>CM065713.1:17079444-17089444 GCA_017654935.2 Phymorhynchus buccinoides
AAGTCGGTCGATTCCAGGACCACAAACACAAGAACACTATTTTCTTTCGACTGATTTATTTTGTTTTGAATTTACTTTGAGATTTATACAGTGTTTTACATTTTCTCAATGTCTGTAGACATTGCTCAGAAAAGAGAAAGAAAATTGACTGAAAAAATGGCTGAGTATTTAGCAGAAAAGGAAAGCAAAAAGATCCAGCAAATTGCAAGTGCAGAGGAGCAGTCAGAAAGTAAATGCTTTGAAACATCATATACACAATGGAAGTTAGAGATGCAAGGTGCACGCAAAAGGTTAAAAGATGAATTAACTGGTGAAGAATTGTCAGAAATCATTGAAAACATTCAACATTTGCAGGCTGAGGTTCAAACCATTTATGACAAACTTAAAGCCTCTGGACAAGTACCATCTCAGTATACCAGACAAAGAATGGACACCTGCAATGCTTGTAGCAAAAATATCATTGATTTAACAAGGACTCGTATGGGTGAAGAAGGCTTAGAACCCTGGGACAGTGAAGGAGAGCAGACTCGCCTTCGCATGATGCTAGATGTTGAATATGCTAAATCAGTTTTTGGTTCCATATCTAGAGTCTCAGGTCACACCCTTGCGTCACATAACTCTGGTTCTGCAATCAGTGTTGCCAGCAAAAGGGCAGAGGCTGCAGCTAAACTTGCAGCCCAAGAAGCTGAACTGACGACCCTGCGAGAACAAGGGGAGGAAAGGGCCAAACTCACAAAACAGCTGAAATACCTTGACATGAACAAAGAAATACAGATATCAAAGGCAGTTATGTCTGCGTATGATAGGGAATTGGCTCTTGATGAAACGATTGCCCAAACAAAGGTTGACGCAACAGTGGAGCAAAAACATAGCCACCCTAATCGTGCAAAACAGTATCGTGCAAAACAGTCCGTCACTCTTTCTCAAAACCAAGTTTGCCATGCTAATACTTCTCAAGGTCAGTTTCCAAATGCTATGAGACCTCAAAAACTGGTTTCAAATGCTCTCACCTCTCACAAGCTTGTTCCAAGTACTTTCAAGTCTCAAAGACAGGTTTTTGGCTCAGAACAGTCCAAACACCATCTCAATCTCAATGCAAATGCTTCTAACTCTCAAATACAGCTCTCTCCTATAGGGCAAAACTGGCAAAGTGCACTAAATCCTATTACAGATGCCTTCATGCCTGAAGTTCAGATTTCAAACCAAGCCTTGGGACAAATGGAAAATAATCACAGATCTAGTACAGACGCTTCCCTGCTTGAAGGCCGAGTCTCCAGCTTTGAGCAAACACTGGCAAGGAGCCTTACAACACTTAACCATGCCCTTCAAGAAACAATAAGTTACAGCCACATCCCAATCCGAGAGCCACAAACTTTCTCAGGAGACCCACTGGAATTCATCAAGTGGAAAAGGTCCTTCAAAGGTCTTGTAGGTCAAAGAAACATCAGAGCAACTGACAAGCTTGCACTGTTAGAGCGATATGTCTCCGGGAGTGCTGCAGAATGCATAGAAGGCATGTTTTTCCGTTCCGACGAAGATGCATACAATGATGCATGGAAACTGCTTAATGAACGGTTTGGACACCCGTCTGTTATTTTGAATGCTTTCAGATCCAAACTGTTCACATGGCCCAAAATAGGTGGTAAAGAATACACCACATTACGCAAGTTTTCAGACTTCTTGACCGCCATAGATCATGCGTCACCACATGTGCCTGGCCTAAAAATCCTCAATGATGAGGAGGAAAACAGAAAACCTTTGCTGAAGTTACCAGACTGGATAATCACCAAATGGGGCAACATTGTTGCTGAACATGATATGAAGGGCGCAGAGTATCCCAGCTTTCATCAGTTCACTGTGTTTTTAGCCTTTCAGGTTAAAATAGTGACCAGACCTGTTTGCTCTCTGCAAGCCTTGAAAGGAGAAAGCTCAGAAAAGGGCGCGCCACCCAAATCATCATATAGAAACGGGTCTGCCACCATTCTAGTGACGAACACTGGCCAGTCCCAAGATCAATCAGCTTCCCGGTCACAAGGGTCACAAACAGCAACCATACGGACAAAAAACTGTACCTTCTGTAAAGCTCTAAATCATTACCTTCCAAACTGTCCTACCTTTATGGAGAAGACATTAGAAGAACGCAAGACATACATCAAAGAGCAAAACCGATGCTTCAAATGTCTGCGATTAGGCCATGGCTCAAAGTCCTGCACAACCCCACATACATGTTCTACATGCGAGGGCAAACATCCCTCATGTTTGCATGGCATTGACTTCAAAGGCAGCAGAAACAGAACAAACACAGAAGATACTGCTACAAACTTAAAGGCAGGCTCTAATAGGGTGTTTTCTGCCACCTCCTTGATTCTACCAGTGTGGATATCCTCCAAGGATAGACCCAAAAATGAGAAGCTGGTCTATGCTTTGATTGATTCACAAAGTGACACTACCTTTGTTGACCAGGCAATAGTTGATCAACTGAATCCACAGTCTAGACTCACAACTCGACTTCGGATTGATACTCTTACTGACAGACATCAAAAAAGTGTAATCTGTGAAAGGATTTCAAACCTACAAGTGACAAGTTATGACCGTACTAAGACCATAGATTTGCCACCTTCTTTCACTGTTGATGACATTCCAGTGAGAGCAGACAATATTCCAACTCAGGAAACAGCAAAGAACTGTCCTCACTTAAGAAGGATATCACACAAACTCCCTCCATTACTCAATTGTGAACCAGGAGTTCTCATTGGGTTCAACTGCTCACAAGCATTCTTACCCAGAGAATGCGTTAGTGGCAATGACTCAGACCCATTTGCAGTTAAAACCGACCTCGGATGGGGCATTATTGGAAGGAAGGCTTCAGACACTCATGTCACAAGCAGTGAAAGTATCTGCAATCGAATCATGACAAGGGAGGTTCCTCTCATTTGCCCCAAGGATGCAGTTCTAGCTTTGGAAAGAGATTTCCAAAATGACAGAAATGATTGTAAAACAATATCACAAGACGACTTGCAGTTTCTTCAAATACTGGAAGACAATACAAAGACAAACGTTGATGGACATCTCCAAATGCCATTGCCTTTCAAGAAATCGCCCATGTTACCAAACAACTACAGCTACGCTTTGAAACGCTTGAACCACTTAAAGCAAAGGTTGGAGAAAAATGAAGAATATCGCCGGGAGTACTGCCAATTCATGCAGGAAACCATCAGTCGTGGAGATGCAGAGAAAGTCCTAGGATCAAACAATGAACATGAATGGTATATTCCCCACCATGGTGTTTCCCATCCTCTGAAGAAGAAATTGCGAGTTGTCTTTGACTGCTCAACAAAATTTCAAAACACTTCTCTGAACGACCACCTCTTAGTGGGCCCAAACCTCACCAACAACCTGATAGGAGTGTTATGCAGATTCCGACAACACCCAATTGCCATTGTCTGTGACATAGAAAAAATGTTCCATTAATTTAAGGTAGATAAAAATCAACGGGATTTTCTACGGTTTCTTTGGTGGGAGGACGGAGACCTTTCCAAAGAACCCACTACGTACAGAATGACGGTGCATCTATTTGGAGCAACCTCCTCACCTGGATGTGCAAATTATGGGTTGAAACAGATAGCCAAGCACAACCAGCAGAAGTACCCTGCAGGATCTAAGTTTGTCACAGAAGACTTCTACGTAGACGATGGTCTCACCAGCAAGGCCACTGAGAAAGAAGCGATCACTCTTGTTGAGGAAGCCATCACCGTATGTGCTAAAGGAGGTCTTAGACTCCACAAATTTGCCTCCAACAGCCGCACAGTGATGGAGAGAATACCTGTATCGGAACGAGCCCCAAACATGCAAACCTTGAGTTTAAGTTTTGATGAGCTTCCAATGGAAAGAACACTTCGAATGCAGTGGTCTATAAAAGATAACATCCATTTCTCCTTTTATCCTGCTGATCGGCCAGCAACTCGACATGGTGTTCTTTCCATCGTTGCCTCTTTGTATGACCCACTTGGCCTGATTGCCCCTTTCATCCTGAAAGGAAAGCAGATCCTGCAAGAAACGTGCCAGAAAGGAACCAAATGGGATGAAACAATATCGTCTGAGCTCTTACCTCAATGGAATACATGGAAGAATGACCTTGAGGCATTGAAACAAATAACAATCCCAAGATGTTACTATCCCCAAAGCTTCTCGTCGATCAAGAACATTCAGCTGCATCATTTTTCTGATGCAAGTACAAAGGGCTATGGAATGTGCACTTACATCAGAGTAGAAACCAACGATGGTCATATTCACTGCTCTCAGGGTGCAAAGGCCAGGGTTTCTCCAACGAAAATTGTCAGCATTCCTCGCCTTGAACTCAATGCAGCGTTGGTCTCTGCTGAAGTTGGATACACAGTAAAACAAGAACTGACTCTGAAGGTTGATGAAGAATTCTACTGGACAGACTCGCAAGTTGTCCTTGGATATATCAGCAATGAAGCTCGCAAATTCCATGTTTTTGTAGCAAACAGAGTGCAAAAAATTCGGGATCTCACCAATCCAAGTCAGTGGCACTATGTCTCCACTGAATGCAATCCTGCTGACCATGCTTCAAGAGGTATGACTGCAACCGAGCTTTCGCATTCCAAGTGGCTCTCTGGACCTGACTTTCTCTGGAAGAAAGAAATAAAACTTCCTCCAAACCCAGTGCCTCAACTTCAACCTGATGACCCTGAAGTCAGAGTGGTGTGCTTGAAAACAAAGGCTGACACTCCCCTTGATCTTGACATGAGACTATCCCATCTTTCCAACTGGAAATGTGCCATGTGAACAGTTGCCAAAATACAACTCACAATGGCAAGAGGCGAGATTAAAGGTGATTCTACTGAAACAAAGCCCTCTGTGGAAGATATGCGCCAAGCAGAGCTAGCCATCATAAAGGCAGTTCAGGGCCAATTTTTCTCCTCAGAAATCAAAAGTCTCGCTGCCAAATACAAGCATTCTAAAAGATGCCAACCCATTTTTGAAAGATGGACTGCTTCGCGTTGGTGGAAGACTTAAAAACAGCTCCTTGTCTTTCAATGAAAGCCACCCTATCATTCTCCCAAAAAACTGTCATACTACAAGACTTCTGATTGAACATCATCATCAGATGACAAAGCATCAAGGTCGGGGTATGACCTTAAACACAATCAGATCTAATGGTTACTGGATTCCTGGTGGCTCCAGAGAAGTTGCCAAATGCATAAAAAGGTGTCACCTGTAGAAAACTTAGGGGACAGGGTCAAGAACAACAAATGGCGGATCTTCCAAAGGAAAGGGTGGAATCATCTCCTCCCTTTACACATGTTGGAATGGATGTATTCGGCCCTTTTCTTGTGAAAAATGGTCGTAAGGAAGCAAAACGTTATGGGCTTCTGTTCACATGTTTTTGTTCTAGAGCCATTCATATTGAGATAGTGGATGATCTATCCAGCGACTTTCATCAATGGACTGCGCTGCTTCATAGCAATTCGGGGTGCTGTTCAACAGATTCATTGCGATTGAGGCACAAACTTTGTTGGGGCTGACAATGAATTCAAGAATACCATGATGGAAATGCTAGGAGAAAGGATTCAGGCATTCCTGCTGCAGAACCAGTGCCATTTCATCTTCAACACACCAGATGCCAGCCATACTGGAGGACTGTGGGAGAGACAAATTAGAACTGTTAAGTCCATCTTGAACGCAACGTTAGCTCTTTGCCCTGGAAGACTTGATGATGCCTCACTGAGAACCTACCTTTATGAGGCCATGGCCATTGTGAATTCACGCCCTCTCACTGCCATTGATCAGGGCGATCCAACTGCACCAGAACCTCTGA
This sequence comes from Phymorhynchus buccinoides, assembly GCA_017654935.2. NCBI lineage: Eukaryota > Metazoa > Mollusca > Gastropoda > Neogastropoda > Raphitomidae > Phymorhynchus > Phymorhynchus buccinoides. Next base: position 17,085,287 of record CM065713.1, read on the forward strand.
CTCCAAATCACATCTTGACCATGAAATCAAAGGTTCCCTTGCCACCACCAGGATGTTTCATCAAGGAAGACCTGTATCTCAGAAAACGCTGGCGACGTGTACAATACTTGACTGAACAATTTTGGTCACGTTGGAGAAAGGAATATGTTGCCACCATCATGAAGCGCCCAAAATGGCAAAATCCCAAAAGAAATGTCATTGTGGGAGATATAGTTCTCATTTCCGAGACAGGTGCACCCAGAAACCAATGGCAGCTTGCCAGCGTAATCAAGGCACCACAAGATAGTGATGGACTGGTCCGTCACGTCACATTAGACGTGTCTACAAAGGAACTTGATGCAAAGGGCAGAAGAACGGCCAAGCGTCCCATCCAAAAACTTGTTCTTATTCATGAGGCAGACTAGAAATTCATTAGTAACCAAACAAATCATCAAATTACTTTTGAAGGGCAAATTCAAGTACAAATATAAGAAGGGCACAATGATTCAATTCACACCGTAAATTAGTATGAATTCCCAGGCTTATTGATTATATAATTATTTCATTCAACAAAACGTGAAGATCAAAACCCTGGGAATTGGTGGGAGTGTAATGGCCAGTCAAAAAACATAATTTATTCCACACTACTTCAAATATAATTATAAATAATTTTCATTTTCAAATTAGTATTCAGTTCCAATTCCAAATCCATGTCTTCTACCTTTGCTTTACAGTCCACTTCCAGATCCATGTTTTTCGTCTTTATTTTAATCTTTCTTTTCACGAGTTTTTATTGGGTCAACAATTATCTTACAACTCCCTTTTTGGTGAGCGATTTCGTTGGCTCTCGTAGTTTGGTCTAGTCACAGTAACACGCCACAGCTCCCTCACATCAAATCCAAATGATCACTGCGTACTAAAGGGTCCAAAAAGGTGAATGTTTAGTTCAGTTTTAACTGTTACTCACACACTTTTAATCTGTGCATTTTAGTCTTTCCCTAAAGGAAATTTGATTAATTTGATTTTAAAGAATTTATTAATTGGAGTGTTAGTAACACGTGGTAGGATTTCCTTTCTTTGTTAAGTGATGCTATGTGCCTTTTTACGATAATTTGTCTTAGTTTGGGTTTCATTAAATAAATCAGTTCATTGTATTGTTGATAACCGAAGGCGTAAATACCAACTCTTCTACAAGTTGAGAAACGGGACTAAAACGTGTATTCCTTTGTGCGTTCCTTTGTTTTGTTTTTATTATTTGCATATGTTCAATTTAGTTTGTTTGATATCGTTAACGTGTAATCTTTCATTGTCCAGCATGACCACATGCTTCTCTAAGCTGCATGCGCAGTTAATGATTGTATCAAAGTTGTGTGTTTGACCAGATCATTTTACTTTTTGTGTTCTCAGTAGTTTTAGTTTTGATGTTTGATGTTTAGAATCATTTTGTGTATCATTTTTTCAGTTTGACAGATTCGTCCGAGCGATGTAATAAAGTCCAACCACAAATTTCAACTCGGCGTTTTGTGTTCTACTTCACGGTCTTACTTCACGGCAGTGACAATAACCATGCTGCTTTTTATGTGTGATTCTTTTTTCTCTTATATAGAATGTGTGTGTGTGTGTGTGTGTGTGTGTGTGTGTGTGTGTGTGTGTGTGTGTGTGTGTGTATGTGTGTGTGTGTGTGTCGCGCGCGCGCGCGTGCGTGTGTGTGCGCGTGCCCGCGCACGTGTGCGTGTGTGAGGTGCAGTAATACGTATTCGCATACTTTCTTTTCATAAATACAGATTCTCTCTCTCTCTCTCTCTCTCTCTCTCTCTCTCTCTCTCTCTCTCTCTCTCTCTGTGAGGTTGGGGGCGGATTGTCCTTGGGGGGAATTGTCCAGGGGGGGTTTGTCCTGACGCGTCCACGAACATTGTCTAAACTCTAAACTGGGTGTGTGTGTGTGTATTGGGGGTGGGGGGAAGAAAGAAAGAACATGTGTGTACGTGTGAGTGTATTGGGGGTGGGGGGAAGAAAGAAAGAACATGTGTGTACGTGTGAGTGTATTGGGGGTGGGGGGAAGAAAGAAAGAACATGTGTGTACGTGTGAGTGTATTGGGGGTGGGGGGAAGAAAGAAAGAACATGTGTGTACGTGTGAGTGTATTGGGGGTGGGGGGAAGAAAGAAAGAACATGTGTGTACGTGTGAGTGTATTGGGGGTGGGGGGAAGAAAGAAAGAACATGTGTGTACGTGTGAGTGTATTGGGGGTGGGTAGGTGTCGTTCGGTATGAGGGTGTGCGTTTATACATGTGTGTTGGAGTGAAACAATTTGTCGTTGTATTAGCATAAACATTAATATGATTGGGCGTATATATGTTCATAGGAAGAGATTGGTGTTGTTGTTCTTCAGTTTAACGTCCTTCCACTAAAAGAGATTGGTGTATGTGTGTGTGTGTGTGTGTGTGTGTGTGTGTGTACGTGCGCACGCGCGCGCGTGTGTGTGTGTATGTGTGTGTGTGTGTGTGTGTGTGCGTGCGTGTGTGACCGCGCGCATGTGTATGTGTGCGCACGAGGGTGTGGGAATGCAAGAGAGTGTGTTTGTGTGTGCATACACGTATGTGTGCGAGCATATAATAGCGCAGCGTGTCGAAGATAGCGAAGATAGTATCAATTACAACAATAGTAGTGTTGGTATTATGTTTCAAAAGAAAAAGAAAATAAAGGTGAGAAACAAATGAGTGAACAATATGATAGCTCAATATAACGCTCATTAAACTTGTTACCAAGGGGCACATAATCATGCATTCATGTCTAACACAATTTATCAATCACTAACAACGATAATATACTGTTATAAAATAGTTAACGACCATTTGCTGCGATAATTATAGACACCGTTTTGAGTGCTTAAACTGACATTGATACACTTTCTGATGCTGATTTATTATAGCCCAAGGTCCGAGCTCTTATGCAATGTAAAGATATCCCACACAACATTACAAATGCGCCTAAGGGAAACCGTTTAGGATGGTACCATAAATTATCCAATATGATGCATTTGCACACTGTGCCAATAAAATGTAAAGCATAGCAGTGTTCACACATGACTAATGAATAAAACTGCAACTTATTTTTTTCTCACCCTGGGCATTTGCACGTAAAAGAAATCATAACAAAAAACAAAACAAAACAAGTGCAACGCCGAGCGGCTGCAAAGTCCCCTCGCAGCATTGCCGAGCTACTTCAAAATCGGAATGTGTCGGTTGTACACATACATAAAACCGCATCAAAACAGCACGTAACTACAAAACACGCATCAAAACATAACTGAATAGTTTTTTTATATATAGCCTTGGGGTTCGGACACGTGATTTGAGCGCGCGCGATCATGCGCACACGAGCGCACAGAAAAATTCATGACAACTGTGTTATAGACCATTCATCAAGAAATGTTGCGAAAAAAACTGCATTGAAATACATGCAAAACTTCGCGAGATATTAGCGATTATGTGTTTCGGGGTTTGAACCCCGTAACTGGCGCGACCTTGACCTTAATGTAAAACTAAATACATCAGTGGATAGCTTGCATCTTGGCAAACTAGTATACCAAATTTGATGATAATTTTTGAGAAAAACGGACGAATAGCCGGACGGACGGACGGACTCCGGACGCCGGACGGACGGACGGACCAGACAAAAACAATAGTTCCCCGAACCTTCGGCTCGGGGACTAAAAAACAACAATAACAAAACACAAACAAACAAACCGCGTAGTTTACCCTTTGGCCTCTCAGAGGCCAATGATGACGTCACATTATTGTCATGCTCAAACGCTAAAAACGTATTAGGTAAATTAGTGGGGCAGTTCCTTAGTTCCTCTCAAGCAGTTACGTCTTGCATCTAAAGTAGGGCTAAACCGCCATATTGGATAGTCACGTTGTTTCTGTTTGCGTATTTATCAACTCAAGCTCAAAATCACTTTATTATCTCTCAAGGAGAAATTTCGTTCAGGTGCCAGAATAACAGAGACATGGACATTCAGCATGCATGAATAAAGCACATTTTGACATAAGCAAAGTCACATGAGTATTACAAAACGCATAAAACACATACGGATATAAGACATTTAGGATGCGTGAGTATAAAGTATATGTTTTAAGATTACACGTAATACATGCTTTTAAAAATACACATTTAAT
>CM065713.1:17089944-17104944 GCA_017654935.2 Phymorhynchus buccinoides
TGTAATGTATTTGTACTAGTACTGTATTGCTTTATTAGTGTAACTGTAATTGTATAAACTGTTTTGCTTTATGTAGTGTAATGTATTGTACTGTGCTGTTTTGCTTGGTGTAGTGTAATGTATTGTACTGTAATGTTTTGCTTTATGTAGTGTAATGTATTGTAATGTGTTGCTTTATGTAGTGTAATGTATTGTACTGTGTTGTATTGCTTTTAATGTAGTGTAATGTATTGTACTGTGTTGCTTTATGTAGTGTAATGTACTGTACTGTATTGCTTTATGAAGAGTAATGTATTGTACTGTATTGCTTTATGTAGTGTAATGCATTGTATTGTATTGCTTTGTGTAGTGTAATGTATTGTACTGTATTGCTTTATGTAGTTGTAATGTATTGTACTGTATTGCTTTATGTAGTGTAATGTATTGTACTGGCTGTATTGCTTTATGTAGTGTAATGTATTGTACTGTGCTGTATTGCTTTATGTAGTGTAATGTATTGTAATGTATTGGCTTAATGTAGTGTAATGTATTGTATTGTTATTGTATTGCTTTATGTATTGTAATGTATTGTACTGTAGTATTTGCTTTACTGTATGTGTAATGTATTGTACTGTGCCTGTATTGCTTTATGTAGTGTAATGTATTGTACTGTGGTGTATTGCTTTATGTAGTGTAATGTATTGTACTGTGCTGTATTGCTTTATGTAGTGTAATGTATTGTACTGTGGTGTATTGCTTTATGTAGTGTAATGTATTGTATTGTGCTGTTTTGCTTTATGTAGTGTAATGTATTGTACTGTGCTGTATTGCTTTATGTAGTGTAATGTATTGTACTGTATTGCTTTATGTAGTGTAATGTATTGTACTGTGCTGTATATGCTTTAATGTATTGTAATGTATTGTACTGTATTGCTTTATGTAGTGTAATGTAGTGTAATGTATTGTGCTGTATTGCTTTATGTAGTGTAATGTATTGTACTGTGGCTGTATTGCTTTATGTAGTGTAATGTATTGTAACTGTGCTGTATTGCTTTATGTAGTGTAATGTATTGTACTGTATTGCTTTATGTAGTGTAATGTATTGTACTGTAGCGTGTATTGCTTTATGTAGTGTAATGTATTGTACTGTGTTGTATTGCTTTATGTAGTGTAATGTATTGTACTGTGCTGTATTGCTTTATGTAGTGTAATGTATTGTACTGTGTATTGCTTTATGTAGTGTAATGTATTGTACTGTGCTGTATTGCTTTATGTAGTGTAATGTATTGTACTGTGCTGTATTGCTTTATGTAGTGTAATGTATTGTACTGTGCTGTATTGCTTTATGTAGTGTAATGTATTGTACTGTGCTGTATTGCTTTATGTAGTGTAATGTATTGTACTGTGCTGTATTGCTTTATGTAGTGTAATGTATTGTACTGTGCTGTATTGCTTTATGTAGTGTAATGTATTGTACTGTGCTGTATTGCTTTATGTAGTGTAATGTATTGTACTGTGCTGTATTGCTTTATGTAGTGTAATGTATTGTACTGTGCTGTATTGCTTTATGTAGTGTAATGTATTGTACTGTGCTGTATTGCTTTATGTAGTGTAATGTATTGTACTGTGCTGTTTTGCTTTATGTAGTGTAATGTATTGTACTGTGCTGTATTGCTTTATGTAGTGTAATGTATTGTACTGTGCTGTATTGCTTTATGTAGTGTAATGTATTGTACTGTGCTGTATTGCTTTATGTAGTGTAATGTATTGTACTGTGTTGTATTGCTTTATGTAGTGTAATGTATTGTACTGTATATGCTTTATGTAGTGTAATGTATTGTACTGTATTGTATTGCTTTATGTAGTGTAATGTATTGTACTGTACTTGTATTGTTTATGTAGTGTAATGTATGTGTGCTGTATTGCTTTATGTAGTGTAATGTATTGTACTGTATTGTATTGCTTTATGTGTAATGTATTGTACTGTGCTGTATTGCTTTATGTAGTGTAATGTATTGTGTGCTGTATTGCTTTATGTAGTGTAATGTATTGTACTGTGCTGTATTGCTTTATGTAGTGTAATGTATTGTACTGTATTGTATTGCTTTATGTAGTGTAATGTATTGTACTGTACTGTATTGCTTTATGTAGTGTAATGTATTGTACTGTGCTGTATTGCTTTATGTAGTGTAATGTATTGTACTGTGTTGTATTGCTTTATGTAGTGTAATGTATTGTACTGTATTGCTTTATGTAGTGTAATGTATTGTACTGTATTGTATGTGTGTAATGTATGTACTGTATTGTATTGTATGTGTATTGTATTGCTATGTAGTGTAATGTATTGTACTGTGTTGTATTGCTTTATGTAGTGTAATGTATTGTACTGTATTGCTTTATGTAGTGTAATGTATTGTACTGTATTGTATTGCTTTATGTAGTGTAATGTATTGTACTGTACTGTATTGCTTTATGTAGTGTAATGTATTGTACTGTACTGTATTGCTTTATGTAGTGTAATGTATTGTACTGTATTGTATTGCTTTATGTAGTGTAATGTATTGTACTGTATGTATTGCTTTATGTAGTGTAATGTATTGTACTGTGTTGTATTGCTTTATGTAGTGTAATGTATTTGTACTGTATTGCTTTATGTAGTGTAATGTATTGTACTGTATTGTATTGCTTTATGTAGTGTAATGTATTGTACTGTATTGCTTTATGTAGTGTAATGTATTGTACTGTGCTGTATTGCTTTATGTAGTGTAATGTATTGTACTGTTTTGTTTATGTAGTGTAATGTATTGTAATGTATTGCTTTATGTAGTGTAATGTATTGTACTGTATTGTAATGTATTGTAATGTATTGTATTGCTTGCTTTATGTAGTGTAATGTACTGTACTGTATTGCTTTATGTAGTGTAATGTATTGTACTGTGTTGTATTGCTTTATGTAGTGTAATGCATTGTACTTGCTGTATTGCTTTATGTAGTGTAATGTATTGTACTGTATTGTATTGCTTTATGTAGTGTAATGTATTGTACTGTATTGTATTGCTTTATGTAGTGTAATGTATTGTACTGTATTGCTTTATGTAGTGTAATGTATTGTACTGTATTGCTTTATGTAGTGTAATGTATTGTACTGTATTGCTTTATGTAGTGTAATGTATTGTACTGTGCTGTATTGCTTTATGTAGTGTAATGTATTGTACTGTGCTGTATTGCTTTATGTAGTGTAATGTATTGTACTGTATTGCTTTATGTAGTGTAATGTATTGTACTGTGGTGTATTGCTTTATGTAGTGTAATGTATTGTACTGTGTTGTATTGCTTTATGTAGTGTAATGTATTGTACTGTGTTGTATTGCTTTGTGTAGTGTAATGTATTGTACTGTATTGCTTTATGTAGTGTAATGTATTGTACTGTATTGTATTGCTTTATGTAGTGTAATGTATTGTACTGTATTTTGCTTTATGTAGTGTAATGTATTGTACTGTATTGCTTTATGTAGTGTAATGTATTGTACTGTGTTGTATTGCTTTATGTAGTGTAATGTATTGTACTGTGCTTGTAGTGTTTATGTAGTGTAATGTATTGTACTGTACTGTATTGCTTTATGTAGTGTAATGTATTGTATTGCTTTATGTAGTGTAATGTATTGTACTGTATTGCTTTATGTAGTGTAATGTATTGTACTGTGTTGTATTGCTTTATGTAGTGTAATGTATTGTACTGTGTTGTATTGCTTTATGTAGTGTAATGTATTGTACTGTATTGTATTGCTTTATGTAGTGTAATGTATTGTACTGTGTTGTATTGCTTTATGTAGTGTAATGTATTGTACTGTATTGCTTTATGTAGTGTAATGTATTGTACTGTGCTTTACTGTATGTGCTTGTACTGTATTATGTAGTGTAATGTATTGTACTGTGCTGTATTGCTTTATGTAGTGTAATGTATTGTACTGTGCTGTGTATTGCTTTATGTAGTGTAATGTATTGTACTGTATTGCTTTATGTAGTGTAATGTATTGTACTGTGTTGTATTGCTTTATGTAGTGTAATGTATTGTACTGTGTATTGCTTTATGTAGTGTAATGTATTGTACTGTATTGCTTTATGTAGTGTAATGTATTGTACTGTGCTTGTATTGCTTTATGTAGTGTAATGTATTGTACTGTGCTGTATTGCTTTATGTAGTGTAATGTATTGTACTGTATTGTATTGCTTTATGTAGTGTAATGTATTGTACTGTATTGCTTTATGTAGTGTAATGTATTGTACTGTACTGTATTGCTTTATGTAGTGTAATGTATTGCACTGTATTGCTTTATGTAGTGTAATGTATTGTAATGTATTGCTTTATGTAGTGTAATGTTGTACTGTACTTGTATTGCTTTATGTAGTGTAATGTATTGTACTGTACTGTATTGCTTTATGTAGTGTAATGTATTGTATTGTACTGTATTGCTTTATGTAGTGTAATGTATTGTACTGTATTGCTTTGCTTTAGTGTAGTGTATTGTACTGTACTGTATTGCTTTATGTAGTGTAATGTATTGTACTGTGTTGTATTGCTTTATGTAGTGTAATGTATTGTACTGTATTGCTTTATGTAGTGTAATGTATTGTACTGTGTTGTATTGCTTTATGTAGTGTAATGTATTGTACTGTGTTGTATTGCTTTATGTAGTGTAATGTATTGTACTGTATTGCTTGCTATATGTAGTGTAATGTATTGTACTGTGTTGTATTGCTTTATGTAGTGTAATGTATTGTACTGTGCTGTATTGCTTTATGTAGTGTAATGTATTGTACTGTATTGCTTTATGTAGTGTAATGTATTGTACTGTATTGTATTGCTTTATGTAGTGTAATGTATTGTACTGTGTATTGCTTTATGTAGTGTAATGTATTGTACTGTGTTGTATTGCTTTATGTAGTGTAATGTATTGTACTGTATTGCTTTATGTAGTGTAATGTATTGTACTGTTGTATTGCTTTATGTAGTGTAATGTATTGTACTGTATTGTATTGCTTTATGTAGTGTAATGTATTGTACTGTGTTGTATTGCTTTATGTAGTGTAATGTATTGTACTGTATTGCTTTATGTATGTGTAATGTATTGTACTGTGTTGTATTGCTTTATGTAGTGTAATGTATTGTACTGTGCTGTATTGCTTTATGTAGTGTAATGTATTGTACTGTAGTGTACTGTATATGTACTGTATTGCTTTATGTAGTGTAATGTATTGTACTGTGCTGTATTGCTTTATGTAGTGTAATGTATTGTACTGTGCTGTATTGCTTTATGTAGTGTAATGTATTGTACTGTGCTGTATTGCTTTATGTAGTGTAATGTATTGTACTCCGATGTTGTATTGCTTTATGTAGTGTAATGTATTGTATTGCTTTATGTAGTGTAATGTATTGTACTGTGCTGTATTGCTTTATGTAGTGTAATGTATTGTACTGCTGTATTGCTTTATGTAGTGTAATGTATTGTATGTGTGTAATGCATTGTATTAATTGCTTTATGTAGTGTAATGTATTGTACTGTATTGCTTTATGTAGTGTAATGTATTGTACTGTATTGCTTTATGTAGTGTAATGTATTGTACTGTATTGTATTGCTTTATGTAGTGTAATGTATTGTACTGTATTGCTTTATGTAGTGTAATGTATTGTACTGTACTGCTTTATGTAGTGTAATGTATTGTACTGTATTGCTTTATGTAGTGTAATGTATTGTACTGTGCTGTATTGCTTATTGCTATGTAGTGTAATGTATTGTACTGTATTGCTTTATGTAGTGTAATGTATTGTACTGTATTGTATTGCTTTATGTAGTGTAATGTATTGTACTGTACTGTATTGCTTTATGTAGTGTAATGTATTGTACTGTATTGCTTTATGTAGTGTAATGTATTGTACTGTGCTGTACTGTATTGCTTTATGTAGTGTAATGTATTGTACTGTATTGCTTTATGTAGTGTAATGTATTGTATTGTACTGTACTGCTTTATGTAGTGTAATGTATTGTACTGTATTGCTTTATGTAGTGTAATGTATTGTACTGTGTTGCATTGCTTTATGTAGTGTAATGTATTTGGTAGTTGGTACTTTATAATCACAGATGCGTCTCTGTGAAATTCGGTTTGCTTCCACCTGGAGAGCGCGTCACAGCCAGAGGCGCGCCACACTTTCTTTTTTTTTTTGCATACGATTTTGTGTGACTGATGAGGAAGAAAAAAGGGGGAAGGGTAAATTTTGACTAAATGACAACTTTTTCGTTGCCACTGGGATTAACGTGTGCTAAGTGCATGGGCACACGGGACCTCGGTTTATTGTCTCATCCGAAATACTCCACGTTCAGACCATAAGGCCTAGTGCAGAGTGAAAGGAAAAATCCCCTGTACCCAGGTTCGATCTCGGGTTTATTGTATACGAGGCGAACGCGTTGCACCTGTGCCACGCTACACCATTTGCCATTGTATTGCATTGCACTGTACTGTGCTGTACTGCATTGCTGTATGTTGTGCAATGTATTGTGTTGTACTGCATTGCACTGTACTGTGCTGTACTGCATTGCTGTATGTTGTGCAATGTATTGTGTTGTACTGCATTGCACTGTAATGTGCTGTACTGCATTGCTGTATGTTGTGCAATGTATTGTGTTGTACTGCATTGCACTGTAATGTGCTGTACTGTATTGCTGTATGTTGTGCAATGTATTGTGTTGTACTGCATTGCACTGTAATGTGCTGTACTGCATTGCTGTATGTTGTGCAATGTATTGTGTTGTACTGCATTGCACTGTACTGTGCTGTACTGCATTGCTGTATGTTGTGCAATGTATTGTGTTGTACTGCATTGCACTGTACTGTGCTGTACTGCATTGCTGTACTGTATTGTGTTGTATTGCATTGCATGTACTGTGCAATGTATTTGTGTTGTACTGTGTTGTATTGCACTGTACTGTGCTGTACTGCATTGCTGTATGTTGTGCAATGTATTGTGTTGTACTGCATTGCACTGTACTGTGCTGTACTGCATTGCTGTATGTTGTGCAATGTATTGTGTTGTACTGCATTGCACTGTACTGTGCTGTACTGCATTGCTGTATGTTGTGCAATGTATTGTGTTGTACTGCATTGCACTGTAATGTGCTGTACTGCATTGCTGTATGTTGTGCAATGTATTGTGTTGTACTGCATTGCACTGTACTGTGCTGTACTGCATTGCTGTATGTTGTGTAATGTATTGTGTTGTATTGCACTGTACTGTGCTGTACTGCATTGCTGTATGTTGTGTAATGTATTGTGTTGTATTGCACTGTACTGTATGTTGTGTACTGTATTGTGTATGTTGTGTAATGTATTGTACTGTTGTACTGCATTGCTGTATGTTGTGGCTGTACTGTGTTGTATTGCACTGTACTGTGCTGTACTGCATTGCTGTATGTTGTGCAATGTATTGTGTTGTACTGCATTGCACTGTAATGTGCTGTACTGCATTGCTGTATGTTGTGTAATGTATTGTGTTGTATTGCACTGTACTGTGCTGTACTGCATTGCTGTATGTTGTGTAATGTATTGTGTTGTGTATTGCACTGTACTGTGCTGTACTGCATTGCTGTATGTTGTGTAATGTATTGTGTTGTACTTGCACTGTACTGTGCTGTACTGCATTGCTGTATGTTGTGTCATGTATTGTAATGTATTGTACTGTACTGTGCTGTACTGCATTGCTGTATGTTGTGTAATGTATTGTGTTGTATTGCATTGCACTGTACTGTGCTGTACTGTATTGCTTTATGTATTGTAATGTATTGTGTTGTATTGTACTGTGCTGTGCTGTACTGCATTGCTGTATGTTGTGTAATGTATTGTGTTGTACTGCATTGCACTGTACTGTGCTGTACTGCATTGCTGTATGTTGTGTAATGTATTGTGTTGTATTGCATTGCATTGTACTGTACTGTACTGCATTGCTGTATGTTGTGTAATGTATTGTGTTGTATTGCATTGCCACTGTACTGTGCTGTACTGTATTGCTGTATGTTGTGTAATGTATTGTGTTGTATTGCATTGCACTGTACTGTGCTGTACTGCATTGCTGTATGTTGTGTAATGTATTGTGTTGTATTGCATTGCACTGTACTGTGCTGTACTGTATTGTATTGCTGTATGTTGTGTAATGTATTGTGTTGTATTGCATTGCTGTACTGTGCTGTACTGCATTGCTGTATGTTGTGTCATGTATTGTGTTGTACTGTACTGTACTGTGCTGTACTGCATTGCTGTATGTTGTGCAATGTATTGTGTTGTATTGTTGTACTGTAATGTGCTGTACTGCATTGCTGTATGTTGTGTAATGTATTGTGTTGTATTGCACTGTACTGTGCTGTACTGTATTGCTGTATGTTGTGTAATGTATTGTGTTGTACTGTACTGTGCTGTACTGTATTGCTGTATGTTGTGTAATGTATTGTGTTGTATTGCTGTACTGTGCTGTACTGTATTGCTGTATGTTGTGTAATGTATTGTGTTGTATTGCATTGCACTGTAATGTGCTGTACTGCATTGCTGTATGTTGTGTAATGTATTGTGTTGTATTGCATTGCACTGTACTGTGCTGTACTGTATTGCTGTATGTTGTGTAATGTATTGTGTTGTACTGCATTGCACTGTACTGTGCTGTACTGCATTGCTGTATGTTGTGCAATGTATTGTGTTGTATTGCATTGCACTGTACTGTGCTGTACTGCATTGCTGTATGTTGTGTAATGTATTGTGTTGTACTGCATTGCACTGTACTGTGCTGTACTGCATTGCTGTATGTTGTGCAATGTATTGTGTTGTATTGCATTGCACTGTACTGTGCTGTACTGCATTGCTGTATGTTGTGTAATGTATTGTGTTGTATTGCATTGCACTGTACTGTGCTGTACTGCATTGCTGTATGTTGTGTAATGTATTGTGTTGTATTGTAATTGTATTGTACTGTACTGTGCTGTACTGTATTGCAGTATGTTGTGTACCCGGCCAGAGGCCGAGGTATTGTATTGGTTTGTGTACTGTGCTGTCTGTCATTGCTGTGTATCGATTATCTTAAAAACTACTGTTTGGATTGTGATTAAAATTGACAGAGGGGTGGACAGCTTGAAAAGAAAGCTTCCTTTCGTTAATCAACACCGTGCTGTACCTGACCTTGATTGGACCTTGAAAACCGAAATTTCCTTCTTTGGGCATGTAAATTTCCCCCCAGTTTCATTGTGAACTAGTGTCGCTTCCAAATTTTGTGTGGTGGTGTACCATGGTGCAAGGACAGTTTGTATAAAAGTTCAGCTGTATCTCGTGAACTGAACAGAATCGCTTCAAATTTTGTGGCTATGTATTTTATGCGTTCTGTAAGGGTTGCAAAGTAGTGTGTTTATTGTAGGAGAGGACATAACTCTGGCCGGGTTTTGCATTGTCACAATGCGTTGCTGCCGCTCGGCGATGCCCTTGTATTGCATAACAAAAAAAAACGTATGTGCATTGTACTGTACTGTGCTGTACTGCTGTATGTTGTGTAATGTATTGTGTTGTATTGCGTTGTATTGTATTATGTAGTTTTGCCATTGTATTGTATTTGTATTGTACTGTACTGTACTGTATTCGTCTGAGCTCAATATTGATGGAATGTATTAGATAAACAACCTATATATATATATGTAGTGTAATGTGATTAAAATAGGAACCAAATATATATATATATATATATAGTGACATATAGACATAGGGACAACACAGTTTTCTAAAATTCTCTCTCTATATATATATATATAACTTTTGAGTCCTGTAGGCTGGAAGAACGGTGCCAGCAGTAAACTGACATTTTTTCATACCTATATATATATATATCTAGATACAAAATAAATCCAATAGACTGGCGATCACCATCAGATGGTGAGCTATGCAGGACAGTGAGTCAAGTAATACAGAAAAAAGATAACAGCCGCACAGCCAGACTTCCCACTCCACACAACTCTGAAGGACTGAAAAGTTGGTGCATTTGAACTGCCGAATGATAAAAACAATTCTGTGTCTACTGTCTGAATTTGTGAACCTCAGAAACAAAACCAGTTAACGTTAACTTTATGAAATATTCTGTGTTCTTTAAAAATTAAAAATACAAAGATTAATAAAATGTGCTGATTTACTTTTTCTCCCCAATGGGGGAGGGACAGTGCCTTATGCAAAGACAGCTGTTTCGATATATTACATTATATATATATATATATATATATGGTTTGGTTTGATAAAACTTTTCTGTGTCCAATGTCTTTATTTTTGTTAACCTCAGAAACAAAACCAGTTAACGTTAACTTTGAGTAATGTTCGTGTTCAAAACAAACAAACAAACAAACAAACAAAAGTGCAACGCCGAGCGGCTGCAAAGTCCCCTCGCAGCATCGCCGAGGTACTCCGAAATCGGAATGTGTCGGCTGTACACATACATAAAAACGCATCAAAACAGCACGTAACTACATAAAAACAGCACGTAACTGAATAGTTTTTTTATATATAGCCTTGGGGTTCAGACCCGTGATTTGAGCGCGCGCGATCATGCGCACACGCGCGCACAGAAACATTCATGACAACTGTGTTATAGACCATTCATCAAGAAATGTTGTGAAAAAAACTGCATTAAAATACATGCAAAACTTCGCGAGATATTAGCGATTATGTGTTTCAGGGTTTGAACCCCGTATCTGGCGCGACCTTGACCTTAATGTAAAACTAAATACATCAGTGGATAGCTTGCATCTTGGCAAACTAGTATACCAAATTTGATGATGATAGACTGAATAGTTTTTTGAGAAAAACGGACGAATAGCCGGACGGACGGACACCGGACGGACGGACGGACGGACACCAGACGGACGGACGGACCAGACAAAAACAATAGCTCCCCGAACCTTCGGCTCGGGGACTAAAAAAAAATTGTGCTGATTTACTTTTTCTCCCAATGGGGGAGGGGCAGTGCCTTATGCAAAGACAGCTGTTTCGACCTAAGAGAAGGTCTCATCAGTTTGCATGATCGGCCTGCAATTTGACTGTCCAGTGGATGCCAACCTGAGCAAAAAAGATATTCTACAAGAGAATGGTGTCTTCTTTGCATCAAATCGAAAATCCATAATAAAAGCAAACCAGCACAAAGTTAAACCAGAAATAGAAAAAATCTTATGAAAATCTTATGTAAAATGAACAAAATAATAATGTTCTGAAAAATTTTAATTTCAAAACCTAATAGACATGACTAGAGAGGGCTAACTACTGAGATGATATCCAAATTAACATAATACTGATTCTACTGCCACAATGTGACGAATGTTGACTAATAACCACAAACAAAAAATCAGCACATCATAATTTTTTTTTTTTTTTTTTTTTTTGAACAATAACATTATTCAAAGTTAACGTTAACTGGTTTTGTTTCTGAGGTTCACAAATAAAGACATTGGACACAGAAAAGTTTTATCAAAGCAAACTATTCTGCATTTCAAATGCACTAACTTTTCAGTCCTTCAGAGTAGGGGTACCTGTAAAACAAGTTACTCATAATACTGAGCTAGCTATTCACTGAGATTTTTTCTTTCTACTGCCACAATATATATATATATATATATATATATGTTACCGGCAATCCTTGAAAGCAGGCAATACATGTATTGACAAAAAATGTTAGGAAATACGTGTAATGCCTGTGACCGCTAGCTATTACACGTATTGCCTAGAAATTTTAGGAATTACGCGAATTTCCTAAAAATGGCGGCCATGTTTTACACGGATTGCCTGAGCTATAAATAGATTTAGTTGATAAGCCTAAGCCTTAAGCCTTGCTTGTTTTGTTTTCTGACAAATATGATTTAGTTACAGTAATGGAATGGCGTTATTTGTGTACATTACTGCTCCACTGCATAAACACACTCTCTTTCCCTCTCCCTTCCCTCCCCCCCCCCCCCTCTCTCTCTCTCTATCTAAGGACATATAAACAAAAGGAAAAAAAAAAGCTAACAAATCCATGGTAGTTCCTACTTTAATCACATTACAATTACATCTATAATATAACAGGTTGTTTAATCTCATACGTTCCATCAATTTTGAGCTCAGACGAATCAGTGCTGTTCGACACTTTCTGTCTGTTAAAGCCACGAACACTCTTGTTTCTGCCTTGTTATTTCCCGCATTGACTATTGCATTGACGTATCTGAAATCATTTGAGAGCAATATTATTGTTATTAAGCAAATCCCTGTCTATCTCTCCAAATTAGTGAACGTCTATACACCTGCTCGCTCCCTACGTTCTACTGCTGCACACTCAAGGTTTGAAGGGTTAACACGACATGAGAGGGAGGGAAGGAGGGGGGAGGGAGGGAGAGTAAAGGGATGGAAAGAAAAGGGTTCGGCAACATCTTCGCGTTTTCCTATGTAGATTCGGCAATTTCCGACAACAGCTCGCGTAATAGAACATGACGAATACAGACGACACAAAATTTCAATGAAAACACATACATTTTGCCTTCAAAATCAACTTTCAAAAGCAAAATTTTGAACCAGACATAGCGGAATCGCGTCCCAACGCGTTCTTCTGGAACTGTATGGCCAGCAAAAGTCCGACATTTACGCGGTATCCGAGTTTTTACGTTCTTTTACACTTCGGGCCTTAGTGTATTTAGATATGGAATTCCCTCCCACAACATGTCCGCTCCTCTGACTCTTATCTCTGCCTTTCGCTCTTGTTTCAGACAAGTTATAAAAATGGTTACTGTTCATGCTATAAGAAAGTCTTTTTGTTCTTCTTCTTCTTGTTCTTATTGTCTGAAGGCTGTCTGCTGTTTCTTTGCAGAAATTTTGCATTGCATTTAAGCGCTTAGAGCTTAAAGGTGAAGCGCTATGTAATTTTTTAAATAATAATAATTTCTGTATGTGTCTTGTATGTAGAAAGTAGCATGAGGGTTTCTCATTTTCCTTCTTCTTCCATCGCTTCCTGCTTCATTATTTTGTAAATCTTTGTATGTCACTTATTGTTGTGTGTCCCAGGATTTTTTGTGTCCTTACATCCCAGGAAAATTATTTTGTACTTATTTGTATGTCCCAGGATAATTATTTTGTAAATCTTTGTATGTCCCAGGATCATTATTTTGTAAATCTTTGTATGTCCCAGGATCATTATTTTGTAAATCTTTGTATGTCCCAGGATTTATTTTGTAAATCTTTGTATGTCCCAGGATAATTATTTTGTAAATCTTTGTATGTCCCAGGATCATTATTTTATAAATCTTTGTATGTCCCAGGATAATTATTTTGTAAATCTTTGTATGTCCCAGGATAATTATTTTGTAAATCTTTGTATGTCCCAGGATTTATTTTGTAAATCTTTGTATGTCCCAGGATAGTAAATCTTTGTATGTCCCAGGATTCATGTCCATTCATTATTTTGTAAATCTTTGTATGTCCCAGGATCATTATTTTGTAAATCTTTGTATGTCCCAGGATCATTATTTTGTAAATCTTTGTATGTCCCAGGATCATTATTTTATAAATCTTTGTATGTCCCAGGATCATTATTTTGTAAATCTTTGTATGTCCCAGGATCATTATTTTATAAATCTTTGTATGTCCCAGGATAATTATTTTGTAAATCTTTGTATGTCCCAGGATAATTATTTTGTAAATCTTTGTATGTCCCAGGATAATTATTTTGTAAATCTTTGTATGTCCCAGGATAATTATTTTGTAAATCTTTGTATGTTCCAGGATATAAATTGATTTCAGAATTTAAAATGTGAACACTTGTATTTCTATTATCAAGTTGACGCTATATGCTCACATAATATTTTTCAATCGATTGTAGAATTACATTGACTGATGTCCGTTATCTGAAATTATTATTATTAAGAAAATACGACAGCCTTAGCCTTCGTTAAATTTGTCTTTTGTTTCCTGCAAAAACAAAATTAATGCGTCAAATTTCTTATAAACGTGTCCTGCATATGTGTTCCCAAATGAGCAGCTTTTTTGTACAATTTGGTGTTTATAATGCACACGAAATGTGGCCTGTCTGTTGTCTAATACCCCTTTTCTCTAATTCTCTATTGTCTAATACCCTATAACCTTTTTAGAATTTAAACATTGTGAAAATATGTTTTTCTTATATGGCCTTTTTTCTTTCAAAAGGTTTAACTGTTCTACATGCGGAAGTGACCCCTTAGCCTTTTAAGATTTTAAACATTTGTAAAGGTCATCCTTGATCTTTTTTTAAAAAATTATGAGCCTTTAGTTCTTTAAGAGACCATAGCCAACAAATGAAAACTATCCTCTAACATTTTAAGATTTAAAACATTGTTAAGATAATCCATATGCTTTTATAGCATAGCATTATTTCATGAACAACAACTGAAAATTGTCGGTTAAATTTTAATCCATTGCTTTTTTTAAGATTGTGATCAACTAATGAAAATTGTCATATAACTTTTACGACTTAAACATCATGAAAATCTTCCTTCAGCTTTGATGACTTGTCAGTTTTGTTTAAACGTTTCCTTTAAGCTAGCAGAAATTCGTAGTTGTACTTTAGTAATGTGCGACTGAACACACATGTCATTTTGTTGTAGGCTGTATCAGAAGTTTTGAGCATTGGCTACGGTCAGCTGTGTCAGCACACAATGCAGGCCACTGAGCACTAGGAGCATTACGGTCAGCTGTGTCAGCACACAATGCAGGCCACTGAGCACTAGGAGCATTACGGTCAGCAGTGTCAGCACACAATGCAGGCCACTGAGCACTAGGAGCATTACGGTCAGCAGTGTCAGCACACAATGCAGGCCACTGAGCACTAGGAGCATTACGGTCAGCTGTGTCAGCACACAATGCAGGCCACTGAGCACTAGGAGCATTACGGTCAGCAGTGTCAGCACACAATGCAGGCCACTGAGCACTAGGAGCATTACGGTCAGCAGTGTCAGC
>CM065713.1:17109944-17115187 GCA_017654935.2 Phymorhynchus buccinoides
GAAAGGACGAAAAGGCACGCCCCCCCCCCTAATCAAATTTTCGCATTAAACATTTTCACTGAGAAGCAACAATTTGCCATTCCTGAGAAAGGGATAGCCTATGGTTATTTTCCTACAACCGAAAGAAGTAGACATTGAGATTGAGGGTGGTAAACATGCGGGGAGGGTGTGTGTCTACAGTACAGCTTTGCCGATTAATGATAAAGCATGCACGCGGACACTGTCCAAAATGCATTTTATTTCGTAACAGCACGTGCATGATAAACATGGGACATGATCATTATGCAACGTGCACACGCAAACACATGCATACGTGCATGTATGCATGCGCGCACACACCCCGAACCGCATTCAGAGAGAGAGAGGGGGGAGGGGCACGAGTCGGCGCGCGCATAAAAGTATTCAGCCTTCACGCATGTCAAACTGCATTTATGTACATACACACATAGACATAAACACATACTCACACACGCGCGCGCACAAGCACGCATCCCACACACACACACACATATACACACGACGGACCCCCCCCCCCCCCCCCCCCTCTCCCTCTCTCTGTGTGGAAGAACACTACGTGCCGTGGTAGGCTCACAATCCCCTAGGTAGTTCAGATGGGTTTTATCGATCCAGTCTGGACTTTCCTGCCAGCATAATTTATTTTCTTTGTGGGAACAGAGAGAGAGAGAGAGAGAGAGTGGACACTTTCCTACCAGCATAATTATTTTCTTGAGAGAGAGAGAGAGAGAGAGAGAGAGAGAGAGAGAGAGAGAGAGAGAGAGAGAGAGAGAGAGAGAGAGAGAGAGGAGAGAGGATTTCCCCGCCAGCATAATTTTATTTCCTTCCGGGGAGGGGGGAGGGGGGAGAGAGAGAGAGGGGAGGATGTTAAAGACGGATACAGGGTAAGGGTGGGTGGCATTCTCGAAAAAAGAAATGTGCCAAGTTCGCCTTTATGACCCTTCACCCACACAGTACACATCACATCAACAATGGTGGAGAGGACATTCTTTTTAGAGAATGATACTTTGTTTGTCTCCCTTTGGCTCTGATCCACGCATTGCTAGATGATTGGTATTGTAATCAACTTTGGTGGAGGGGAGTTAATTAGAAAGAGAGTTTTCCCCCTTTGTTCAATTTCATTATCTCCTCTCTTGGCCTCACTATTTCATTCTTTGATTAACTAAAATTCCTTTCGAGGCTTACCAGTTTGTTATGTGTTGTGTGTTGTTTATGTGTAACATATTCAAGGTTAGAAGGCTATGCCACTCTTGGATAGATGTTGATTTGTTTGTATGTCGTCCTCTCCACCATTGTTGATGCGTACTGTGTGGGTGAAGGGTCATAAGGGCGAACTTGGCGAACACTGTGGC
Source organism: Phymorhynchus buccinoides (assembly GCA_017654935.2). Taxonomy (NCBI): domain Eukaryota; kingdom Metazoa; phylum Mollusca; class Gastropoda; order Neogastropoda; family Raphitomidae; genus Phymorhynchus; species Phymorhynchus buccinoides. The sequence goes on from CM065713.1 coordinate 17,111,312, forward strand.
TGTACCAACGATGAGGTTTAACCGAGGCGTGGTTACTGCTACACATACACCTATCTGTATTGTTAAAAAATCGGAACTTTACTGGTGTTGCACTGCCTCCGAGCATTGCTTCCAGTATTGTTCCCACCATCTTTGTATCTACAAATGTCCCATATGTGTCTGTTCCAGACCGAGAAGACGTAAAACACCATTTTGCATTCTTCTTCTTTGGCGAAGCTTATTGTGATTATAAAAAAATCGGGACTTTCCTGGAGTTGCACTGCCTCCGGGCAATGCCTCCATGATCGTTCCCACCATCTTTATATCTACTAATGTCCCATATGTGTCTGTTTTCAGACCGGAGGACGTTAAACGGATTTTCGTCAAGTTATTGTGATCTGGTTCACTGTGGTTTGATTCTATTTATGACTATTTTGATGTGCATGCTATAAATGAAAAAAATCGGGACTTTCCTGGAGTTGCACTACCTCCAGGATCTTTCCCACCATCTTTATATCTACTAATGTCCCATATGTGTCTGTTTCAGACCGAAGGACGTTAAACGGATTTTCACGGCACAATCTTTTTCGAGAATGATGCTTTGTTTCCCTTTGGCTCTGATCCACGCATTGCTAGATGATTGGTATCGTAATCAACTTTGGTGGAGGGGGGGTAATTAGAAATGGGGAGAAGGGTTTATGTTTGCCTTTGAGAGCAAACATGATAGGATTCTATCCTCAAACAAACTTTTGCAAGTCAGTTATATTAAAATTTGGCCAAATTTGGCAATTTTCGTCCCCACTTCCGGTTGGCACTTCGAATTTATAACGAAATTATTGCAATGTTTTATTAGTAAATACTGAAAATATGAAGTATTCCGTTCAGCCGTTTTCGAGTTATTCAAGATAAAAGTTTGGCCATATTTGGCCAATCGGTTTAATACTGGAAATGGAGCATTAGCACAGAGTCCTTTAATTTACCTGCAAATTTCAGCAAAATCGGATGAAAAATAGAAAATTCCATAAATGGAAATAAGTGAAAATGACAACCGAATTTACATAAATTTGAATAACTTCCAAACTACTTAACATATCTGAGAATATAAATGACCACTAGGACCAGTTAACACACACACAAAAACACTCAATTAGAGGCTGGTTGATTTTGGTCCCTTTTATTTGAAATAACACAAACGTTTCTGGCTATAAGCCCGTCTTCAGTGTGACAGAGAAGGAAACAAAACAAAAGTGACAACAAGCAGGTAGCAACATAGGAAAGGAAAACAGAGTAGAAATAACATAATAAGGAAAAAAAACCTGAGCACAATTCATATTAACCATGGAAAAAGGAGAGCCTAGTGAATTGTAGGGGTATACACATGGCAAAGCTGAGACACTGAGTATTGTGTTAACTCTGCATTTAAAACATCTACATCTGCACAAAAACTAAAAAAATTGTAGAATATGATAAACACAAACACACAACCGCACACACGCACGGACGCACGCGCACACACACACAACACACACACACACACACACACACATAAATACAACACACACACAAACACACACAACTAAACACACACACACACACAACACACACACACACACACACACACACACACACACAGGTGGATATCTACATTTTGCTCGTGATTTGAACATCACATTGCATGGCATATGCATACTATTTATTAACAAATCTAAGTTAGAAAAGTAAAGTAACACAGACATACACACACACAGGTACACCCACACCCACACATGTGCACATATACACACGGGTGTGCGGGCATATGTATTTAACATATCACAAAACGTATTTCCACATTGGGCCAACATAAGGACTACAAAAAACAAAAAAGTTAGTGTGGTGACGTCACTTCCGGTTTTGGCTATTCCGCGAGCCAAATGATGCGCTCTCTCTCTCCTCTCTCTCTCGCTCCTCTCTCTTCTCACTCTCAACACAATCTATAATTAGGCTATTAGCTGTATTGTATGATTTCCCATAACCGTAGAAACTCACTTACAATAGGGCTCCAACGTTCAAGAGCTGCTCTCGTGTTGATAAGGCAGACGCGGCTGGTGCATCTCTGGGTCCCATCATCACCTTGCGGTGTGTTTCTTTTTCATTCATAATTTCAAACAATGGCTAAAAATATGGAGTAGAGTACTACTTCCAATAAGGTTAGAGTATCTCCTCTCTCTCTCTATCTCTCTTCTCTATCTCTCTCTCTCTCTATCTTCTCTAGCTGTCGTCCTCTCTATGTCTCTCTCTCTCTCCCTTCTCTCTCTCTCATACTTACTCTCTTCTCTCGCTCCTCTCCTCTCGCCTCCTCCTCTCTCTCTCTCAACTACAAGACCCATTTTCTATATATTCTCTCTTTCTAAACCTATATTTCTATATGTTGTGACATAAGAATTAAACAAATGGTAATCAAAAATGCAGCGTCTAAAGTGCCGTCCTGCATCAAAGTGTTTTGATTGGTTTCATATATCACCTGCTTGGTTTCTTTATTCAGTTATAGACGGAAACGAAGGAGACAGAGCACACGTCATTACACACAAGTCTGATATACACACTACCACAAACTTTTATACACTATACAAACACTTAACACAATCACTTCAGTGTCATTGCGGTTTTCTTTTGTGAGCATTGTCTGAACCTGGTGTATAAAAAGCATAAACTCATGCATGATTTGTACTATTATACTTGGTCGATTTGACGGACTGGCTGCATCTGCCTAAATATTACCCGGGTGCCACTATATCATCAATCATTGTACTTTTTCCCGCCTCCAAGTCTTCATCCCCATCACCTTCTTCCTGTATTAGTCTGGTAACATTGATGATTTAATATATTACCTGCTTGTTCAAATATTGAGTGCTCGTGTTATGTTATTTCGGGATATTTTCTTTTCTAGAATGCTTTGTATTATTATATTTGTTACGCACAGCTTCTCATTTGTTTGTATATATTGAATTTTTGCGATTTTAACATTTGTTTAGCCTACGGTGACTTGAGTGCAAAAAAGCAACATTGTATGACTTATCCTATAACCTTGCTTTAAAACAAAAGTTCGTTCGTTCTCGTCTTCTGCTCCTTCAAATTTATGTGTTAATCCTTCCGAGGTGTTCCTTTCTTTCCAACCGTCACATTCACACTCAGCCTTTCCTCTACCCCCCCTTCTCCTCTTCTCTCTCCTCCCTCATACATCATACTCCCAGAAAATAGCTCCGGCATTTTATAAAAAAAAAACTCCGCCCCCTAAGTTTACTTATCACTCGTCTCTCTCATCGTTCCTTGATAACGTCTAACACCTTAAACTCATCCCCTTCCTTCTTCTCCCCCCCACTCCTCTCGACTCTCGAGCTCTCTAGCTCTCTATCTCTACACTCTTTCTCTTTCTTTCCTTTCCCTTTTCCCCCTTTCCACTTCCCGCCCATCCACTTCCAGCTAGCAGTGTAGTTATCTCGGAGGCTGTCTTATTTCCCGGTGTCCTGTTTCTTTAAACAATATCATAAATAAGCTCCTCCCACTGTTTTCTTTCTTTGCCAAAAAAGGAAGCTACGCTCCGCCCACTTTGGGCTGCGGATGCTATCTTGCTATGCAAAGCTCGCATGAGACGAACTACTTTTCTTTTCTCTCTTCCTACGCCCAGTTTCAGTGGTCGTAGGGCCTAGTAGTCCGTCTCCTTTCTTCTTCCTCCTACGCCTACTGCTAACAAGATAATCCGCATCCTTAGTCTTCCGTGACAAGACTATTTTATTGATTCTTTCAGAATTTTGCAACAATCTAGGTAGCCAAATGCTAATAATTCGCCTCACAAAAGCTTTTAATAAGCAAACTAGCATGATGTTCTTTCTCTCTTCCAGTGATCTTTTTCCCCTA
>CM065713.1:17115687-17166285 GCA_017654935.2 Phymorhynchus buccinoides
AAATAATTTTGTTTAGCATAGGGGTGACATGAAAACAGCTGTGTCTTTGTTTCAGAAAGCCATCGCAGTGATCGCAATTACCGATATATATCGGTAAAATACCGAAACAAAATTGGGCTACCGGTCCCAGGGACCGATAAATATCTGCCGGCACCTGTAAAATATTTCCGACCAAAAAACCCAAAGTGCTATCTGCTCACTAGCTACTAGTATCCCCATGACTCGTCTCATGATGCTGAAGATGCGCGCAAAGGGGGTGGGAGAGTTCAATGTCGGCGCTGCTTGTGATCATTTCCTTGACATGAAAGACCGCAAGAAGTAAATCTAGATTAAACAAGCAGGCACTTTTCTTGTTTTGCCCTTTTCAGAGGGAGAGAGAGTGTGTGTGTTGACATTTGGACATTTCAAATCTCATGTGTTTGACATGAAAGCTTACTATACCAAGAATTCATTGAGAGTTTGGCTTTTAAGAGAGAGAGAGAGAGGGTGATGGATTTATGGCCCATATCATGAGTTGACATTCATAATCTTATCAATTTGCTTGTCAATTAATTTATAATTTAAAAAATAGTGAATGTAAGCTGTATCATGTATGACAGAAAGTTCTGTCTTCATTGTTGCTTTGTCTTTTTTCTCACTGGCTTTGTTTATTCCTTTTGTGAGAGTGCAATCTAGTCTAGTACAGTCATACGACCTATTCAGCGACCACCTCCACTTTCCGACCTGATTTTCAGTGACCGATCGGTTTTACTATATGAGTGTCTTCTCATCAGCGACCACCTCCAATACCCGACTACCGACCTCTTGCCTTCCGATTTTTACGACCATGTCACAAAAATCGAACCCACAAAGATCGTGGAATACAACAGAAAACGAAGAAAGCCGGTCAGATTTGTCGCTGAACCTTCGCTCAACGAGCACAGTTGTGCAGTTTCCATCATTCTGCATAGTTAGTTATCTCCCCTAGTGAAAAGTAGCTCAATGTGCATGCGTGTAGCAGACAGCTTCCTCTCTCACGATCACAATGTCAGGGAAGAAAAGGAACAATCTAATATAATCATACTGTACCAACACTCAAAACAATAGCAAAACATACCAATTGGCTGGAAAAACCTTAAGCGTGAACGCTTAGTTACCAAATAACAAAGAGTAAGTCACTCTAGTGACCGTGGGGTTATCCCCCCTTTCCCACTTCCGGTCACGCTTATCCACTTCCGGCCCCAACTCATTCTCTATTTACCATGCTTCAAGGCTGTTGATGATAAACCTTTCTCCCATTCTAATTCATTTTCAAGTGTTCTTGGTGGGTTTGTTCTGGTTCTGTAGTAGCTAGTCCTCGTTTTCTTTTTATTCTTCATTACATAGTTTTGAAGTTTAGAAAATTATTTATGTTGTTTGGTCTAGCCAGTGCTCATACTGGTTAGTCGACCATTTTTTGGTTTTTTCTTGGCACTGCGGTTTTTCAAGTTTTAACTCTGCAGTCTTTCGATACAGGTAGTTGGCTTTGTTTAATTACTCAGTTGATTTGCTAGTTTTCTTTAGTGTTTGTTTAAACTTTGTGAAAGTTTTTTTCATTCAGTTTTTCTTTGTCGTCATGGACGATAATTTTTGGGACCCTCCCTAGGGGGTCCCGTGGGTTCCTTCTTCGTAGGATTCGAAGTCTGTTCTTCTTGGTCGTGACAATTCGGGCGTTTCGTTTCGCCCAAGTCATCTTCTTCAAGATCGTCCAAGAGATCGGTTCGAAAATCGGCGATATCTACTCAAAAATTTTCGCACACAAAACATCCATCGGACGTTTTTTGGTCAAACCTGTTCTAGGAACTGCGTTTTCTTCTCCTAAGACAGAGCCCATGGCCTCTGTGTATACTCAGTCGAAGTCGGAACAAAATTCATCCGCACAATTTTCCGAAAAATTCGATGCATTTATCCGTCACCCGCAGAATGGCGGGCTCATTGTTTTCTGTACCAGCAATTACGTCTGTCACCTCCCCGGCTGGGGAGGGTTCTGTTATCTGTCCTTCTTCACAGATCTCCAGGTCCCCTCCGTCTGAACTTCTACGGACGAGGACGTTTGTAGACGGTCTGTCTACCGGTCCGACCAGGAGGTCGATGCCGACCAGGAGGTCGTAGGCACCACGGACGGTGGTGCAAGTAGACGGTCGGTCTGCTCGGTCAGGGCGAAGCATACTCTGCCGCATGGCTCCCATGCGGAGATATGTCATAGCCTAGGCAAGGGCGACAACCCCCACGGCGGGTTGTCGGCTGGCAGTGGCTCTACAGGTTGACACCCGGACCGGGTTGTTCGACCATGTCACGTTAGTCCAGCCAGCTCAAGGCCTTTAGAGAGGGTTGGTCGACGGGATGGCTACGCTCCCGACCCTCTCTATGACCGCCGGGAGGGGTATTCCATCCGTGGGTATCCTCTCTTCGGGTTCTCAGCGTCCGCTGGCAGTGACCCATCTGTAGGGCCACACCCGGAGCGGGGTGTCCGCCACGTCACTTAAGCCCAGCCCGCTCTTCGCCTGAGGGTCGGTCGACAGTATGGCTACGCTCCCGACCCTCTCCATGACAGCCTGGCAATCCGTAAGCCTGGAGGCCCGTACACACCTCTACAGATCCCCGAAATAAGGGGTGACGGTGTGGGCTCTCTCCCCCCCGCGTGGGTACGAAGTACCTGGCGGTTGGGCGGATGAGTTTTCCCGGTGACCGTACGGATGGTACGGCGCCGGTCGACGCGGATTACGGCTACAGGCTATGACCAGCCCGTCTGGTCTGGTCTACAGTGCCCGGTGAAGGCGCGAGATCTGGTCGGTCTCGCCCTTCCCACCGGAGGGAACGCTCCCCGATTCGCTCTCCACGCGTAGTCTACCGTGGCAGACGTTCTCGGGTCGACGCCTCACGTTCCCCCGGTCCCCGCGGTTGCCGGTACCCGGTCTCGCATCCCCATGTGGGGGATTTCTCCCCGGTAGAGGAGTACTCACGAATGGCCTACTCCGTTGCGGGGTCCCCCCCCCACGGAAGAAGGCCCCTCGAGCACGCTCTGTCTAGTCACAGTCTGCAGAGTCGCCCAGATGTAGTTCTCCTGTCTCTGCCCTTGGGCGCTGGGCGGACCTTCCTCTCCTCAACGCCCTGCTCCGTTGTCGAAATCGGACCTACAGAAGCTTTTCAAGCCAGTGTGTGTCTACGTCGTGACTAAGCCTACGTCGGTGCCACGGTCCTCTTCTTTTAGGGTGGTCGTCTCCTTCAAAGCACCCAAGGAGTCGTTTTCGATTCAAGTGCCCTGAGTCCACTCTTCATGCCCTTGACAAAGCGGAGATTTCTCTCCAGACGGGAAAGTTTCCCACGGAGCAACGATCAGACTCAGAACCTGACATGGAACAGGATGCTTCTACGCCCGTAGGCTCCTTCAGGGTTCCGCGTTTTGTGTCTCCTTTTTCTCTCGACGCTGCGATGCTCCCCCTTGAAGAGTCTTCGTTCCTCTCCAAGTCGGAAATGGCTAGCTCTTCTCAGAGCTCAGGACGTCTCCACCTCTCTGCTACGTCAGCTAAGACTCTACAGTGCAGCGTGTTTGCTTCCTTGCACTCCTCTCTGGCTCGTCTCCTCGGTCGTTCCCCGCCTCTCAAGCCGGGCGATTTTCAACTGTATGAGGAGATAGACGAGGCTGTCTAGGCCCTCTCAGGCTCACCGTCCTCGGTCCAACCGCCTGACCGTCCTTGGAGCGGAGCACCGCCGGCATGGCTCTCCGTCTCCCCGTGTTCTTTTCTCTGTCCACCCACCACGGTGCCGCAGATGGTGGTACCGTGGACCGTTGTGCAGGAATTGAGGCTTCAACGGTCGAATCCACCTCCACGATACCGCAGACGTCGATACCGTGGACCGTGTTGCTTGGATTGTGACTGCCACGTGCCGATATACGTTGCCAGTTCCTAGGATCTTTGTTTCAGTGTGTTCTCGGCGTCAACTTCTCTGCCGTTCAGCCTCTTGGTGCCGTTCCACTATGTTTTTACGTGGCCTCCGCCTTGGTGGTTCCCACGTGGAAGAACTGCTCTTTCCGCCACGGCCGGTTACTCACCACAGTACCGTTCCACGGTGTCAGATGTACCAGATGCGCCAGGTGTGCTTCTAGGCCTTTGTGCCACGGTGCCGTTTCCTTGATGCTCTGATGAGACCTTCACCTCTGTGATTCTCTCAGTTCAGAGCCACTCTGTATACCGCGACCAGTCACTCATCGTGGTCCCGGTCCATGGTGTTTGAATGAGGTCTTCGTCACGGTGGTCTTCTTAGAGTCACTCCGTCTACGGTACTCTTCTTCTTGGTCGGTCACCCTCCACTGTGGTGCCAGTCCTCTGTGGTTCTCTTCCACGAGTCCACGTCTGGTCATTCTCAGCGATGCCGTTCTGCGTCTTCCATGAGGTCTCCACTTAGGGTGTTTCCTCACTAACTCTTTGGTTTTATGACGTTCCGTTTGTCACAGACGTCTCCCACTGAATTTTCAGTAAGGTTGGAACCAGAATCTTCTTTCGAAGTTTTCTACCGGTTCTCAAGGGCGCAGCAGCGTGTAGTGGCCCGGTCCGGCCATTCGCAGTCTTTGGTTTTCACCGCTTTATGTTAGTCCCACTCACCGGTTCAACTGCGGCTTAGAGCCTGTGGCATTCTTCTTCGCTTCTCCAGTCTCTCATCCTACTCTTTGGATGTTTTCCTGTCGAGAAATAATGAACTCTTCAGCTTTTTCTAGGTATTGACTGGATCTCTCTTTCGCTTCAGTCTGACGCTTTCACCGGCCTCTTTTTCAGGGCTTCGTTCAAGCGATAAGCTGGGTTCACGTTCAATTCTTTCCTTTTAGTCACGGGTCTGGCTGAAGCCGTTTTCTCTTTGACTTGGAGCTTCCAGCGTTCCTTTCGGTCAGTCCTTTCAGTTCGTTTCCAACCGGTCGATGGTTCACCGCTGGACTCTGACCCAGCCAGCTGGTTCCTCTCGTCAGTGTTTGTCTGTATAGTCTACTACAAAGTCCAGAAATGCGTTCTCTCTGTGGCTTCTTGGTTTGTCTCTCAGAGGTCGGATCGGATGATTTTCGAGAATCTCAACCGACCCAGTACTATGCTGTCCTTGGGGGCCTCTCGGATCTCTGTTCGTCTGGTTTCAGTAGGCAGTTGTTCAACCGTGGGATCTTTTCCTCCGTTCCCTTTTACCGTTTCGGGCAACGTCCTTCTGTGCCTTTCCAATCGATCTAGGATCGTCTGGCCAGCATGGCTTTCCGTGCTCAGCCGTCAGTTTTTTCGTCTCTTCTGGCCTTCCTTTGGGAGGAAACGGCTCATCTATATTTTCTGTCCATCGAGCATGGACTCCCTTGCTCTGCTTCGGTTCGCCGTTTTTTCACGGTTTTCAACCAGAAGTTGTTCAACCGGTTGAATCATGCAGCCGTTCCAGTCAACCGGTCAACTGATGATTCTGGCTGGTCCCGGCCAGGTCGTTCTATTCTGTCCAGCTATCATGTTCTTCCGTGCTCAGCTGTCTGAGCACCGTGGGTTGTTCAACTGTGTGATCTCTGCTTTCCTTCAGGTCTCTTTCTTTTTTGTCAACGGTGACTCGTTCCAAGTCAGAGCCGTTGAAATGGATTAGCCAAGGTATTTTGACGTCATACTGTTACTTTGTAGCGGTTTCGTCAAGTTGTTGCCAATCGCATTAGGGGAATTTCCGCGTCATCTGGTAGTTTTCACGTCATGCGATAGGCGATTATGTTCCTGTTTTTCTGTCTGCGTCTGCGTCATTAGTTATTACGTAGTACGAAGCCCTTTCGTCCGTTTTTTCTTCGTAGAGTTGATAAGTGCAGAAGCACGTTTGTAGTCTGGATCGGCAGTTCAGTGCCAATTTTCACTCTCCGGGAATAGCTCTTCTTGTTTCCCTGATGCCTTTCTTTCGGGCATTCAAACCCAGGCGTGTTCAGGTTGACTGCCTTGTAACTTTGGGGTCAGCCTTTTGTCAGAAGGTCTATCTACCTCCTGCTCTCCTTCAGAAGACAGAGCTCTAGCGCCCGGTACAGTCTCCTGTGGCGTTTCGTGGTACATGTATTGCGAGAGTGACAAACTTGATCCTCTGCGTCCGTCAGCCGTTGGTTTTGTTCCGTGTCTGCCTCTAGCCTCTCCTTGCGTTTCGCTTTTCTTATACGCAATGGAGCTTAGGACTTCCTCACGTTATGTTCGTTTCCCTCAGTGGGATGTGTTCTTGGTTTTGAGCTTCCTTCGAGATGAATTTTCTGGACAAGCTTTCTCTCTGCAAGACGCTTTTCTTTATTGCTCTTGCCTCTACTCGGTTTAGTGGTATCCACTCTCTTGGTGGTCTACTTCGAGACGTTGATGTCGGTCCTGCTGGTACTTCGTTTTTTCTTTCTCTTCTCCCTGGGTTCAGGGCTGAGTCCCAGCCGGGAGATGTCAATTCGGCGAGTGTTAATATCTCTAGCCTAGATTCCTTTCTTGGCGACGATGACACCGAGATACGCATCTGTCCCGTTCGCTTTTTCGGGCACTACCTCTTGCGGGCTAGGTGACTGGTAGAAACTGAACCTGTCTTACGCCAGCTCTAGTTCTTCTTTGCCGGGCAACCCCATCAGAGCGCATGAAGTTCGGGCAATCAGTGTTTCCCTGGCGCTCTCCAGAGGAGTCCCCCTCGCCAAGGTCATGGAGGCGGCCACATGGCGTTCCGTCAGTACGTTCCTTAGTTTCTACCTGGGACGTATCCATCAAGAGGTCAGACGACCTCTTGTCCACCATCAGGCGGACTGTCGTGGCTCGTACTCCCATCTCCTGTTAACTCTCGAGAGTATTGTTTCTCAACCGTTCCCTTCTGGGGTAAGTCATGTATGACCTATGGGGGAAAAGAGATTGGAGTATTATGGAGTTTTAGGTGTGATGTTTAGGGGATTTGAATGTATATACTGTGTGTTGGTTTTCATTCTTCCCTTGTTCGCTTGGGCGCATCACCCTCCTCCTCGTTGGTAGTCTGCTATTGTTTTGAGTGTTGGTACAGTATGATTATATTAGATTGGTAGATTTTTTTTATTAATCTTACTATCTATATAATTAAATACTTACTAACACTCAAAACAACCAAAGGTTCCCACCCATCCTCCCTCCTGATGCTAGGGTAAATAGGAATGAGTTGGGGCCGGAAGTGGATAGGCGTGACCGGAAGTGGGAAAGGGGGGATAACCCCACAGTCACTAGAGTGACTTACTCTTTGTTATTTGGTAACTAAGCGTTCACGCTTAAGGTTTTTCCAGCCAATTGGTATGTTTTGCTATTGTTTTCAGTGTTGGTAAGTATTTAATTATATAAATAGTAACATTAATAAAAATCTACCAATCTAATTTAATCATACTGTACCAACACTCAAAACAACTGCATTAGCCTAACAACCTGGAACCTTACCCTAGCACATAGCTAAAACGAAACTAGCCCCAAGGGAATGCACCCATACCGCAGGGTATGACGCGCACCCTTGGGGCGCCGGATATGACATTCATTCTTAAATTTTCCAGCCTTATTGACACACCTGGGCCTACTCTAGCTCCGCCTTTGATCTGAGTTTGGTCAATGGTGGGTTCGTTCCAAGCATAGCTTTTGTTTTCTTCTGTTTCTTGGGAAGTCTGTTAGCCTTCCTATCGTTATATTTTCTTTGTCATTCTATTGTGTTCGATTATTTTGAGAAATTATTTCGTTCACTCACTGGTTCGTTTTCTGGGTGTTGTCGGCCATTATGGCTTCATCCACCCCTTCGGTTTCTACTTCGATTTAAGCAGCTTCTGCTTCAGTTGTCTGCCTGTAAGTCTGATGACTCATTTCTAGGGACCCTTCCGGCAGGTTCTCTAAAGCTTCTCTCAATGTTTTCGTAGGAATCTTCTCACAAATCTTCGTCTCGTTCGGTCAGCCTTTTTCTCAATCCAAATCGGTTACACCGACCAAACCGGTTTCGGAACCCAAACCAGTTTTCTCTACCTTCGGAGGTTTCTCCCCTTCACCCTTTCTTTTTTATTCTCAAGCCATGTACGACGCTCTTTTTCGTCATCTTGACTCCTCGGGTTTCGAATAGGTCAGAGGGGGTTCCTCCTGTTGTCTCTTCTCGTGTTGACACAGGCGCAACCCTCTCTCCTCTTTCTGTCCACAGGCTCGCTTCCAGAAGACCTTTGTCTACTAAGGCGTGTTTCAACCTCAACAGAGATAGGAAGTCTCTCTCCACCTCTGTTTTCCGTCCGGTGGGCTTGATGTATACGGAACAGAGAGGCTCCCCCCCTGGGAGCTTGCCAAGTGACAGAGGTGACTACTCTGTCACCGGACTGGCTAGTCTGTCTGGCAATCATCCGGTTGTACCTTCTAGGTACCTCCAGGATCGGGAACGGCCTGTTCCTTTTCCTGAGACCGGGCAAAAATCCTCCGCTCTGCTTGAGGGAGATGTTTCCAGGAAAGTCACATCGGTGGGTGCGATGCACCTTCATCTGCGACGGGATGGGAGACGTTCTCCCGTCGTAGACGCCGAAAAAAAGCCCATACGCCCCTGCGGGGGGATGGCACTCCAGTGATCCTGGCACTGGCACAGTTGGAGCCTCATGGCATTCCCACCGCAACCGGGAAATGGCTTCTCCCGGTTGCGAGACCGTATCCTCCGGTTATCCCGGTTTCTCCCGGTAATCATCCGGTTTCTCCCGGTTGCTTGGTCACCGCAGACATACCGTAAAGGGTTCGTCTGGAACCGGAAAATTCGGATGTTGAATTTCCGGTTCTCCCGGTGTTTACTCCAGGTAATCATCCGGTTTCTCCCGGTTGTCTCCCGGTTGCCTGGTCACCTCAGGCATACCGGGAAAGGGTTCCTTTGGAACCGGAAAATTCGGATGATTAATTTCCGGTTCGTTCCCTCCGGTTCCAGAAAACCGGAAATGTCCCGTTTTCACGGTGGACGTCAAGTTTTTCCGGTTCCTCCTGGTGTTCGCAGATCGGCTCACTCCCAACCGGCTGAAACCACGACCAAGCATGGTCATTCAGTGGTTTATGATTCTATGGGGCACGCTTATCAGAAGCTACAACGCCAAGGCTCTTTCAAGGTTTTCTGTCGGGATCAGTCGGATTTTGAGTCTGACATGGAGTTGGGTCCTCAGATGGAGGTTTCTCCTTCTCTAGTGGAGGTTTCCGCACAGAGTCTTCTCTAAATTTTGTCTCGGTCATGTCCTTACGTTGTTCCTGTTCAGTCTGCCCATCTGGTGTCCGCCACTGACCACTCAGTTGGCTCTCTTCAACAAGCTAAGAGCTCTTTGACTCTCCAAGCTCCCTCCTTCCTGGAGGATTCGGTGGTTAAAACTGAATTCACGTTGAGGACTGGTAAAGTTTTCTCATCTGGTTAGATCTGCTTCGATCTTCTGGTCTCGAGCTCTTGTGCTTCTGATCGATCACTCTCACCTTTCCATTTAACCGGGTTGAGCAACGGACCGTCCGGTTCCGTTCCGGTTCAAGAACCTCGTGGTGATTTTGGCCTTCCGTGCTCTTTCGCCGTTTGGCATGGTGACTTTTGGGAATTCTCCATCGTTTTTTCTTTGTTTCATTCTTGTCCGTTGCAACGGCGCCTGTTGGTCCGTTTTCTTCGATTCTGACGAGCATGGATTTTCTTGCTCTTTTCAGATTCATGCCTTTCTGGTTACAACAGTGTTGTTCAACCTGATGACTTTTTCAACCGGTCCTGTCAACCGGTTTTATCAATTTTTTCCGGCCGTTTTCGGCCCATCCTGACTCTTATTGGCCGGCGATCTCTTAGTTGTTCGATGGGTTACGCGTTACTAGTCATGGCCGTTTAAAGAGTTTTTTGTTCTTCTGTTCTCTACCGTTTCCAAGTCAGTACCGTTGAAATGGATTTTTTCCACGGTTATCCTGACGTCACTTGGATACTCTGTTACGCTTCTCGCAGTAACTAACCGTTTCACTTTGGGCGGGTCTACCAGGCCCTAGGAAGATTCAGTTTCCATGGGCTCTTTTGTTGTTCATCCATTCAAGTTGGTACTAGGTGTCCATGAGGACTACCTCCCGTTTCCCTCTTTCTCTAAGCCTTCTAAGGCTGTTGCAGAGAAACTCCATTGTGACAAGAATCTTGCCCGGTCAAGTTTTAGCCTTCCTACGTTATACAGTTGGAAGCATCTTTGTCCAAAGCCCTCAAGGGCTGTTCTTTTGTGACGTTGTTGGTTCGGTTTATTGCTGTACTGCGGTTTTCAGGCTCTTTGAGTCCGTGAATGACCAGCCATTGGAGTGGCTCTAGCTTCTCTTGGTGATTCTTCTGGCCAGAGACTCTTTTTAGGGGCACTTTAGGGACTGTCTGGTTATGAGGTTCGACACGGTCGGTTTCACAGTCTCAGCCTCGGAGGACACAGGTGGTGTCCGACCTCTCAGTAACGAAGGCGGTCACACTTCGCCGTCTCCTCGGATTTCTTAGTCTGATGGGGTCGATTTCGGAGCTCCTTCCTCTGGCCAGGGTATACAAAGGCCCTTGCAGAGAGAAGTCAGAGCGCGCACTCCTTCTTTCATGGTTTCAACCATGAGTTGTTCAACCTGTTGACTCGTTCGGCCGTTCCAGTCTTCCTGTTTCGGACTGGTTCCATCCCGATCTGACTTTAACTGTCCGGCTAGCATGATCTTCCATGCTCAGCCGTCGGATCACCGAACGGCACAGTTTTCAACCTAAAGTTGTTCGACGGGGTGTTTTTTGCCTTCCATCAGGCCCCCCTTTTTGGTCTTCGGCGTCTCGTTCCGACCGTTAAAATGGTTTAGGTCGAGGTGTGTCGACGTCACGTTTGCACACTGTTTCGCTTTTTGTCTACATGTTTTCCTTTTCGGTGGGGACTTTTCTGCGTCATCTGGTTCGATTTGACGTCATACGATAGCAACTATGTTGCTGTTGCGGTCTGTTCCTACGTCAGAGGCAGTTTTTTATTTTTATTTTACCTCCCAACCGACCGAATTGTCTCTGCTGGTTTTTCACCCAGGCAACGGGAGTCCCTTTCGTCGGTCTTAGCATGTAGAGTTGGTTACGAAGTGCAGTCGCACATTCGTACCGTGGCTTCTCAGTTTGCTAGTTCAGAGGTTGAATCTGCTGCTTTTGCGGATTCTCATCCTATAGTACTAGCTGTCTCTTTCCTGCCATCGGTCCTTTGCTTGCCCGACATTCTGAACAAGTCTTGTCCAGATTGTTTTCTGACCCAGACTCGCCACTTCGATCGATTTTGTACCAGTTCGAAAGGGCGTAGCAGCGTGTAGTGGCCCGGTCCGGCCACTCATAGTCCGTAATGTATCAGGCCTTATCTGCTCTAGGTGACTCGATGCGGAGTTTGTCATCTCCTGGCTGCATTGATAGTCAGCCATGTGCTTTCCAGAGATTCCTTCCTGGACCTTTTCAGGACTCTTTCTCTTGGTTCGCCTTCTGTGGTGACAGGAAGTTCGATCCGTTAAGACCTTCTACGGTTCATTCGTCGAATTCTTAGCGTTTGTTTTCAGGTCTAGAAATCTCTGCCCATACCCTTTCTGGGTACAGAGCAGCCATCTTCAGTATGAGTTCCATGGCCTTAGGTGCTACCGTACCGCTAAGCTGTACGCCACCACTGTCTCGCACTTCTTGCTGAAGTGCATGCCGTTGTATGCCTTCCCTCTGATGGCACTAATCCCCCGGGTGTTGAAGAAGTCCTCCGGGAGCACCCGGACTTGATTCTCGTCACACCAATGTGGCCCACGAGCCATTGGTTTCCAGAAGTTCTCGACATGGCGAAGGACGGTCCTCTTCCTCTCAATCTCACTCACGCCACTCTTCTTCAGCCAAGAAGCTGGGTCGGACACCCTTGCCCTTCAAGGCTAATCTTGGTCGCATGGCGACTATTCGACTAGGGCTTCGTAGCCAAGGATTCTCCACACACACTGTGGACCTGTTGGTCGCCTCTAGGCGTAAGTCGACTAACGATCTGTATGATCTTCGTTGGACCACCTGGTTTTCCTTCTGTCAGGTTAGAAAGTTTGACCCGCTTCGTCCCCCAATGGTCCAGTTTGTAGAATTCCTCTCTCACTTGCTTAGAACCAGGAATTTGTCTTCTCAAACCTTATCCGGTTATAGGGCGGCTTTGATTAGCACAATTTTGTTGGCCTTGGGTTCCAAGTTTACGGAGAATCTCTCAGCCTTGCCTGTTTCTCACTTTCTTGACGCTGTGCACTCCAGGCTCTGTCCAGGACGTTCCAGTGTCCCCAGTGGGACATCTTTTTTGTTCTTTCTTTTTTCTCAGGGACAAGTATGAACCTCTGAAGTCGTTGTCCCTTAAGCTTCTGACTCTTAAGACAGTTTTTTCTGATCTCGCTCGCCACTCTCGGCGCATCAGCGGTGTGCATGCTCTGAGTGGCCTGACCAAGGACGTCCAGTTCGAGGAGGATTTCTCGTCCGTCTTCCTTTCTTTTCTCCCGGAGTTCCGGGCAAAGATTCAGTCTGGCGACGTGTCCTCTCCTCTAGTCTCTTTTTCGAGTTAGAGCTCTACGTTTTTGCTTCCTCGGACCAAGTCCTTCAGAGGGTCTAAGCGTCGGTTGTTTGTCTCCATCAATACCAAGTATTGTAGCGATGTGGCTAAAGGTACTGTGTTTCGTTGGATCCTCAACCTCATTAAGTTGGCTTACGCTGGCTCTCTGGTTTGGTTGCCTGATAACCCCATTCGCGCCCATGAGTTGCGGGCCTTCAGCTCTTCCCTGACGATAGTGAAGGGCGTCCCTCTCATGAAAGTGATGGCCTCCGCGTTCTGGAAGTCTCAGAACACTTTCCTCCAGTATTATCTGAGGGACATCACCGCTCAGGTTGAAGACGTCTCCTTTTCCTTTAAGAAGGTTGTCGTTGCGCAGGTTCCGGTCTCCTTGTAGTGTTGAGTCCCTGCGGTTTGTCTTTCTGTGTTCTTTGGTATATCATGTATATGATTATTTGGGGGTATTTATTGGCATATTTGATGGATGTTTTGCATCTTTCAGGGGTTTTTCTTCATGTATGAGTGTTACCCTCTCTGTTTGTAAAATGCTATATCGGGTTGTTGGTGTGTCTGTTGGCACGCATCACCCACCACCACGGTGGTAATCTGCAGTTGTTTTGAGTGTTGGTACAGTATGATTAAATTAGATTGGTGGATTTTGATTAATCCTACTATCTATTTTAATTTAATACTTACCAACACTCAAAACAAAAAATGTACCCTCCCAGCCTCCCTCCTGATGTGGGGCTGTAAAATTTTATGAATGTCATATCCGGCGCCACAAGGGTGCGCGTCATACCCGGAAGTAAGGGCAGTCACTCCCTCTACTCCCTGCGGTATGGGTGCATTCCCTTGGGCTAGTTTCTTTTTAGCTATGTGCTAGGGTAAGGTTCCAGGTTGTTTTAGGCTAATGCAGTTGTTTTGAGTGTTGGTAAGTATTAAATTAAAATAGATAGTAGGATTAATCAAAATCCACCAATCTATTTTAACCATACATTACCAGCACTTAAAACATGTGCATTGACTCATAATGACCTGGAACTATACCAAAGAATATAGTAAAGTGAAAGTAGGGCGTGACGTCATCCCCTGCGCCGGACATGGGGCGCGAGTTATCCCCCCCACATCCGGGCAGGCGAGGTGCGCGCGTGCACCACAAACATCATTCTTCCTTTTCCACCCAAGCTCACTTGACCTGGCTTGCCATTGCTCTCTTCCTTTTGGGGTTTCTGCTCTATTCTAGGTGGGTCCGTTCCATATATTTTGTAGCTGACTATTCTTTTGTTTCTTGGACTGCCTGTTGGGCTGTCTATCGATTTTATTTCCTTGTATTTTTGGAATTTTCATGATACAAGTCAGGCCGGTTTTTTTCGTGTGTGTTGTGTGGGCGGCCATCATGGCTTCACCCACCCCCCACACTCTTTCTAAGACTTCGGTCTCTGCTCCGGTTCTCTCCTCTACCCCTCTCCCTCGCGATGGGAGTGGTAGGTTCTGTTCTCCCTCTCTATCTCAAGAAAAGTCTGCTAAAGAGAAATCTGTTTCCAAAGAGAAAACTCACAAGAAATCTTCGCGATCTTCTTCTAAACAAGACGTTTCTCCAGTTAAGGCGGTTTCAGTTTCTCGCGAACTTGACCCCTTGTCTTCTGTTTCGGTGGCTTCCACCCCTTCAGTGGATACTCAGTCCGTTCTGCAGTCTTTTATCGACCAGCTCGGTTCTAGTGGTCTTCACATTTGTCCGGTTAAATCAGTTGAATCTTCAGATTATTTTGCCGGTTCTCATGAGTCAGTTTACCCGGTTGTTTCGGCCCAAACAACCGGGTCTACTCTCTCTCCTACTCTTGTCCACAGGGTTTCCAGCAAGCGTCCTCTTTCCACGAGGGCCCTTTCTTCCTCCAAGACGTCGGAGGGCACTTACGTGGCCTCTCACTTCAAACCGGTGGGACTACGGTTGGTCCGCCCGATCCTGGAGGATCCACCGGTTCTTCTCCCGGGGGATCAGGAGTATCCTCCGGTGAGCTCGCCCCCCCATGCTATGGGATTTGAATCCGACGGACGGTCGGATTCAAGGCGAAGGCCCCCCACCTCTGTATCCAAAAGAGGTCACGGTTCAGCCGAACCGTGGGGCTATGAACCTACCGGGGACGAAGGGACTAGATCCCTAGGCCCCGAAGGCCACAGGCTCATGGCCAGTTCCGTAGAGACTCGAGCTCACGGTTCTGGCGCCTACAGGCAAACTTACGGTGGAGGACGGGCTAGACCTGTCCGCCCCGAAGTTATTCCCGGTTCACGTTACCGGGAGGACGGAACCGGTCGACTACCTTCCCACTCCTCGGTCTACCGACCTCTCATCCGGTTGGAACCGGCATCTTCGGATGAAGATCAACCGGCACGCATGGCCATGCGTGAGCAACCGGCGAAGTTTCACCCGGTTCAGTTTAAGCCTAGAGCTACTCTACCGGGTGAACGGCACCGTACAACCGGTGAACCGGTTTTTGTCCACCCAGCAGGGGGGCAACCGGGTGATTCACGGCGGCATACGGATGAAGCAACTCCGTTTTTCCCTCAACGTGATCACCACCGTTCAGACGGTGAGACCGGTTCTGACTTGGAAGCGTTGATTGAGCACGAAGTGCAACGCCGCCTTCGTTCAGCGGTGTCTGGCCTTGTTCCCCAAGAGGACGGGTCTTCCCAGGACGCGCCCTCTGTTGCCAGTGTTCAGTTCCACGGTGTGGGCGTTCCCCAACAAGGCTTGATGGAGATTTTGAAGGACTCTTGTCCGGATGTTGTTGAGATTAGTCGGTCTGTGTCACAGTCGGCTACCGGAGGGTCTGTCGGCTCTTTCCAGCAAGGTAAGAGCCGTCTCTTCCTCCAGGCTCCTACTCTTCTTTTGGACGCCGTGCGGAAGGCAGAGGCTTTCTTGCAGACGGGCAGACCAGAACAGCCCCTGATCGGTCTTTCTAGCCGTTCGAACCGTTTTCTGCGTCAGAAAGAGGACACCACCCACAGCAGTGGGTTCTTTTTCGGTCCCTCCGTTCAGGTCGGTCCTCCCTCTCATGGATGATTACCTTCCGTTTCCTTCCTTCTCTAAGCCGACTAAAGCGGAACTAGAGAAGTTGAGGTTGGATCCAGGCTTCGCTGCTCCGATTGTCCTCAAGCAAGCTGTTTTCAGGCAACTGGAAACTGGGCTTTCTGATTCTCTCAAGGGGTGTGGCGTGGCCAATTCCCTCATTCGTGTTGTGGCGGAGTCTCTAGGGAAGTCCACCTCCGAGTCTCCGGTGGATTTCCGGATTTTTGATTCGGTGGACGAGCCATCCATCGGTGTGGCTCTTGCCGCCTTAGGGGACTCTATGCAGAGTCTCTCTGAAGTCGTTGCGGCCTTGAAGGTCCAGTCTTCTGCTCTGTCTAGGGACAGTCTCTTGACGGAGTCCAGATCTCTCTCCCAGAGGGAAAAGGAACGGCTTCGTTCTCTCCCTTTGCCGTTCTCAGGACTGTTTGGCCAGGAAGTTGTGGATCCGATTGTGGAATCGTCCACTAAGAGAAAGGCTGAGGATTCTCATGACACGTTGATCAGGGAGCTTCTCAAGCGCTCCCGCTCTGATTCTGGGTTTCGCCAGTCTCTTCCCAGATTTAGCCTCAAGGGCTAGGAGGGGAAATTTGGCTTTCAGGGTACCGCAGCAGTCTAAAGCCCTACGGTACTCCTCCTCTCGAGCTCCTTTCCGGTCCAGGGCTCAAAAGTCTCGTCCTCAGGCCTCCAGGGGCTTCAGGAAAATGCTTTCCAAGGGCCAGCCTTTTCTTTAGACCCCGCGCAGCCCCGGGAATCCACTGGCGCTCCTGCGTCAAGCGTAGATGCGCTCGCGAAGGCGTATCCCGCTTGGCAGTCGGCTGTCAAAAGCGCATGGATTCTCGGTGTTGTGCGGGAGGGCTTTCGGTTTCAGTTTATCCTGGAACCTCCTCTGTCTGCACAACCGATCTCCTTCCCACCACCTTCAGATCCGGAGCGGTTCGACATCCTTCAAAAGGAGGTCTCCGCTCTGGTGGAGAAAGGAGCGGTCACTCTTCTAGAAGAACCGGGCCCCGGCTTCTATTCTCGCCTGTTCACCGTCCCGAAGAAATCGGGCGGCTTCCGTCCTGTTCTGGATTTATCTCCCTTGAACAAGTTCACCAGAAAGGTTCGGTTCAAGATGGAGACTCCTTCCATGGTCAGGGCTTTCATTCGCCCAGGCGACTGGGCGACCTTCAGGATGCCTATTTTCACGTGTCTATCCACCCGAGCCGCAGGAAGTTTCTGCGCTTCGTTTGGCAGGGGCGCGTGTTTCAGTTCAGCGCCCTTCCCTTCGGCCTCTCCCTGGCTCCTTGGATCTTCACCAAGGTGACCAGGGAGATGGCCTCCTTGGCACGCGCAAGAGGCCTCAGACTGAAGGTCTACCTCAACGACTGGCTGCTGCTCGCCGCCAGTCGGTCGCTGTCTCTTCAACACACTCAAGTCCTTCAGGACATTTCTGTCTCCTTGGGTTTCAAGATCAATCGGAAAAAATCCGATCTTGTCCCTTCTCAGAGGTTCAAGTACCTCGGCATGTGTTTCAACACTCTCACCTTCTCGGTGTCGCCCTCGCCGGAAAGGATTTCGGCTCTCTCTTCTCTGGTGGCGGACCTCTCAGAAGCGAAGTCCGCCACCCTTCGCCGACTCCTCAGCCTCTTGGGGCTGATGGAGTCGGTCTCCGAGCTTCTCCCGCTCGGCAGGGTCTTCAAGAGACCTCTGCAAAGGGAGATCACCGCGCGGGTCTCGGATCCATCCCTATACGACCAGCTGGTGCCGTTAGGGCAATGGTTCCGGAAGGCGGTCCTTCAATGGACCGACACATCCTGGTTGAACAGTATGGTCCCAATCAGTCGATTGGGGTCCCAGCTGTTCATCTTTACGGATGCCTCCCTCAGCGGTTGGGGAGCCCACATGGACAAGGAGGAGATCTCCGGTCTGTGGACTCCGGAGGAGTCTCGTCAGCACATCAACCTCTTGGAAATAGAGTCCATTCGCTTGGCTCTTCTCCATTTCGCCCCTGCGATTCAGGGACGGTGGGTCACGGTGTGCTGGGACAACTCCGCGAGTTTGTCCTACCTTCGTCGTCAGGGAGGAACCCGCTCTCTTCCCCTTTCTCTGGCGGCGGAGAGGATCCTGCTCTGGTCAGCCTCTCAGGGCATCGATCTCTCCGTGGAGTTCATCCCGGGAAAACTGAATGTTCTCGCGGATTCCCTCAGCCGGTCTCAGCAGGTTCTGCCGACCGAATGGACGATCGCCCATCACGCCTTGGCTCAGATTTGGGATCTCTGGGGCAAGCCCATGATCGACCTCTTCGCAACGAAGTACAGCGCTCGCTTGCCTCTCTACGTGTCCCCTGTTCGGGACCCTCTAGCGTTGGCATTCAATGCGTTCTCCCTGGACTGGACTGGCATGTCCCTCTACGCTTTCCCACCGACGGCGTTGATCTCCAGGGTCCTTCAGAAGTGTTTCCGGGAGTCCCCCCACATGGTGCTGATCACTCCCTTGTGGCCCACGAGCCACTGGTTCCCGGAGCTCCTCGCTCTGGCCCGAGACGGTCCACTGCGTCTCGAGCTCACTCGGGCCACTCTCATCCAGCCAAGAAGCGGGGTCGGCCACCCAGACCCTTCTCGGCTCAACCTTGCCGCCTGGCTACTTTAAGGCAAGGGCTCAGGCGGCAAGGCTTTTCCACCAGGACGGTGGACCTTTTGGTTTCTTCGCGTCGTAAATCAACCAGCGACTTGTATGGTCTTCGCTGGGCGACGTGGTTTGCTTTTTGTTCCGAGAAGAAGCTTGATGCTCTCAGGCCTTCTACGGTTGAATTTTTGGATTTTCTAACTCATCTTCGTAACTCTAGAAATCTTTCGTACAAGACCCTGTCCGGCTACAAGGCCGCCTTGGTCAGTACGATTACCTTGGCTTTGGGGGCGAAACGCGTTGAGAGCCTTTCGGCTCTTCCCGTTTCGCATTTTCTGGATGCCGTCCGTTTGCAGGCTCCTTCCAGGACGATTCACGTCCCACAGTGGGACGTGATTCACGTCCCACAGTGGGACGTGTTCTTAGTTTTGAACTTTCTAAGGGATAGGTGTGAACCCCTTTCCTCTCTGTCCCTTAAGTTGTTGACCTTCAAGACTGTCTTTCTCATCACTTTGGCCTCAGCTAGACGTGTCAGCGGAATACACGCCTTTAGCGGACTACCCAGGGACATTGAGTTCACGGACGACTTCTCCGCGGTCTCTCTGTCCTTCCTTGCTGAGTTTCGTGCCAAGAACCAACCAGGGGATGTGGGCTCTCCTCTGGTGCACATTGCTAGCCTGTGTTCTGTCCTCGGGCCTGATGATGCGGACCGCTTCCTGTGTCCTGTCAGGTCGCTTAGGTTCTACCTGGCCCGGACTAAGCCCTTCCGTGCTGCTAGGCGTCGTCTTTTCCTTTCCATTAACGTTAAGTATTGCAAGGACGTCGCTAAGGGTACAGTCTCTCGTTGGTTGCTGGACTGCATTAAGCTTGCTTACGCTTCCTCCCTTGTTAGACTCCCTCAGAACCCGGTTCGGGCCCATGAGTTAAGAGCAATTAGCACCTCTTTGGCCCTTCTTAGGGGAGTGCCTTTGGTCAGGGTCATGGCTTCGGCTTTTTGGAAGTCTCAAAACACGTTCATCCAGCACTATCTCAGGGACTTCTCCATTAGAGGAGATGACAACCTCTACTCCATCAGGAAGGTTGTGGTCGCCCAACTCCCCGTCTCCCTGTGATGTAAGTGT
This sequence comes from Phymorhynchus buccinoides, assembly GCA_017654935.2. Classification (NCBI taxonomy): domain Eukaryota; kingdom Metazoa; phylum Mollusca; class Gastropoda; order Neogastropoda; family Raphitomidae; genus Phymorhynchus; species Phymorhynchus buccinoides. The sequence goes on from CM065713.1 coordinate 17,135,000, forward strand.
CGCAATGCCTTTTTTCAGGTTTTGCTTGTTGGTATATCATGGGTATGATTTTTTTGGGGGAATGTCTTTTTAGACAGGGTTTTGTGAGTCTTAAGAATGCGTGTTGTTCTAGGCTTAAGCCTTTTTTATCAGGTCAAGGGTGCTTAGCTTCTCAAATGGGAGCATCACCCTCCTCCTCTCTGGTAATCTGCACATGTTTTAAGTGTTGGTAATGTATGGTTAAAATAGATTGGTAGATTTTTATCAATCTTACTATCTACTTTAACTAAATACTTACCAACACTTAAAACAAATATGTATCCCTCCCTGCCTGCCCGCCTGATGCTATTTGAGGGAAAAGGGTTTTCGAATGATGTTTGTGGTGCGCGCGCGCACCTCGCCTGCCCGGATGTGGGGGGGATAACTCGCGCCCCATGTCCGGCGCAGGGGATGACGTCACGCCCTACTTTCGCTTTACTATATTCTTTGGTATAGTTCCAGGTCATTATGAGTCAATGCACATGTTTTAAGTGTTGGTAAGTATTTAGTTAAAGTAGATAGTAAGATTGATAAAAATCTACCAATCTAATTTAATCATACTATACCAACACTCAAAACAACTGCATTAGCCTAAAACAACCTGGAACCTTACCCTAGCACATAGCTAAAACGAAAGTGGCCCCAAGGGACTGCACCCATACCGCAGGGAGTAGCGGGAGTGACTCCCCTTACTTCCGGGTATGACGCGCACCCTTGGGGCACCGGATATGTCATTCTTAAATTTTCCAGCCTTTCTACCACACCTGGGCCTACCCTGCTCCGCCTTTTCTGACTCTTGTAGCTTTCTGGTGGGTTTGTTCCTTTTCTTAGCTTGTTCTACTTCTTTTCTTGGGAAGCCTGTTAGTCTTCCTATCGTTATTATTTCATTGTCATTTACGGGGTGTTCGTTTTAGTTCAAATTATTTCGTTCACTCTCTTGTTTGTGTTCGGGGTGGCGTCGGCCATTATGGCTTCTTCCACCCCTTCGGTTCCCACTTCGAGTAAAGCAGTTTCTGCTTCTCTTGTTTCGGTTTCCAAGTCGGATGACCCTTCTTCTCTCGCTAGGGACCCTTTGGGCAGGTTCTCTAAATCTTCTCTAGAGTCCTCTTCAAAATCTTCTCACAAATCTTCGTCTCGTTCGAGCAAACAGTCTCATTCTCAGTCTGTTTCGGTTACACCGGCTAAACCGGTTTCAGAGCCCATTCCAGTCTCTCTCCCTTTGGAGGTTTCTGCTCCTTCTCCTTTTCCGTTGGACTCGCAGGCTTTTTACGACGCCTTCTTTCGTCACTTGGACTCTTCGGGTTTCAGAGTTCTCCCTGTCACTTCGACAGAATCTTCCTCCTACTTCGGTTCTATGAGTAGGCCAGAGAAGGTTCCGCCAGTTGTCTCTTCTAACGTGAGACCGTCACTGGCGCAACCCTCTCTCCTTCGTCTGTTCACAGGCTTGCCTCCAGGAGGCCCTTGTCCACTAAGGCCAGCGTCAACCTCAACAGGGATAGGAAATCCCTCTCCACCTCTGGTTTCCGTCCTGTGGGCATGATGTTTACGGAACAGAGAGGCTCCCCTCCGGGGAGCTTGCCTAGTGACAGAGGTGACTCCTCTGTCACCGGACTGGCTAGTCTGTCAGGCAATCATCCGGTGGTACCTGGGAGGTACCTCCAGGATCGGGAACGGCCTGTTCCCTTTCCTGAGTCCGGGCTCAAATCCTCCACTCATTTTGAGGGAGAAGTTACCAGGACAGTCAAATCGGTCGGTGCGGGGCACCTTCATACCGATAAGAGTCCATACCCCCCTCCCGGGGGATGGCTCTCCAGTGATCCTGGCACTGGCGCGGTTGGGGCCTCTTGGCAGTCCCGCCGCAACCGGAAAATCGCTTCTCCCGGTTGTGAGACGGTTTCCTCCGGTTCTCCCGGTGTTTACCCGGTTTCACCCGGTATTCATCCGGTTTCTCCCGGTTGTCTCCCGGTTGCTTGGTCAACACGGGCATACCGGGAAAGGGTTCGTCTAGAACCGGAAAATTCCGATGATGAATTTCCGGTTCGTTCCTCCGGTTTGGGTCAACCGGGAATGTCTCGCTCGCACGGAGGGCGTCACGTTCTCCCGGTTCCTGCCGGTGTTCAGAGATCCTCTCACTCCCAACCGGCAGAGCCCTCACGGTTGTGAGACGGTTTCCTCCGGTTCTCCCGGTGCTTACCCGGTTTCATCCGGTTTCTCCCGGTTGTCTCCCGGTTGCTTGGCCAACGCGGACATACCGGGGGATGGCACGGTTGGAGCCTCTTGGCTTTCCCACCGCAACCGGTTATTTGCCTTTCCCGGTTGCGAGACCGTTTCCTCCGGTTCTCCCGGTGTTTACCCGGTAATCATCCGGTTGTCTCCCGGTTGCTTGGCCAACGCGGACATACCGGGAAAGGGTTCGCCTAGAACCGGAAAATTCCGATGATGAATTTCCGGTTCGTTCCTCCGGTTTGGGTCAACCGGGAATGTCCCGCTCGCACGGAGGACGCCACGTTCTCCCGGTTCCGGCCGGTGTTCAGTGATCCTCTCACTCCCTACCGGCAGAGCCCTCTGCCAGGCATGGCCTCCGGTGGTGTTTGACTCTTGGGCCGCCCTTATCAGAAGCTTCAACGGCCAGACCCCTCCAGGGAATTCTCTGAGTTTCAGTCCGACTTTGAGTCAGACATGGAACTGGACCCTCAGTCGGAGGTCCCTCACTCTCTCACTGAGTCCTCGGTTCAGAATCTTCTCAAGATTTTGTCTCGATCGTGCCCTTACGTGGTACCTGTGCGTTCCTCCCATCAGGAGTCCGCCACTGATCACGCGGTTGGCTCTCTTCTGCAGGCCAAGAGCTCCTTGACTCTCCAAGCCCCCTCCTTCCCGGAGGATTTGGTGGTTAAAGCGGAGTTCACGTTGAGGACCGGCAAGGTCCTTTCGTTGAAACAGATTGCTGAGGCTAATCTGGGGCGTTCTCAGCCGGCCTCGTCTCAGTTCGGTTCCTTTTTGGTACCTGGATTCAGACCTTTCGTCCCCCTACCGACGGAATACCTGCCCTTCCCCTCCGTCTCCAAACCTTCTGAGGAGGTGGAGTCCTTGGGGTCCTGCTGCTGTTCCTCCCGTCACGTTCAAGTCTCTCGAGGAATCTCTGTCTGGTTCTCTCAGGGCTTGTGGCATGGCCACCTCTCTCGTGCAAACCTTGGCGGAGTCTCTAGGCAATTCAGCCTCTGATTCACCGGCGGTTTTTCAGTTCTTTGATCAGGTGGATGAAGCTTCCGTTGGAGTCTCTCTAGCCCTTTTGGGCAATGTGCTACAGAGCCTCTCTGATGTCACGGCTGGTTTGAAGGTTCAAACCTGTGCCTTGGCCCGGGATTCTTTCTGGCGCAGAACAGGTCTCTTTCGTCCAGGGAAAAGGAGCGTTTTGCGCTCTCTTCCCCTTCCGGAGTCGGGCTTGTTCGGGGAAGAATCGGTTCCCCCAGTTCTCGAGTCCTCTTCAAAGAGGAAGTCAGCTGATAGCCAGAAGGCTATCTATCGGGCCCTGTTGAACCAGCCCCGTCCCAACCATTTCGTCCGGGGTACTTCGCGTCCCGCTCTAGGAGTGTGGGATACTCCTCTAGGCCTCCTCCCCAGTTCAAGGCCTTGAGGCCCCCCTTCCCAGTCTTCTCGTGGCAACAGGAGGCCGAGCCTTCCAAGAAACGGCGATCCTGTCCGTTGGAGATCCTCCAGAGGAAGTGGAGGACCTTCTCTTGAAGGGCGCGGGCGCGAGTGAACGATCCCAGTCCGGGTTTCTATTCCCGACTTTTTCAACCGGTCCTGTCAACCGGTTTTATCAAAATTCCCGACCGTTTTCGGCCCATTCTGACTCTAATTGGCCGGCGATCTCTTAGGCCGTTTAAAGGGTTTTTTGTTCTTCTTCGGAGCTCCTTCCTCTGGCCTGGGTATACATAGGCCCTTGCAGAGAGAAGTCAGAGTGCGCACTCCTTCTTTCACGGTTTCAACCATGAGTTGTTCAACCTGTTGACTCGTTCGGCCGTTCCAGTCATCCTGTTTCGGACTGGTTCCGTCCCGATCTGGCTTTAACTGTCCGGCTAGCATGATCTTCCCTTCTCAGCCGTCAGATCACCGAACGGCACAGCTTTCAACCTAAAGTTGTTCGACGGGGTGATTTTTGCCTTCCTTCAGGCCCCCCCCCTTTTTTGGTCTTCGGCGTCTCGTTCCGACCGTTTTTTATGGTTTAGGTCGAGGTGTGTCATCGTCACGTTTGCACACTGTTTCGCTTTTTGTCTACATGTTTTCCTTTTCGGTGGGGACTTTTCCGCGTCATCTGGTTCGATTTGACGTCATGCGATAGCAACTATGTTGCTGTTGCTGTCTGTTCCTACTTCATAGGCAGTTTTTTATTTTTATTTTACCTCCCTACCGATCGAATTGTCTCCGCTGGTTTTTCACCCAGTCAACGGGGGTCCCTTTCGTCGGTCTTAGCATGTAGAGTTGGTTACGAAGTGCAGTCGCACATTCGTACCGTGGTTTCTCAGTTTGCTAGGTCAGAGGCTGAATCTGCTGCTCTTGCGGATTTTCATCCTAGTACTAGCTGTCTCTATCCCGCCATCGGTCCTTTGCTTGCCCGACATTCTGAACTAGTCTTGTCCAGTTTGTTTTCTGACCCAGACTCGCCCCTTCGATCGATATTTTCCAGTTCGAAAGGGCGTAGCAGTGTGTAGTGGCCCGGTCCGGCCACTCATAGTCCGTAATGTATCAGGCCTTGGCTGCTCTAGGTGACTCGATGCGGAGTTTGTCTTCTTCAGTATGAGTTCCATGGCCTTAGGTGCTACCGTACCGCTAAGCTGTACGCCACCACTTCTCGCACTTCTTCCTGAAGTGCATGCCGTTGTATTCCTCCCCTCTGATGGCACTAATCCCCCGGGTGTTGAAGAAGTCCTTCGGGAGCACCCGGACTTGATTCTCGTCACACCAATGTGGCCCAGGAGCCATTGGTTCCCAGAGCTCCTCGACATGGCGCAAGACGGTCCTCTTCCGCTCAATCTCACTCCCGCCACTCTTCTTCAGTCAAGAAGCGGGGTCGGACACCCTTGCCCTTCAAGGCTAAACCTGGTCGCATTGCGGCTGTCCGACTAGGCCTTCGCTCTCAGGGGTTTTCCACGCGCACCGTGGATCTGTTGGCCTCCTCTCGGCGTAAGTCTACAAACGATCTGTATGATCTTCGCCGGGCCACCTGGTTTGCGTTTTGTCAGGAGAGAAAGTTTGACCCGCTTCGTCCCTCAACGGTTCAGTTCGTGGAGTTCCTCTCTCACTTGCTTAGAACTAGGAACTCTTCCTCTCAAACCTTGTCAGGTTATAGGGCGGTCTTGATTAGCACGATCTCGTTGTCTTTAGGTTCCAAGTTTACGGGGAATCTCTCGGCTTTGCCAGTTTCTCACTTCCTGGACGCTGTGCGCCTCCAAGCCCCGTCCAGAACGGTCCAGTGTCCTCAGTGGGACATCTTTTTGGTTCTGGTTTTTCTCTGGGTCAAATTTGAACCCCTGGAGTCGTTGTCTCTTAAGCTTCTGACTCTCAAGACAGTTTTTTCTCATTTCTTTCGCCACTCCCGTCGCCTCAGTGGTTTGCATGCTCTGAGAGGTCTCACCAAGGATGTCAGTTCGAGGAGGACTTCTCGTCTGTCTCCCTTTCTTTTCTCCCGGAGTTCCGTGCAAGAACCAGTCTGGTTATGTTTCCTCTCCCTTGGCCTCTTTTTCGAGTCTTCGCTCCGTTCTGGGTCCTGATGATCGTGATTTCTTCCTCTGCCCCGTTAGGGCTCTTCGTTCTTATCTGGCTCGTACCAAGTCCTTCAGAAGGGCTAAACGTCGCCTGTTCGTCTCCTTTAATCCCAAGTACTGCAGCGATGTGGCTAAGGGTACTGTGTCCCGTTGGTTCCTCGACCTCATTAAGTTGGCCTATGCCCGCTCGCTGGTTAGGTTACCTGATAACCCCATTCGCGCCCACGAGTTGCGGGCCATCAGCTCTTCCCTGGCGGTAGTCAAGGGTGTCCCTCTTGTGAAGGTTATGGCCTCAGCGTTCTGGTAGTCGCAGAACACCTTTCTTCAGTTTTACCTGAGGGATATCTCTGCTCAGGGCGAAGACGACTCCTTTTCCATCTAGAAGGTGGTCGTTTCGCAGGTCCCGGTCTCCTTGTAGTGTGAGTTCCGGTGTTTTTTGTGCCTCTGTTTTTTCTCTGTGTTCTTTGGTATATCATTGACATGACTGTTTGGGGGTATTTATTTGCATATTTTCAGGGATGTTGTACATCTTTCGGGGGATTCTCTTAGGAGTGTTTCCCCTCTTTTACTGGTATGCTTTTGGGGTTGTTGGTGTGTCAGTTGGCACGCATCACCCTCCACCACGGTGGTAATCTGCAGTTGTTTTGAGTGTTGGTATAGTATGATTAAATTAGATTGGTGGATTTTGATTAATCCTACTATCTATTTAATTTAATACTTACCAACACTCAAAACAAAAAATGTTCCCTCCCAGCCTCCCTCCTGATGCGGGGCTGTAAAATTACACGAATGACATATCCGGTGCCCCAAGGGTGCGCGTCATACCCGGAAGTAAGGGGAGTCACTCCCGCTACTCCCTGCGGTATGGGTGCAGTCCCTTGGGGCCACTTTCGTTTTAGCTATGTGCTAGGGTAAGGTTCCAGGTTGTTTTAGGCTAATGCAGTTGTTTTGAGTGTTGGTAAGTATTAAATTAAATAGATAGTAGGATTAATCAAAATCCACCATTCTTAGGCCTACTCTTGAAGAAAGAATCAAAGTTATTGAAAGAAGTGAGGAAGGGGAAAGCTGCCGATCCATTGCACAATCCTTGGGTGTTGGAAAACCCCAAATCCAAAAAATAATTCTCGAGCGAGAATCGCTATGGGAAGCTGGCGAAACAGCTGAACGAATGTACGGCCAAAGCGAAAATACACCATACGTACTCGGACCTGAACGACCTAGTTTGGGAGTGGTTTTGTGATGCGAGAAGAACTTGGTTTATTGGTATTTCAAATTGATGCACTTGGAATCTAATGCAGTTACTGTGTCAGTAAAATCTTGCTTTAAAATATACAGGGTAGTTTGTTGTTTATGTGTAAACTTATGTGTTTATGTTTATAATGACCTCTCCTCACCCACCTCCCATTTCAGACCACCTCCCTTTTAAGATCACTTTGTTGGTGCATTTTACATGGTCATTCATGGGAGGGAGTACTGTATGAGAGAAAGAAAGCAACAACAAAAATGTTGCTTTTTTTCTCTTAAAAAATGTGCTTGTTGATGATGTGCACTTTTTGAGAGGCACTGCTTTTTCATGTTCATTTTCCTCTTTTACCTGATTTATGATTCATCCATCCATTCACTAATTGATTTTCTTTGTTTCTTTCTTAATCCTATTCATATTTCTTCTTGTTTGTGTGAGAGAGAGAGACTCACTATGTAACTGTGTTTGTGTAGGTGTGTGCGCGCGCATGTGTGCACATCATATGTAATGACAAAATGAGCACATGATGACTTCACTGTTTTTCATTGGCTTAGGACTGATTCTGACACAGGTCGTTGGGGGGTAGTCACTGATGGGACCGTTTTTTTAAATTCCTAGCGCGATCACTGAGCAAATCAGAGAGCGAGATATCTGTCTCTCTTTCTCTCCCCCCCACACACACTTTCCCACTCTCTCTCTCTCTCTCACACACACTTTCCCCCATCTCACACACACACATCCCACCCCCCTCTCTCTCTCTCTCTCTCTCACTCACACTCTCCCCCCCTCTCTCTCTCCACACACACTCCCCCCCTCTCTCTCACACACACACACTCCTCTCTCTCACAGACACACGCACATCCCCCCCCCCCCTCCCCTCTGTCTCTCTCTCTCACACACACACACACGCTTTCCCCCCCTCTCTCTCTCTCCACACACACACACACATCAACCCATCCACCCTCTACACACACAGGCCTGCTCACACCTACCCACTCACACTGAGGGGGAAACATTACAGCTTGTAGTCTGCAGTTGACGGTATGTGTGTGTACATGTGATTTGTGAAACGTGTACGTTTCCTTTTTGTCCAGGGGCGACATGAAGACGGCGGTGGACATGTTTGAGAAAGCCATTGGTCTGTCCAAGTCGGAGAGTGAGATGTCGCACCTGTTCTCCCTGCTGGACGCTGCCCAGGTGCAGATGAAGGTGGCACATAAGCTGGGAATCCCCATCCCTCTCGGCGCTGTAGGACCCATCTAGTAGAAACAGGCAAAAGTACATTCTTTTTTGGGGGGAGCTTCCGATAAACATCCCATTTTTAGCCTGTCTTGTACAAAGATTAGCAATTCAATTTAAAACAACAAAAGTTCTTTTGAGTTTCCAGGAAACATATTTCTAGCCTTTATATTGTAGAAAGATGGAAACGTTGAATAAAAAACAAACAAATTTGAGCTTCCGAAAACATGTTACTGAGAGAGAGAGAGGTTTCACCAGCGATGAATTAAGTGCAGTTTGCCTGGGTGCTTCTCTTCAGGCTGTGTGCCTGAATTCAGTTTTTTACCAGTGGCCTCTGCCTGAACTTTTCCTTTTTTATGTGTAGAAGCACCCATGAGTTTGTGTGCTGCCTATAACTAAGGGAAGGAGGGGGGACAGGGCTCAGGGAAGTACTAACATTCTAAAGGACCATCTAAAAGAATGTGCAGGGGGTCCCAGGGATGCGCTAGAAAAATTATTTTTGGCATTCACAATGCCACTGGGACCCTCTATCCCGCCTCTAGGACCCTCTATGCTGTGTCATTGGGGTGGTTACAATACCAGGAAACAGAATTCCCATCCTCTCTGGCGGAGCTGCAAACAAAAATTTAAACCAAAAAACTCCCAATGTACAGAAACATGCATTATTGATTTAAGTGAGGAAGTGAATGGATCTTCCATACATGTATGCCAGAGGGGAGAGGGAGGCAATATTCACATTTCTGCCCATAGGGGAGATAATTTATGATAAAAAGAGCACAGCCAATTGCTTTTTCAATCAGAGTATCTCCCCCTACGGGCAAAAATGTGAATTTTGCCCGGGGGGAGGAATTCTTGCTAGGGAGTTGTTTTTTGGTTGTTGTGAAGGGGGCCCTCAAAACTTGGAATTCTCATGATCTCTCTTGCTATGGGAGTTATTGAGCGGTCGGTCCGTTTAGCAACAATGATCATTGAAGATGGAAAGCTTTTTGTTTTTAGCTCTAGCTTTCAAACATTTTGCTGAAGGATTTGGGAGGTGGGTAATATTCACAGTTGTTCCTGTGCACTCTTCAGTTGTAAAGACTTGGAAGTGTCCGCACTGTGCTTGGTTCACAAGTTGCCATGTGGGCTAGCTTATTTGCAGGTGTTTTGCTTTTATTTTTGGACAGGGGAATTCATTAGTAGGGTGGAAGCATTAATGAAACCAAAGCCTTTTTTTTTTGGTGTGGATTATGAACGTTTTTATTGGTTGAACTACCGTCAGAATTATGACGTGGATTAGGTTGGGTTGAGAGGGTGGAGATTAAGTGCGGGAGTTTGATTTGTTTGATGTTTGAGAGGAAAGCAAAATAAGGTGGTTTTTTTTTAAAAAGAAATATAAGTTGTGTGTGTGTGCACTTCTATGGTAGAAAGATCACTGTTTGATTTTATTTTTCAAATGAGCATAAGTGCATGTTTGTAAATTAAATTACTTTGATGAGTTTCAGGGAAAAAGAAATCAAGTGGTGTCTATCAAAACTGCCTATCCAAAAAAATATTTTAAAAAAACCCAGGCAGATAGGCAGTTTTTGGGTGTTTTTTCCCCCCAGTCAACATTTAGAAATGGTTTCATATTTGCACTTAATTTTTCAGTTTTGAAGTGTTGTGGGTCATGTATGACAGAATTTTATTTACCGGGGTATCTCTCATGCTGAGCAGGTGAATATGTTACACTTGTGAGACCAACAATGTAGGGAAGAGAGTGAGAGCGTGGAGGTTTTTCTGTATAATGTGTGTGTGTGTGCATGGAAGACAGACAGAAAGTGAGTGTGTGAGTGTGCATGCTTTCATTTTTGAGTGTGCAAGTATGCGTGCGGCCACCTGAGTGTGAGTTCGATTTTTCAGCAGAATTGACAACTGCCAAATCCAATTGTATTGTTTGACCACATTGTAAGAAGCCTATTCTTTTCTTTTGGTGGTTTTTCTGTTTGGGGCGGATTTGTGTGTGTGTGTGCATGAACAATTGGAATTAAATTGTGGGTGTGGATGTGATCGTTAACATGGAATTTCGTGTTTATGTATTACACCCGCCAGAAAGCTACAGAATTTGTACTTGCTCCGTGATTCATTGTGATGAAAAATGTGTGAAAGTTTCTCAAATAAGAAAACTAAACCCAGAATAACGAAAAGAAGCGTCTTTCATCATGCAAGGCTAACTTCAGGGGAATTCTCTGAATTCAGGGAAAAGTGTTATAGAAAATATAAAAAAACATGTCGGAAGTGTTTTTTTAAGCTTGAGGAGATGATTTAACATTTTTATATATTCCTCTTCAAGATGAATTGCCCCCTGATCACCATGAAGGGCTCTTTGCCCACTGACCACATCAAGAAACAACATCCCCTGAACACCCATATTTTCAGACAAATGCTTTTCAGTACTATGCCTACATTTTCAGTTTTATCCCAGATCAGACCATTTTAATAATAATAATAATAATAATAATGAGCATTTATATGCGCTTATTCTTAAACAAGCCCTAAGCGCTTACAATAATAAACAAATAAATGAATACCCACCCACCCAAAAAGGCAGTAGAAAATATCAAAAATTGCTTCTCACACACGCACGCGCGTGCATAAACACACATTCACAAACAAAACACCCACACACCACACCACCCACACAACACACACCCGCACAAACCCCACACTGCACACAAACACGCGCACAGAAGGGACAAAAATTAAAAATTACTTTCCAAAAGAAAAGAGCAGGCTACGATTTGAAGAGTGGTTTTGAGGGAAGACTTAAATAGGGAGTTGGCAGAACGGAGAGGGAAAGGGAGGTTATTCTAAGTAGAGGAGGCCTGAAAAGAGAAGGAACGTTCACCAAGAGTCCTGGTGCGGTAACGAGGGATCTGGAGGAGAGAAGTGTCAGAAGAGGAGCGTAACTGTCTAAGAGGTGTGTAAAGTTTCAGATCAGCAAGATAAGGAGCAAGAATGTAACGAAAATAACCGAGTTAAATAAAAAATACATAGCATTTTGGGATTTTCGAGTAATAAACTTTTTTGCATTATAAAATTCTTGATAATTTTGTTAGCGTTGTATTGGCCATATGGCCTACAAGCTTAGAAGAAAAATAAACCTTGCCTAAGTGTGTGATACAATTTTTGTTTTATTGTGATCTCTGTTTTTGGATGTGCAACGATTCCACTCGAATTGAAAACCTTTTTTTGTGTGTGCGATTGCATTAGAATGTGAAAATGATCAACTTATGTGAAAATATCTTTTTGTTACAATGACGTTTGGATGTGCGATTGTTTGCTTTTGCAAAAAAAAAAAAATGTTTTGTTACAATGTTGTTTGGATGTGCTTTTGCAAAAAATATTTGTGTGTAATGGTCTTCTATGTGATGTGGGGACTGACTCCTATATGTGAACACGTTTTCTGTAACCACTTTGTCTTCTATGTGATGTGGGGACTGACTCCTATAAAACACGTTTTCTGTAACCACTTTGTCTTCTATGTGATGTGGGGACTGACTCCTATAAAACACGTTTTCTGTAACCACTTTGTCTTCTAATGAGTGATGTGTCTTCTAATGAGTGATGTGGGGACTGACTCCTATAAAACACGTTTTCTGTAACCACTTTGTCTTCTATGTGATGTGGGGACTGACTCCTATAAAACACGTTTTCTGTAACCACTGTCTTCTATGTGATGTGGGGACTGACTCCTAAATGTGAACACGTTTTCTGTAACCAATTATTTATTTTCACACACACATCGGTTCATCGTTCACCCAACTACAAATGATTGGGTGAAAGCCAGAAGGCACTATAGTACAACAGGAATAAAGAAGGCTGGTAGGACCTGGCCAGAAGGCACTATAGCACAACAGGAATAAAGAAGGCTGGTAGGACCTGGCCAGAAGGCACTATAGCACAACAGGAATAAAGAAGGCTGGTAGGACCTGGCCAGAAGGCACTATAGCACAACAGGAATAAAGAAGGCTGGTAGGACCTGGCCAGAAGGCACTATAGCACAACAGGAATAAAGAAGGCTGGTAGGACCTGGCCAGAAGGCACTATAGCACAACAGGAATAAAGAAGGCTGGTAGGACCTGGCCAGAAGGCACTATAGCACAACAGGAATAAAGAAGGCTGGTAGGACCTGGCCAGAAGGCACTATAGCACAACAGGAATAAAGAAGGCTGGTAGGACCTGGCCAGAAGGCACTATAGCACAACGGGAATAAAGAAGGCTGGTAGGACCTGGCTTTCACCCAATCATTTGTAGTTGGGTGAACGATGAACCGATGTGTGTGAAAATAATAATTGAGGGGTGAAACCCACAGAGTACTATGAGCCGTCTGTATTCCCTTTGTGGTGGTGCCTGCTAGAAATTAAACTCCTTTTGTTACGATCTGTGCGACTGACCAACACAAATTGTTTGTGTGTAAAGATGTGTATGTGTGTACTCCGACTTGCGTGTGTGTTTTTATACATGTTTGCTTGTGCATGCACACATTTCAATACCCAGGAAACATTACCCAAGTTAAAAAAAATTTCATCCTGCTATGCGTTGAAAATATTTCCATTTATGAGCTAGCTAACTGCGAATGTTTTCTTGGTGGGAATGTTTTTTTTATGGATTCTCAAAAAAGAATATGCATAAAAGGTGGTTTGGTGGTTTTTTTCTTCTTCTTTGTCCTGTCCCATCTTCTGGGCCGTACAGTGGCACACGCCGCTCATTCCGAGTCCCAACACGCATCCACACTCCAGCTAGTTCATGTCACAGAATCTGAAACCAGCAGTCCAAGGGGAGTGAATCTATATTAGGCCGTCAGGAGGCAACCAGCCGAGGAGAGACTGCACTGCTGCTGAGTCACTTCGATGAAGTTCAGTGGAGCCTGTACGCAGGACATCACCTACTAATCCCCCTACTGACGACAATAATGTCTTAGTCAACGTGAGAGGTCCTCCTCCGAGAACGCCACCAACGACAGAACCCCATGACTTCGACCCAAACGCACCAAGGGCATTAACTGGATTGGTAATCAAAACCAAGGTCACCCATGACAGCAAGGCCACAGAATTTGATACTTTTTGATGATCGATGGAAATGAGGCGGATAACGATGATGATGCTATGGAGTACGGTCTGAGACTATGTCAGTATGTGACACGGCTGTATTCTACGCTTCCTTTCATAATGATATCCTGGCGTTAACCAGGCCCAAGAACTACAGACACCTGCAGTGTTAGTCATGAAATTAGAGCAACACTCTCAGAATCGCATCCGTTAAGCGGATGAAGCTCGACTGCGTGGTTTCAGTCTTCCCATTGAGCCCATAGCCACTCACTGGGTAGGAGTCGGTCCAGGACCAAAAAAACCAACCCTTGCTTCCGATGGGATTCCCAGTCTGCAATTTTCACTACACCACGGCGGCTGGTATAAAAGATTTGTTTGTTGAGGATTTTGATGAAACTGGCTCAAATTTTGTTGTTCAACGTTGAAGAGGGGACGAGAGAAAGGCATATAAAGCATCATGGAGAAAATATTAAAAAAATGTATTGGTATTGAAAGAACGGAGTAGTTTTCATTTGTTTATTATGTTTGGTGTAACACTGAATGAGGTGAGTGTACTGTGATTGTTTAGATTGACATTATTAAACAATACATGCTGAACAATACTGTACATTACAAGTGGTTGCTTTTTTTTTCTTCTTTGTATGTGTGTGCATACTTTTGTGTGTGTAAGATGTGTGCAAACAAGTCCAAATGAAGTCTTTGGTTGAGGGCTAAAGAATAAGCAGCTTTCCTTTAGCATGTCCACCAAAACAATGATCCAACAAAAAACAAACAAAAAGGGCAATCATGCAGATTAGCACACACAGATTTCTTGGTTCTTTCTGTCTTTTTCAGTGTTGCCTTTCTTACTGAAGATTGAGCTGTTAAAAACCACTCCTTTATATTTAACAAATTTTAATTCATTTAAACAATTACAAATATGCTTTTGATAATAGCACAATACAGGGGAAGGATTACTGGAACAGCGATCGGAAATTCCCATTCAGTGTATAACTAGCAGGGACAAAGATCACTGATAGTCACAAGACAGTGATGTATAACTAGCAGGGACAAAGATCACTGATAGTCACAAGACAGTGATGTATAACTAGCAGGGACAAAGATCACTGATAGTCACAAGACAGTGATGTATAACTAGCAGGGACAAAGATCACTGATAGTCACATGACAGTGATGTATAACTAGCAGGGACAAAAATCAGATAGTCAAGACAGTGATGTATAACTAGCAGGGACAAAGATCACTGATAGTCAAGACAGTGATGTATAACTAGCAGGGACAAAGATCACTGATAGTCAAGACAGTGATGTATAACTAGCAGGGACAAAGATCACTGATAGTCACAAGACAGTGATGTATAACTAGCAGGGACAAAGATCACTGATAGTCACAAGACAGTGATGTATAACTAGCAGGGACAAAGATCACTGATAGTCACAAGACAGTGATGTATAACTAGCAGGGACAAAGATCACTGATAGTCACAAGACAGTGATGTATAACTAGCAGGGACAAAGATCACTGATAGTCAAGACAGTGATGTATAACTAGCAGGGACAAAGATCACTGATAGTCACAAGACAGTGATGTATAACTAGCAGGGACAAAGATCACTGATAGTCACAGTGATGTATAACTAGCAGGGACAAAGATCACTGATAGTCAAAGACAGGGACAAAGATCACTGATAGTCAAGACAGTGATGTACTAGCAGGGACAAAGATCACTGATAGTCAAGACAGTGATGTATAACTAGCAGGGACAAAGATCACTGATAGTCAAGACAGTGATGTATAACTAGCAGGGACAAAGATCACTGATAGTCAAGACAGTGATGTATAACTAGCAGGGACAAAGATCACTGATAGTCAAGACAGTGATGTATAACTAGCAGGGACAAAGATCACTGATAGTCAAGACAGTGATGTATAACTAGCAGGGACAAAGATCACTGATAGTCACAGACAGTGATGTATAACTAGCAGGGACAAAGATCACTGATAGTCACAAGACAGTGATGTATAACTAGCAGGGACAAAGATCACTGATAGTCACATGACAGTGATGTATAACTAGCAGGGACAAAGATCACTGATAGTCAAGACAGTGATGTATAACTAGCAGGGACAAAGATCACTGATAGTCACAAGACAGTGATGTATAACTAGCAGGGACAAAGATCAGATAGTCAAGACAGTGATGTATAACTAGCAGGGACAAAGATCACTGATAGTCAAGACAGTGATGTATAACTAGCAGGGACAAAGATCACTGATAGTCAAGACAGTGATGTATAACTAGCAGGGACAAAGATCACTGATAGTCAAGACAGTGATGTATAACTAGCAGGGACAAAGATCACTGATAGTCACAGACAGTGATGTATAACTAGCAGGGACAAAGATCACTGATAGTCAAGACAGTGATGTATAACTAGCAGGGACAAAGATCACTGATAGTCACAAGACAGTGATGTATAACTAGCAGGGACAAAGATCACTGATAGTCACATGACAGTGATGTATAACTAGCAGGGACAAAGATCACTGATAGTCAAGACAGTGATGTATAACTAGCAGGGACAAAGATCACTGATAGTCACATGACAGTGATGTATAACTAGCAGGGACAAAGATCACTGATAGTCAAGACAGTGATGTATAACTAGCAGGGACAAAGATCACTGATAGTCAAGACAGTGATGTATAACTAGCAGGGACAAAAATCACTGATAGTCAAGACAGTGATGTATAACTAGCAGGGACAAAGATCACTGATAGTCAAGACAGTGATGTATAACTAGCAGGGACAAAGATCACTGATAGTCACAAGACAGTGATGTATAACTAGCAGGGACAAAGATCACTGATAGTCACAAGACAGTGATGTATAACTAGCAGGGACAAAGATCACTGATAGTCAAGACAGTGATGTATAACTAGCAGGGACAAAGATCACTGATAGTCACAAGACAGTGATGTATAACTAGCAGGGACAAAGATCACTGATAGTCAAGACAGTGATGTATAACTAGCAGGGACAAAGATCACTGATAGTCAAGACAGTGATGTATAACTAGCAGGGACAAAGATCACTGATAGTCACAAGACAGTGATGTATAACTAGCAGGGACAAAGATCACTGATAGTCACAAGACAGTGATGTATAACTAGCAGGGACAAAGATCACTGATAGTCACAGACAGTGATGTATAACTAGCAGGGACAAAGATCACTGATAGTCACAAGACAGTGATGTATAACTAGCAGGGACAAAGATCACTGATAGTCAAGACAGTGATGTATAACTAGCAGGGACAAAGATCACTGATAGTCAAGACAGTGATGTATAACTAGCAGGGACAAAGATCACTGATAGTCAAGACAGTGATGTATAACTAGCAGGGACAAAGATCACTGATAGTCAAGACAGTGATGTATAACTAGCAGGGACAAAGATCACTGATAGTCAAGACAGTGATGTATAACTAGCAGGGACAAAGATCACTGATAGTCAAGACAGTGATGTATAACTAGCAGGGACAAAGATCACTGATAGTCACAAGACAGTGATGTATAACTAGCAGGGACAAAGATCACTGATAGTCAAGACAGTGATGTATAACTAGCAGGGACAAAGATCACTGATAGTCAAGACAGTGATGTACTAGTGACAAAGTCACTGATAAAGACAGTGATGTATAACTAGCAGGGACAAAGATCACTGATAGTCACAAGACAGTGATGTATAACTAGCAGGGACAAAGATCACTGATAGTCACAGTGATGACAGTGATGTACTATAGTCACTACAGTGATGTATAACTAGCAGGGACAAAGATCACTGATAGTCACAGACAGTGATGTATAACTAGCAGGGACAAAGATCACTGATAGTCACATGACAGTGATGTATAACTAGCAGGGACAAAGATCACTGATAGTCACAGACAGTGATGTATAACTAGCAGGGACAAAGATCACTGATAGTCACTGATAGACAGTGATGTATAACTAGCAGGGACAAAGATCACTGATAGTCAAGACAGTGATGTATAACTAGCAGGGACAAAGATCACTGATAGTCAAGACAGTGATGTATAACTAGCAGGGACAAAGATCACTGATAGTCACAAGACAGTGATGTATAACTAGCAGGGACAAAGATCACTGATAGTCACATGACAGTGATGTATAACTAGCAGGGACAAAGATCACTGATAGTCACAGACAGTGATGTATAACTAGCAGGGACAAAGATCACTGATAGTCACAGACAGTGATGTATAACTAGCAGGGACAAAGATCACTGATAGTCACAGACAGTGATGTATAACTAGCAGGGACAAAGATCACTGATAGTCACATGACAGTGATGTATAACTAGCAGGGACAAAGATCACTGATAGTCACATGACAGTGATGTATAACTAGCAGGGACAAAGATCACTGATAGTCACAGACAGTGATGTATAACTAGCAGGGACAAAGATCACTGATAGTCACAGACAGTGATGTATAACTAGCAGGGACAAAGATCACTGATAGTCACAGACAGTGATGTATAACTAGCAGGGACAAAGATCACTGATAGTCACATGACAGTGATGTATAACTAGCAGGGACAAAGATCACTGATAGTCACAGACAGTGATGTATAACTAGCAGGGACAAAGATCACTGATAGTCACAGACAGTGATGTATAACTAGCAGGGACAAAGATCACTGATAGTCACAAGACAGTGATGTATAACTAGCAGGGACAAAGATCACTGATAGTCACATGACAGTGATGTATAACTAGCAGGGACAAAGATCACTGATAGTCAAGACAGTGATGTATAACTAGCAGGGACAAAGATCACTGATAGTCACAGACAGTGATGTATAACTAGCAGGGACAAAGATCACTGATAGTCACATGACAGTGATGTATAACTAGCAGGGACAAAGATCACTGATAGTCACAAGACAGTGATGTATAACTAGCAGGGACAAAGATCACTGATAGTCACAGACAGTGATGTATAACTAGCAGGGACAAAGATCACTGATAGTCACAAGACAGTGATGTATAACTAGCAGGGACAAAGATCACTGATAGTCACAGACAGTGATGTATAACTAGCAGGGACAAAGATCACTGATAGTCTAGCAGGGACAAAGATCACTGATAGTCACAAGACAGTGATGTATAACTAGCAGGGACAAAGATCACTGATAGTCACATGACAGTGATGTATAACTAGCAGGGACAAAGATCACTGATAGTCACAAGACAGTGATGTATAACTAGCAGGGACAAAGATCACTGATAGTCACAGACAGTGATGTATAACTAGCAGGGACAAAGATCACTGATAGTCACATAGACAGTGATGTATAACTAGCAGGGACAAAGATCACTGATAGTCAAGACAGTGATGTATAACTAGCAGGGACAAAGATCACTGATAGTCACAAGACAGTGATGTATAACTAGCAGGGACAAAGATCACTGATAGTCACAGACAGTGATGTATAACTAGCAGGGACAAAGATCACTGATAGTCACAAGACAGTGATGTATAACTAGCAGGGACAAAGATCACTGATAGTCACAGACAGTGATGTATAACTAGCAGGGACAAAGATCACTGATAGTCAAGACAGTGATGTATAACTAGCAGGGACAAAGATCACTGATAGTCACAGACAGTGATGTATAACTAGCAGGGACAAAACTGATCACTGATAGTCACATAGACAGTGATGTATAACTAGCAGGGACAAAGATCACTGATAGTCAAGACAGTGATGTATAACTAGCAGGGACAAAGATCACTGATAGTCAAGACAGTGATGTATAACTAGCAGGGACAAAGATCACTGATAGTCAAGACAGTGATGTATAACTAGCAGGGACAAAGATCACTGATAGTCACAAGACAGTGATGTATAACTAGCAGGGACAAAGATCACTGATAGTCAAGACAGTGATGTATAACTAGCAGGGACAAAGATCACTGATAGTCAAGACAGTGATGTATAACTAGCAGGGACAAAGATCACTGATAGTCACAAGACAGTGATGTATAACTAGCAGGGACAAAGATCACTGATAGTCACAGACAGTGATGTATAACTAGCAGGGACAAAGATCACTGATAGTCACAGACAGTGATGTATAACTAGCAGGGACAAAGATCACTGATAGTCACAAGACAGTGATGTATAACTAGCAGGGACAAAGATCACTGATAGTCAAGACAGTGATGTATAACTAGCAGGGACAAAGATCACTGATAGTCACAAGACAGTGATGTATAACTAGCAGGGACAAAGATCACTGATAGTCACATGACAGTGATGTATAACTAGCAGGGACAAAGATCACTGATAGTCACAAGACAGTGATGTACAACTAGCAGGGACAAAGATCACTGATAGTCAAGACAGTGATGTATAACTAGCAGGGACAAAGATCACTGATAGTCACAAGACAGTGATGTATAACTAGCAGGGACAAAGATCACTGATAGTCACAGACAGTGATGTATAACTAGCAGGGACAAAGATCACTGATAGTCACAAGACAGTGATGTATAACTAGCAGGGACAAAGATCACTGATAGTCACAAGACAGTGATGTATAACTAGCAGGGACAAAGATCACTGATAGTCACAGTGATGTATAACTAGCAGGGACAAAGATCACTGACAGTGATGTATAACTAGCAGGGACAAAGATCACTGATAGTCACAAGACAGTGATGTATAACTAGCAGGGACAAAGATCACTGATAGTCACAAGACAGTGATGTATAACTAGCAGGGACAAAGATCACTGATAGTCACAAGACAGTGATGTATAACTAGCAGGGACAAAGATCACTGATAGTCACAAGACAGTGATGTATAACTAGCAGGGACAAAGATCACTGATAGTCACAAGACAGTGATGTATAACTAGCAGGGACAAAGATCACTGATAGTCACAAGACAGTGATGTATAACTAGCAGGGACAAAGATCACTGATAGTCACTGATAGACAGTGATGTATAACTAGCAGGGACAAAGATCACTGATAGTCACAGACAGTGATGTATAACTAGCAGGGACAAAGATCACTGATAGTCACAAGACAGTGATGTATAACTAGCAGGGACAAAGATCACTGATAGTCAAGACAGTGATGTATAACTAGCAGGGACAAAGATCACTGATAGTCACAGTGATGACAGTGATGTATAACTAGCAGGGACAAAGATCACTGATAGTCACAAGACAGTGATGTATAACTAGCAGGGACAAAGATCACTGATAGTCAAGACAGTGATGTATAACTAGCAGGGACAAAGATCACTGATAGTCACAAGACAGTGATGTATAACTAGCAGGGACAAAGATCACTGATAGTCAAGACAGTGATGTATAACTAGCAGGGACAAAGATCACTGATAGTCACAAGACAGTGATGTATAACTAGCAGGGACAAAGATCACTGATAGTCACAAGACAGTGATGTATAACTAGCAGGGACAAAGATCACTGATAGTCAAGACAGTGATGTATAACTAGCAGGGACAAAGATCACTGATAGTCAAGACAGTGATGTATAACTAGCAGGGACAAAGATCACTGATAGTCACAAGACAGTGATGTATAACTAGCAGGGACAAAGATCACTGATAGTCACATGACAGTGATGTATAACTAGCAGTGGACAAACAAAGATCACTGATAGTCACAAGACAGTGATGTATAACTAGCAGGGACAAAGATCACTGATAGTCACAAGACAGTGATGTATAACTAGCAGGGACAAAGATCACTGATAGTCACAAGACAGTGATGTATAACTAGCAGGGACAAAGATCACTGATAGTCACAAGACAGTGATGTATAACTAGCAGGGACAAAGATCACTGATAGTCAAGACAGTGATGTATAACTAGCAGGGACAAAGATCACTGATAGTCACAAGACAGTGATGTATAACTAGCAGGGACAAAGATCACTGATAGTCACATGACAGTGATGTATAACTAGCAGGGACAAAGATCACTGATAGTCACAGACAGTGATGTATAACTAGCAGGGACAAAGATCACTGATAGTCACAAGACAGTGATGTATAACTAGCAGGGACAAAGATCACTGATAGTCAAGACAGTGATGTATAACTAGCAGGGACAAAGATCAGATAGTCATGATGTATAACTAGCAGGGACAAAGATCACTGATAGTCAAGACAGTGATGTATAACTAGCAGGGACAAAGATCACTGATAGTCAGTCAAGACAGTGATGTATAACTAGCAGGGACAAAGATCACTGATAGTCAAGACAGTGATGTATAACTAGCAGGGACAAAGATCACTGATAGTCAAAGACAGTGATGTATAACTAGCAGGGACAAAGATCACTGATAGTCACAAGACAGTGATGTATAACTAGCAGGGACAAAGATCACTGATAGTCACAGACAGTGATGTATAACTAGCAGGGACAAAGATCACTGATAGTCACAAGACAGTGATGTATAACTAGCAGGGACAAAGATCACTGATAGTCACAAGACAGTGATGTATAACTAGCAGGGACAAAGATCACTGATAGTCACAAGACAGTGATGTATAACTAGCAGGGACAAAGATCACTGATAGTCACAAGACAGTGATGTATAACTAGCAGGGACAAAGATCACTGATAGTCACAGACAGTGATGTATAACTAGCAGGGACAAAGATCACTGATAGTCAAGACAGACAGTGATGTATAACTAGCAGGGACAAAGATCACTGATAGTCACAAGACAGTGATGTATAACTAGCAGGGACAAAGATCACTGATAGTCAAGACAGTGATGTATAACTAGCAGGGACAAAGATCACTGATAGTCACAAGACAGTGATGTATAACTAGCAGGGACAAAGATCACTGATAGTCAAGACAGTGATGTATAACTAGCAGGGACAAAGATCACTGATAGTCACAGACAGTGATGTATAACTAGCAGGGACAAAGATCACTGATAGTCACAGACAGTGATGTATAACTAGCAGGGACAAAGATCACTGATAGTCACAAGACAGTGATGTATAACTAGCAGGGACAAAGATCACTGATAGTCACAAGACAGTGATGTATAACTAGCAGGGACAAAGATCACTGATAGTCAAGACAGTGATGTATAACTAGCAGGGACAAAGATCACTGATAGTCACAAGACAGTGATGTATAACTAGCAGGGACAAAGATCACTGATAGTCAAGACAGTGATGTATAACTAGCAGGGACAAAGATCACTGATAGTCAAGACAGTGATGTATAACTAGCAGGGACAAAGATCACTGATAGTCACATGACAGTGATGTATAACTAGCAGGGACAAAGATCACTGATAGTCAAGACAGTGATGTATAACTAGCAGGGACAAAGATCACTGATAGTCACAAGACAGTGATGTATAACTAGCAGGGACAAAGATCACTGATAGTCACAAGACAGTGATGTATAACTAGCAGGGACAAAGATCACTGATAGTCACAGACAGTGATGTATAACTAGCAGGGACAAAGATCACTGATAGTCACAAGACAGTGATGTATAACTAGCAGGGACAAAGATCACTGATAGTCAAGACAGTGATGTATAACTAGCAGGGACAAAGATCACTGATAGTCAAGACAGTGATGTATAACTAGCAGGGACAAAGATCACTGATAGTCAGACAGTGATGTATAACTAGCAGGGACAAAGATCACTGATAGTCACATGACAGTGATGTATAACTAGCAGGGACAAAGACACTGATAGTGACAGTGATGTATAACTAGCAGGGACAAAGATCACTGATAGTCACAAGACAGTGATGTATAACTAGCAGGGACAAAGATCACTGATAGTCACAAGACAGTGATGTATAACTAGCAGGGACAAAGATCACTGATAGTCACAAGACAGTGATGTATAACTAGCAGGGACAAAGATCACTGATAGTCAAGACAGTGATGTATAACTAGCAGGGACAAAGATCACTGATAGTCACATGACAGTGATGTATAACTAGCAGGGACAAAGATCACTGATAGTCACAGACAGTGATGTATAACTAGCAGGGACAAAGATCACTGATAGTCACAAGACAGTGATGTATAACTAGCAGGGACAAAGATCACTGATAGTCACAAGACAGTGATGTATAACTAGCAGGGACAAAGATCACTGATAGTCACAGACAGTGATGTATAACTAGCAGGGACAAAGATCACTGATAGTCAAGACAGTGATGTATAACTAGCAGGGACAAAGATCACTGATAGTCACAAGACAGTGATGTATAACTAGCAGGGACAAAGATCACTGATAGTCACAAGACAGTGATGTATAACTAGCAGGGACAAAGATCACTGATAGTCACATGACAGTGATGTATAACTAGCAGGGACAAAGATCACTGATAGTCACAAGACAGTGATGTATAACTAGCAGGGACAAAGATCACTGATAGTCACAGTGATGTATAACTAGACAGTGATGTATAACTAGCAGGGACAAAGATCACTGATAGTCAAGACAGTGATGTATAACTAGCAGGGACAAAGATCACTGATAGTCACAAGACAGTGATGTATAACTAGCAGGGACAAAGATCACTGATAGTCACAAGACAGTGATGTATAACTAGCAGGGACAAAGATCACTGATAGTCACAGACAGTGATGTATAACTAGCAGGGACAAAGATCACTGATAGTCACAAGACAGTGATGTATAACTAGCAGGGACAAAGATCACTGATAGTCACAGTGATGACAGTGATGTATAACTAGCAGGGACAAAGATCACTGATAGTCACAGACAGTGATGTATAACTAGCAGGGACAAAGATCACTGATAGTCAAAGATCACTGATAGACAGTGATGTATAACTAGCAGGGACAAAGATCACTGATAGTCACAAGACAGTGATGTATAACTAGCAGGGACAAAGATCACTGATAGTCACAAGACAGTGATGTATAACTAGCAGGGACAAAGATCACTGATAGTCAAGACAGTGATGTATAACTAGCAGGGACAAAG
The DNA here is from genome assembly GCA_017654935.2 of Phymorhynchus buccinoides. Lineage (NCBI taxonomy): Eukaryota > Metazoa > Mollusca > Gastropoda > Neogastropoda > Raphitomidae > Phymorhynchus > Phymorhynchus buccinoides. Next base: position 17,159,403 of record CM065713.1, read on the forward strand.
ATCACTGATAGTCACAGACAGTGATGTATAACTAGCAGGGACAAAGATCACTGATAGTCACAAGACAGTGATGTATAACTAGCAGGGACAAAGATCACTGATAGTCACAAGACAGTGATGTATAACTAGCAGGGACAAAGATCACTGATAGTCACAGTGACAGTGATGTATAACTAGCAGGGACAAAGATCACTGATAGTCACAAGACAGTGATGTATAACTAGCAGGGACAAAGATCACTGATAGTCACAGTGATGACAGTGATGTATAACTAGCAGGGACAAAGATCACTCACTGATGTAGTCACATGACAGTGATGTATAACTAGCAGGGACAAAGATCACTGATAGTCAAGACAGTGATGTATAACTAGCAGGGACAAAGATCACTGATAGTCAAGACAGTGATGTATAACTAGCAGGGACAAAGATCACTGATAGTCACAAGACAGTGATGTATAACTAGCAGGGACAAAAATCACTGATAGTCAACAGTATGTATAACAGGGGACAAAGATCACTGATAGTCAAGACAGTGATGTATAACTAGCAGGGACAAAGATCACTGATAGTCACAAGACAGTGATGTATAACTAGCAGGGACAAAGATCACTGATAGTCACATGACAGTGATGTATAACTAGCAGGGACAAAGATCACTGATAGTCATGATGTATAACTGCAGGGACAAAGTCACTGATAGTCACAGTGATGTATAACTAGCAGGGACAAAGATCACTGATAGTCACATGACAGTGATGTATAACTAGCAGGGACAAAGATCACTGATAGTCAAGACAGTGATGTATAACTAGCAGGGACAAAGATCACTGATAGTCACATGACAGTGATGTATAACTAGCAGGGACAAAGATCACTGATAGTCACAAGACAGTGATGTATAACTAGCAGGGACAAAGATCACTGATAGTCAAGACAGTGATGTATAACTAGCAGGGACAAAGATCACTGATAGTCACAAGACAGTGATGTATAACTAGCAGGGACAAAGATCACTGATAGTCACAAGACAGTGATGTATAACTAGCAGGGACAAAGATCACTGATAGTCACATGACAGTGATGTATAACTAGCAGGGACAAAGATCACTGATAGTCACATGACAGTGATGTATAACTAGCAGGGACAAAGATCACTGATAGTCAAGACAGTGATGTATAACTAGCAGGGACAAAGATCACTGATAGTCACATGACAGTGATGTATAACTAGCAGGGACAAAGATCACTGATAGTCACATGACAGTGATGTATAACTAGCAGGGACAAAGATCACTGATAGTCAAGACAGTGATGTATAACTAGCAGGGACAAAGATCACTGATAGTCACAAGACAGTGATGTATAACTAGCAGGGACAAAGATCACTGATAGTCACAAGACAGTGATGTATAACTAGCAGGGACAAAGATCACTGATAGTCACATGACAGTGATGTATAACTAGCAGGGACAAAGATCACTGATAGTCAAGACAGTGATGTATAACTAGCAGGGACAAAGATCACTGATAGTCACAAGACAGTGATGTATAACTAGCAGGGACAAAGATCACTGATAGTCACAAGACAGTGATGTATAACTAGCAGGGACAAAGATCACTGATAGTCACAGACAGTGATGTATAACTAGCAGGGACAAAGATCACTGATAGTCACAAGACAGTGATGTATAACTAGCAGGGACAAAGATCACTGATAGTCACAAGACAGTGATGTATAACTAGCAGGGACAAAGATCACTGATAGTAAAGACAGTGATGTATAACTAGCAGGGACAAAGATCACTGATAGTCAAGACAGTGATGTATAACTAGCAGGGACAAAGATCACTGATAGTCACATGACAGTGATGTATAACTAGCAGGGACAAAGATCACTGATAGTCACAAGACAGTGATGTATAACTAGCAGGGACAAAGATCACTGATAGTCACAGTGACAGTGATGTATAACTAGCAGCAGGGACAAAGATCACTGATAGTCACAAGACAGTGATGTATAACTAGCAGGGACAAAGATCACTGATAGTCATGATGTATAACTAGCAGGGACAAAGATCACTGATAGTCACAAGACAGTGATGTATAACTAGCAGGGACAAAGATCACTGATAGTCACAAGACAGTGATGTATAACTAGCAGGGACAAAGATCACTGATAGTCACAAGACAGTGATGTATAACTAGCAGGGACAAAGATCACTGATAGTCACAGACAGTGATGTATAACTAGCAGGGACAAAGATCACTGATAGTCACAAGACAGTGATGTATAACTAGCAGGGACAAAGATCACTGATAGTCACAGACAGTGATGTATAACTAGCAGGGACAAAGATCACTGATAGTCACAGACAGTGATGTATAACTAGCAGGGACAAAGATCACTGATAGTCAAAGACAGTGATGTATAACTAGCAGGGACAAAGATCACTGATAGTCACAAGACAGTGATGTATAACTAGCAGGGACAAAGATCACTGATAGTCACAAGACAGTGATGTATAACTAGCAGGGACAAAGATCACTGATAGTCACAAGACAGTGATGTATAACTAGCAGGGACAAAGATCACTGATAGTCACATGACAGTGATGTATAACTAGCAGGGACAAAGATCACTGATAGTCACAAGACAGTGATGATGTATAACTAGCAGGGACAAAGATCACTGATAGTCAATGACAGTGATGTATAACTAGCAGGGACAAAGATCACTGATAGTCACAAGACAGTGATGTATAACTAGCAGGGACAAAGATCACTGATAGTCACAAGACAGTGATGTATAACTAGCAGGGACAAAGATCACTGATAGTCACAGACAGTGATGTATAACTAGCAGGGACAAAGATCACTGATAGTCAGATGTATAACTAGCAGGGACAAAGATCACTGATAGTCAAGACAGTGATGTATAACTAGCAGGGACAAAGATCACTGATAGTCAAGACAGTGATGTATAACTAGCAGGGACAAAGATCACTGATAGTGATGTATAACTAGCAGGGACAAAGATCACTGATAGTCACAAGACATGATGTATAACTAGCAGGGACAAAGATCACTGATAGTCAAGACAGTGATGTATAACTAGCAGGGACAAAGATCACTGATAGTCACATGACAGTGATGTATAACTAGCAGGGACAAAGATCACTGATAGTCAAGACAGTGATGTATAACTAGCAGGGACAAAGATCACTGATAGTCACATGACAGTGATGTATAACTAGCAGGGACAAAGATCACTGATAGTCACAAGACAGTGATGTATAACTAGCAGGGACAAAGATCACTGATAGTCACAAGACAGTGATGTATAACTAGCAGGGACAAAGATCACTGATAGTCACATGACAGTGATGTATAACTAGCAGGGACAAAGATCACTGATAGTCACAACAGTGATGTATAACTAGCAGGGACAAAGATCACTGATCACTGATAGTCACAAGACAGTGATGTATAACTAGCAGGGACAAAGATCACTGATAGTCAAGACAGTGATGTATAACTAGCAGGGACAAAGATCACTGATAGTCACAAGACAGTGATGTATAACTAGCAGGGACAAAGATCACTGATAGTCAAGACAGTGATGTATAACTAGCAGGGACAAAGATCACTGATAGTCACATGACAGTGATGTATAACTAGCAGGGACAAAGATCACTGATAGTCAAGACAGTGATGTATAACTAGCAGGGACAAAGATCACTGATAGTCACAAGACAGTGATGTATAACTAGCAGGGACAAAGATCACTGATAGTCACATGACAGTGATGTATAACTAGCAGGGACAAAGATCACTGATAGTCACATGACAGTGATGTATAACTAGCAGGGACAAAGATCACTGATAGTCACAAGACAGTGATGTATAACTAGCAGGGACAAAGATCACTGATAGTCAAGACAGTGATGTATAACTAGTGGGACAAAGATCACTGATAGTCAACAGTGATGTATAACTAGGGGACAAAGATCACTGATAGTCAAGACAGTGATGTATAACTAGCAGGGACAAAGATCACTGATAGTCACAGTGATAGCAGGGACAAAGATCACTGATAGTCACAGTGATGTATAACTAGCAGGGACAAAGATCACTGATAGTCACAGACAGTGATGTATAACTAGCAGGGACAAAGATCACTGATAGTCAAGACAGTGATGTATAACTAGCAGGGACAAAGATCACTGATAGTCACTAGCAGACAGTGATGTATAACTAGCAGGGACAAAGATCACTGATAGTCAAGACAGTGATGTATAACTAGCAGGGACAAAGATCACTGATAGTCAAGACAGTGATGTATAACTAGCAGGGACAAAGATCACTGATAGTCACATAGACAGTGATGTATAACTAGCAGGGACAAAGATCACTGATAGTCACAGACAGTGATGTATAACTAGCAGGGACAAAGATCACTGATAGTCACAAGACAGTGATGTATAACTAGCAGGGACAAAGATCACTGATAGTCACAAGACAGTGATGTATAACTAGCAGGGACAAAGATCACTGATAGTCACAAGACAGTGATGTATAACTAGCAGGGACAAAGATCACTGATAGTCACATGACAGTGATGTATAACTAGCAGGGACAAAGATCACTGATAGTCACAAGACAGTGATGTATAACTAGCAGGGACAAAGATCACTGATAGTCACAAGACAGTGATGTATAACTAGCAGGGACAAAGATCACTGATAGTCAAGACAGTGATGTATAACTAGCAGGGACAAAGATCACTGATAGTCACATGACAGTGATGTATAACTAGCAGGGACAAAGATCACTGATAGTCACAAGACAGTGATGTATAACTAGCAGGGACAAAGATCACTGATAGTCACATGACAGTGATGTATAACTAGCAGGGACAAAGATCACTGATAGTCACATGACAGTGATGTATAACTAGCAGGGACAAAGATCACTGATAGTCACAGACAGTGATGTATAACTAGTCACTGATAGTCACAAGACAGTGATGTATAACTAGCAGGGACAAAGATCACTGATAGTCACATGACAGTGATGTATAACTAGCAGGGACAAAGATCACTGATAGTCACATGACAGTGATGTATAACTAGCAGGGACAAAGATCACTGACAGTCACATGACAGTGATGTATAACTAGCAGGGACAAAGATCACTGATAGTCACAGTGACAGTGATGTATAACTAGCAGGGACAAAGATCACTGATAGTCACATGACAGTGATGTATAACTAGCAGGGACAAAGATCACTGATAGTCACATGACAGTGATGTATAACTAGCAGGGACAAAGATCACTGATAGTCAAACAGTGATGTATAACTAGCAGGGACAAAGATCACTGATAGTCAAGACAGTGATGTATAACTAGCAGGGACAAAGATCACTGATAGTCACAGACAGTGATGTATAACTAGCAGGGACAAAGATCACTGATAGTCAAGACAGTGATGTATAACTAGCAGGGACAAAGATCACTGATAGTCAAGACAGTGATGTATAACTAGCAGGGACAAAGATCACTGATAGTCACAGACAGTGATGTATAACTAGCAGGGACAAAGATCACTGATAGTCACAAGACAGTGATGTATAACTAGCAGGGACAAAGATCACTGATAGTCACAGACAGTGATGTATAACTAGCAGGGACAAAGATCACTGATAGTCAAGACAGTGATGTATAACTAGCAGGGACAAAGATCACTGATAGTCACAAGACAGTGATGTATAACTAGCAGGGACAAAGATCACTGATAGTCACAAGACAGTGATGTATAACTAGCAGGGACAAAGATCACTGATAGTCAAGACAGTGATGTATAACTAGCAGGGACAAAGATCACTGATAGTCACAAGACAGTGATGTATAACTAGCAGGGACAAAGATCACTGATAGTCACATGACAGTGATGTATAACTAGCAGGGACAAAGATCACTGATAGTCACAAGACAGTGATGTATAACTAGCAGGGACAAAGATCACTGATAGTCACAAGACAGTGATGTATAACTAGCAGGGACAAAGATCACTGATAGTCACAGACAGTGATGTATAACTAGCAGGGACAAAGATCACTGATAGTCACAAGACAGTGATGTATAACTAGCAGGGACAAAGATCACTGATAGTCACAAGACAGTGATGTATAACTAGCAGGGACAAAGATCACTGATAGTCACAAGACAGTGATGTATAACTAGCAGGGACAAAGATCACTGATAGTCACAGACAGTGATGTATAACTAGCAGGGACAAAGATCACTGATAGTCACAAGACAGTGATGTATAACTAGCAGGGACAAAGATCACTGATAGTCAAGACAGTGATGTATAACTAGCAGGGACAAAGATCACTGATAGTCACAAGACAGTGATGTATAACTAGCAGGGACAAAGATCACTGATAGTCACATGACTGATGTATAACTAGCAGGGACAAAGATCACTGATAGTCAAGACAGTGATGTATAACTAGCAGGGACAAAGATCACTGATAGTCAAGACAGTGAGACAGTGATGTATAACTAGCAGGGACAAAGATCACTGATAGTCAAGACAGTGATGTATAACTAGCAGGGACAAAGATCACTGATAGTCACAGTGATGACAGTGATGTATAACTAGCAGGGACAAAGATCACTGATAGTCACAAGACAGTGATGTATAACTAGCAGGGACAAAGATCACTGATAGTCACAAGACAGTGATGTATAACTAGCAGGGACAAAGATCACTGATAGTCAAGACAGTGATGTATAACTAGCAGGGACAAAGATCACTGATAGTCACAAGACAGTGATGTATAACTAGCAGGGACAAAGATCACTGATAGTCACA
>CM065713.1:17166785-17241785 GCA_017654935.2 Phymorhynchus buccinoides
TAACTAGCAGGGACAAAGATCACTGATAGTCACATGACAGTGATGATAGCAGGGACAAAGATCACTGATAGTCAAGACAGTGATGTATAACTAGCAGGGACAAAGATCACTGATAGTCAAGACAGTGATCACTGATAGTCAAACTATGTATAACAGGGACAAAGATCACTGATAGTCACAAGACAGTGATGTATAACTAGCAGGGACAAAGATCACTGATAGTCACATGACAGTGATGTATAACTAGCAGGGACAAAGATCACTGATAGTCAAGACAGTGATGTATAACTAGCAGGGACAAAGATCACTGATAGTCACACAGACAGTGATGTATAACTAGCAGGGACAAAGATCACTGATAGTCACATGACAGTGATGTATAACTAGCAGGGACAAAGATCAGTGATGTATAACTAGCATAGTCACTGATAGTCACAAGACAGTGATGTATAACTAGCAGGGACAAAGATCACTGATAGTCACAAGACAGTGATGTATAACTAGCAGGGACAAAGATCACTGATAGTCACAAGACAGTGATGTATAACTAGCAGGGACAAAGATCACTGATAGTCACATGACAGTGATGTATAACTAGCAGGGACAAAGATCACTGATAGTCAGTGACAGTGATGTATAACTAGCAGGGACAAAGATCACTGATAGTCAAGACAGTGATGTATAACTAGCAGGGACAAAGATCACTGATAGTCACAAGACAGTGATGTATAACTAGCAGGGACAAAGATCACTGATAGTCAAGACAGTGATGTATAACTAGCAGGGACAAAGATCACTGATAGTCACAAGACAGTGATGTATAACTAGCAGGGACAAAGATCACTGATAGTCACAAGACAGTGATGTATAACTAGCAGGGACAAAGATCACTGATAGTCAAGACAGTGATGTATAACTAGCAGGGACAAAGATCACTGATAGTCACAAGACAGTGATGTATAACTAGCAGGGACAAAGATCACTGATAGTCACAAGACAGTGATGTATAACTAGCAGGGACAAAGATCACTGATAGTCACAAGACAGTGATGTATAACTAGCAGGGACAAAGATCACTGATAGTCACATGACAGTGATGTATAACTAGCAGGGACAAAGATCACTGATAGTCACAAGACAGTGATGTATAACTAGCAGGGACAAAGATCACTGATAGTCACAAGACAGTGATGTATAACTAGCAGGGACAAAGATCACTGATAGTCACAAGACAGTGATGTATAACTAGCAGGGACAAAGATCACTGATAGTCAAGACAGTGATGTATAACTAGCAGGGACAAAGATCACTGATAGTCACAAGACAGTGATGTATAACTAGCAGGGACAAAGATCACTGATAGTCACAAGACAGTGATGTATAACTAGCAGGGACAAAGATCACTGATAGTCACAAGACAGTGATGTATAACTAGCAGGGACAAAGATCACTGATAGTCACAAGACAGTGATGTATAACTAGCAGGGACAAAGATCACTGATAGTCACAAGACAGTGATGTATAACTAGCAGGGACAAAGATCACTGATAGTCAAGACAGTGATGTATAACTAGCAGGGACAAAGATCACTGATAGTCACAAGACAGTGATGTATAACTAGCAGGGACAAAGATCACTGATAGTCACAAGACAGTGATGTATAACTAGCAGGGACAAAGATCACTGATAGTCACAAGACAGTGATGTATAACTAGCAGGGACAAAGATCACTGATAGTCACAGACAGTGATGTATAACTAGCAGGGACAAAGATCACTGATAGTCAAGACAGTGATGTAACTAGCAGGGACAAAGATAGATAGGGACAATGTATAACTATCACTGATACTGTAGTCAAGACAGTGATGTATAACTAGCAGGGACAAAGATCACTGATAGCAGGGACAAAGATCACTGATAGTCACAAGACAGTGATGTATAACTAGCAGGGACAAAGATCACTGATAGTCACAAGACAGTGATGTATAACTAGCAGGGACAAAGATCACTGATAGTCAAGACAGTGATGTATAACTAGCAGGGACAAAGATCACTGATAGTCACAAGACAGTGATGTATAACTAGCAGGGACAAAGATCACTGATAGTCAAGACAGTGATGTATAACTAGCAGGGACAAACTGATATCACTGATAGTCTGATACAAGACAGTGATGTATAACTAGCAGGGACAAAGATCACTGATAGTCACAAGACAGTGATGTATAACTAGCAGGGACAAAGAAACTGATAGTCAAGACAGTGATGTATAACTAGCAGGGACAAAGATCACTGATAGTCACAAGACAGTGATGTATAACTAGCAGGGACAAAGATCACTGATAGTCACAAGACAGTGATGTATAACTAGCAGGGACAAAGATCACTGATAGTCACAAGACAGTGATGTATAACTAGCAGGGACAAAGATCACTGATAGTCAAGACAGTGATGTATAACTAGCAGGGACAAAGATCACTGATAGTCAAGACAGTGATGTATAACTAGCAGGGACAAAGATCACTGATAGTCACAGACAGTGATGTATAACTAGCAGGGACAAAGATCACTGATAGTCACAAAGATCACTGACAGTGATGTATAACTAGCAGGGACAAAGATCACTGATAGTCACAGACAGTGATGTATAACTAGCAGGGACAAAGATCACTGATAGTCACAAGACAGTGATGTATAACTAGCAGGGACAAAGATCACTGATAGTCAAGACAGTGATGTATAACTAGCAGGGACAAAGATCACTGATAGTCACAAGACAGTGATGTATAACTAGCAGGGACAAAGATCACTGATAGTCACAAGACAGTGATGTATAACTAGCAGGGACAAAGATCACTGATAGTCACAAGACAGTGATGTATAACTAGCAGGGACAAAGATCACTGATAGTCACAAGACAGTGATGTATAACTAGCAGGGACAAAGATCACTGATAGTCACAAGACAGTGATGTATAACTAGCAGGGACAAAGATCACTGATAGTCACAAGACAGTGATGTATAACTAGCAGGGACAAAGATCACTGATATCACTGTATAATAGTCACTGATAGTCACAAGACAGTGATGTATAACTAGCAGGGACAAAGATCACTGATAGTCACAAGACAGTGATGTATAACTAGCAGGGACAAAGATCACTGATAGTCAAGACAGTGATGTATAACTAGCAGGGACAAAGATCACTGATAGTCACAAGACAGTGATGTATAACTAGCAGGGACAAAGATCACTGATAGTCACAAGACAGTGATGTATAACTAGCAGGGACAAAGATCACTGATAGTCACAAGACAGTGATGTATAACTAGCAGGGATCACTGATAGAGACAGTGATGTATAACTGCAGGGACAAAGTCACTGATAGTCACAGACAGTGATGTATAACTAGCAGGGACAAAGATCACTGATAGTCAAGACAGTGATGTATAACTAGCAGGGACAAAGATCACTGATAGTCAAGACAGTGTATAGTCAAGACAGTGAACTAGCAGGGACAAAGATCACTGATAGTCACAAGACAGTGATGTATAACTGACAAAGATCACTGATAGTCAAGACAGTGATGCAGGGACAAAGATCACTGATAGTCAAGACAGTGATGTATAACTAGCAGGGACAAAGATCACTGATAGTCACAAGACAGTGATGTATAACTAGCAGGGACAAAGATCACTGATAGTAGCAGGGACAAAGACAGTGATGTATAACTAGCAGGGACAAAGATCACTGATAGTCAAGACAAGACAGTGATGTATAACTAGCAGGGACAAAGAACTGATAGTCACAGTGATGTATAACTAGCAGGGACAAAGTCACTGATACAAGACAGTGATGTATAACTAGCAGGGACAAAGATCACTGATAGTCACATGACAGTGATGTATAACTAGCAGGGACAAAGATCACTGATAGTCACAAGACAGTGATGTATAACTAGCAGGGACAAAGATCACTGATAGTCAAGACAGTGATGTATAACTAGCAGGGACAAAGATCACTGATAGTCAAGACAGTGATGTATAACTAGCAGGGACAAAGATCACTGATAGTCAAGACAGTGATGTATAACTAGCAGGGACAAAGATCACTGATAGTCACAAGACAGTGATGTATAACTAGCAGGGACAAAGATCACTGATAGTCAAGACAGTGATGTATAACTAGCAGGGACAAAGATCACTGTATAACTAGTCACTGATACAAGACAGTGATGTATAACTAGCAGGGACAAAGATCACTGATAGTCAAGACAGTGATGTATAACTAGCAGGGACAATCACTGATATCACAGTCACAAGACAGTGATGTATAACTAGCAGGGACAAAAATCACTGATAGTCACAAGACAGTGATGTATAACTAGCAGGGACAAAGATCACTGATAGTCAAGACAGTGATGTATAACTAGCAGGGACAGTGATGTATAACTAGCAGGGACAAAGATCACTGATAGTCACAAGACAGTGATGTATAACTAGCAGGGACAAAGATCACTGATAGTCAAGACAGTGATGTATAACTAGCAGGGACAAAGATCACTGATAGTCACAAGACAGTGATGTATAACTAGCAGGGACAAAGATCACTGATAGTCACAGACAGTGATGTATAACTAGCAGGGACAAAGATCACTGATAGTCACAGACAGTGATGTATAACTAGCAGGGACAAAGATCACTGATAGTCAAGACAGTGATGTATAACTAGCAGGGACAAAGATCACTGATAGTCACAAGACAGTGATGTATAACTAGCAGGGACAAAGATCACTGATAGTCACAAGACAGTGATGTATAACTAGCAGGGGACAGTGATGTATAACTAGCAGGGACAAAGATCAAGACAGTGATGTATAAGTAGCAGGGACAAAGATCACTGATAGTCAAGACAGTGATGTATAACTAGCAGGGACAAAGATCACTGATAGTCACAAGACAGTGATGTATAACTAGCAGGGACAAAGATCACTGATAGTCACATGACAGTGATGTATAACTAGCAGGGACAAAGATCACTGATAGTGACAGTGATGTATAACTAGCAGGGACAAAGATCACTGACAGTGACAGTGATGTATAACTAGCAGGGACAAAGATCACTGATAGTCAAGACAGTGATGTATAACTAGCAGGGACAAAGATCACTGATAGTCACAGTGATGTATAACTAGCAGGGACAAAGATCACAGTGACATGTATAACTAGCAGGGACAAAATCACTGATAGTCAAGACAGTGATGTATAACTAGCAGGGACAAAGATCACTGATAGTCACAAGACAGTGATGTATAACTAGCAGGGACAAAGATCACTGATAGTCAAGACAGTGATGTATAACTAGCAGGGACAAAAACTGATATCAAGACAGTGATGTATAACTAGCAGGGACAAAGATCACTGATAGTCAAGACAGTGATGTATAACTAGCAGGGACAAAGATCACTGATAGTCAAGACAGTGATGTATAACTAGCAGGGACAAAGATCACTGATAGTCAAGACAGTGATGTATAACTAGCAGGGACAAAGATCACTGATAGTCACAGTATAACATGATGTATAACTAGCATGACAAAGATCACTGACAGTGACAGTGATGTATAACTAGCAGGGACAAAGATCACTGATAGTCACAAGACAGTGATGACAGGGACAAAGATCACTGATAGTCACAGACAGTGATGTATAACTAGCAGGGACAAAGATCACTGATAGTCAAGACAGTGATGTATAACTAGCAGGGACAAAGATCACTGATAGTCACAAGACAGTGATGTAACTAGCAGGGACAAAGATCACTGATAGTCAAGACAGTGATGTATAACTAGCAGGGACAAAGATCACTGATAGTCAAGACAGTGATGTATAACTAGCAGGGACAAAGATCACTGATAGTCAAGACAGTGATGTATAACTAGCAGGGACAAAGATCACTGATAGTCAAGACAGTGATGTATAACTAGCAGGGACAAAGATCACTGATAGTCAAGACAGTGATGTATAACTAGCAGGGACAAAGATCACTGATAGTCACAGTGATGTATAACTAGCAGGGACAAAGATCACTGATAGTCAAGACAGTGATGTATAACTAGCAGGGACAAAGATCACTGATAGTCACAAGACAGTGATGTATAACTAGCAGGGACAAAGATCACTGATAGTCACAGACAGTGATGTATAACTAGCAGGGACAAAGATCACTGATAGTCAAGACAGTGATGACAGTGATGTATAACTAGCAGGGACAAAGATCACTGATAGTCAAGACAGTGATGTATAACTAGCAGGGACAAAGATCACTGATAGTCAAGACAGTGATGTATAACTAGCAGGGACAAAGATCACTGATAGTCAAGACAGTGATGTATAACTAGCAGGGACAAAGATCACTGATAGTCAAGACAGTGATGTATAACTAGCAGGGACAAAGATCACTGATAGTCAAGACAGTGATGTATAACTAGCAGGGACAAAGATCACTGATAGTCACAAGACAGTGATGTATAACTAGCAGGGACAAAGATCACTGATAGTCACAAGACAGTGATGTATAACTAGCAGGGACAAAGATCACTGATAGTCACAGACAGTGATGTATAACTAGCAGGGACAAAGATCACTGATAGTCAAGACAGTGATGTATAACTAGCAGGGACAAAGATCACTGATAGTCACAAGACAGTGATGTATAACTAGCAGGGACAAAGATCACTGATAGTCACAAGACAGTGATGTATAACTAGCAGGGACAAAGATCACTGACAGTGATGTAACTAGCAGGGACAAAGATCACTGATAGTCACAAGACATAACTAGCAGGGACAAAGATCACTGATAGTCACAAGACAGTGATGTATAACTAGCAGGGACAAAGATCACTGATAGTCACAAGACAGTGATGTATAACTAGCAGGGACAAAGATCACTGATAGTCAAGACAGTGATGTATAACTAGCAGGGACAAACAGTGATGTATAACTAGCAGGGACAAATCACACAGTGATGTATAACTAGCAGGGACAAAGATCACTGATAGTCAAGACAGTGATGTATAACTAGCAGGGACAAAGATCACTGATAGTCACAAGACAGTGATGTATAACTAGCAGGGACAAAGATCACTGATAGTCACAAGACAGTGATGTATAACTAGCAGGGACAAAGATCACTGATAGTCACAAGACAGTGATGTATAACTAGCAGGGACAAAGATCACTGATAGTCACAAGACAGTGATGTATAACTAGCAGGGACAAAGATCACTGATATCACTGATAGTCACACAGACAGTGATGTATAACTAGCAGGGACAAAGATCACTGATAGTCAAGACAGTGATGTATAACTAGCAGGGACAAAGATCACTGATAGTCAAGACAGTGATGTATAACTAGCAGGGACAAAGATCACTGATAGACAAGACAGTGATGTATAACAGCAGGGACAAAGATCACTGATAGTCAAGACAGTGATGTATAACTAGCAGGGACAAAGATCACTGATAGTCAAGACAGTGATGTATAACTAGCAGGGACAAAGATCACTGATAGTCACATGACAGTGATGTATAACTAGCAGGGACAAAGATCAGACAGTGATGTATAACTAGCAGGGACAAAGATCACTGATAGTCACAAGACAGTGATGTATAACTAGCAGGGACAAAGATCACTGATAGTCACAAGACAGTGATGTATAACTAGCAGGGACAAAGATCACTGATAGTCAAGACAGTGATGTATAACTAGCAGGGACAAAGATCACTGATAGTCAAGACAGTGATGTATAACTAGCAGGGACAAAGATCACTGATAGTCAAGACAGTGATGTATAACTAGCAGGGACAAAGATCACTGATAGTCACTGATAGACAGTGATGTATAACTAGCAGGGACAAAGATCACTGATAGTCAAGACAGTGATGTATAACTAGCAGGGACAAAGATCACTGATAGTCACAAGACAGTGATGTATAACTAGCAGGGACAAAAATCACTGATAGTCACAGTGATGTATAACTAGCAGGGACAAAGATCACTGATAGTCACAAGACAGTGATGTATAACTAGCAGGGACAAAGATCACTGATAGTCAAGACAGTGATGTATAACTAGCAGGGACAAAGATCACTGATAGTCACAAGACAGTGATGTATAACTAGCAGGGACAAAGATCACTGATAGTCACAAGACAGTGATGTATAACTGTATCACTGATAGTCAAGACAGTGATGTATAACTAGCAGGGACAAAAGATCACTGATAGTCAAGACAGTGATGTATAACTAGCAGGGACAAAGATCACTGATAGTCAAGACAGTGATGTATAACTAGCAGGGACAAAGATCACTGATAGTCACAAGACAGTGATGTATAACTAGCAGGGACAAAGATCACTGATAGTCACAAGACAGTGATGTATAACTAGCAGGGACAAAGATCACTGATAGTCACTGATAGTCAAGACAGTGATGTATAACTAGCAGGGACAAAGATCACTGATAGTCACAAGACAGTGATGTATAACTAGCAGGGACAAAGATCACTGATAGTCACAAGACAGTGATGTATAACTAGCAGGGACAAAGATCACTGATAGTCACAAGACAGTGATGTATAACTAGCAGGGACAAAGATCACTGATAGTCACAGACAGTGATGTATAACTAGCAGGGACAAAGATCACTGATAGTCACAAGACAGTGATGTATAACTAGCAGGGACAAAGATCACTGATAGTCACAAGACAGTGATGTATAACTAGCAGGGACAAAGATCACTGATAGTCACAAGACAGTGATGTATAACTAGCAGGGACAAAGATCACTGATAGTCACAAGACAGTGATGTATAACTAGCAGGGACAAAGATCACTGATAGTCACAAGACAGTGATGTATAACTAGCAGGGACAAAGATCACTGATAGTCAAGACAGTGATGTATAACTAGCAGGGACAAAGATCACTGATAGTCAAGACAGTGATGTATAACTAGCAGGGACAAAGATCACTGATAGTCACAAGACAGTGATGTATAACTAGCAGGGACAAAGATCACTGATAGTCACAAGACAGTGATGTATAACTAGCAGGGACAAAGATCACTGATAGTCAAGACAGTGATGTATAACTAGCAGGGACAAACTGATATCACTGATAGTAGCACAAGACAGTGATGTATAACTAGCAGGGACAAAGATCACTGATAGTCACAGACAGTGATGTATAACTAGCAGGGACAAAACTGATATCACTGTATAATAGTCACAGTCAAGACAGTGATGTATAACTAGCAGGGACAAAGATCACTGATAGTCACATGACAGTGATGTATAACTAGCAGGGACAAAGTCACAAGACAGTGATGTATAATAGCAGGGACAAAGATCACTGATAGTCACAAGACAGTGATGTATAACTAGCAGGGACAAAGATCACTGATAGTCACATGACAGTGATGTATAACTAGCAGGGACAAAGATCACTGATAGTCACTGATAGTGACAGTGATGTATAACTAGCAGGGACAAAGATCACTGATAGTCACATGACAGTGATGTATAACTAGCAGGGACAAAGATCACTGATAGTCACATGACAGTGATGTATAACTAGCAGGGACAAAGATCAATAGTCACAAGACAGTGATGTATAACTAGCAGGGACAAAGATCACTGATAGTCACATGACAGTGATGTATAACTAGCAGGGACAAAGATCACTGATAGTCACATGACAGTGATGTATAACTAGCAGGGACAAAGATCACTGATAGTCACAAGACAGTGATGTATAACTAGCAGGGACAAAAAGATCACTGATAGTCACAAGACAGTGATGTATAACTAGCAGGGACAAAGATCACTGATAGTCAAGACAGTGATGTATAACTAGCAGGGACAAAGATCACTGATAGTCACAGACAGTGATGTATAACTAGCAGGGACAAAGATCACTGATAGTCACAAGACAGTGATGTATAACTAGCAGGGACAAAGATCACTGATAGTCACAAGACAGTGATGTATAACTAGCAGGGACAAAGATCACTGATAGTCACAAGACAGTGATGTATAACTAGCAGGGACAAAGATCACTGATAGTCAAGACAGTGATGTATAACTAGCAGGGACAAAGTCACATCAGTGATGTATAACTGATAGTCACTGATAGTCAAGACAGTGATGTATAACTAGCAGGGACAAAGATCACTGATAGTCAAGACAGTGATGTATAACTAGCAGGGACAAAGATCACTGAGTAGTATAACTAGCAGGGACAAGACAGTGATGTATAACTAGCAGGGACAAAGATCACTGATAGTCAAGACAGTGATGTATAACTAGCAGGGACAAAGATCACTGATAGTCACAAGACAGTGATGTATAACTAGCAGGGACAAAGATCACTCACTGATAGTCACAAGACAGTGATGTATAACTAGCAGGGACAAACTGATATCACTGATAGTCACAAGACAGTGATGTATAACTAGCAGGGACAAAGATCACTGATAGTCACAAGACAGTGATGTATAACTAGCAGGGACAAAGATCACTGATAGTCACAAGACAGTGATGTATAACTAGCAGGGACAAAGATCACTGATAGTCACAAGACAGTGATGTATAACTAGCAGGGACAAAGATCACTGATAGACAGTGATGTATAACTAGCAGGGACAAAAGATCACTGATAGTCACAAGACAGTGATGTATAACTAGCAGGGACAAAGATCACTGATAGTCACAAGACAGTGATGTATAACTAGCAGGGACAAAAATCACTGATAGTCAAGACAGTGATGTATAACTAGCAGGGACAAAGATCACTGATAGTCAAGACAGTGATGTATAACTAGCAGGGACAAAGATCACTGATAGTCACAAGACAGTGATGTATAACTAGCAGGGACAAAGATCACTGATAGTCACAAGACAGTGATGTATAACTAGCAGGGACAAAGATCACTGATAGTCACAAGACAGTGATGTATAACTAGCAGGGACAAAGATCACTGATAGTCACAAGACAGTGATGTATAACTAGCAGGGACAAAGATCACTGATAGTCACATGACAGTGATGTATAACTAGCAGGGACAAAGATCACTGATAGTCACAAGACAGTGATGTATAACTAGCAGGGACAAAGATCACTGATAGTCACAAGACAGTGATGTATAACTAGCAGGGACAAAGATCACTGATAGTAACAAGACAGTGATGTATAACTAGCAGGGACAAAGATCACTGATAGTAGCAGGGACAAGACAGTGATGTATAACTAGCAGGGACAAAGATCACTCAAGAGTGAGTAACTAAGGGACAAAGTGATAGTGTGATGTAACTAGCAGGGACAAAGATCACTGATAGTCAAGACAGTGATGTATAACTAGCAGGGACAAAGATCACTGATAGTCAAGACAGTGATGTATAACTAGCAGGGACAAAGATCACTGATAGTCAAGACAGTGATGTATAACTAGCAGGGACAAAGATCACTGATAGTCACAAGACAGTGATGTATAACTAGCAGGGACAAAGATCACTGATAGTCAAGACAGTGATGTATAACTAGCAGGGACAAAGATCACTGATAGTCACATGACAGTGATGTATAACTAGCAGGGACAAAGATCACTGATAGTCACATGACAGTGATGTATAACTAGCAGGGACAAAGATCACTGATAGTGATAGTATTAAGACAGTGATGTCACAAGTGGGAAACTCCGATCCAGTCTTGGAGTACATGTAAATGATAAATAATTGAATTAATTATTAGTGACAAAAATTAATGAGAAAATGTAATTAGCTTTAAATGTTCGCTAAGAATGGCAACACTGAAAAAAACAAAGAACCGAAAAATTGTGTGTGCTAATCTACATGATTCCCAACAACACAAAAAACATACATGTGTACACACACAAAAACACCAAGCCTTTGGCATTTTCAACATTTCTTATTATTTTAACACTTTATTACAATTGGACATCGAGACAAGCATTTTCCCCTCGCATTGATACACTCTCTTCCATTTTGATAGGAATCTTCCATTCACTATCTTACAACAAATCTATGAACCCTCACATTCTCACAAATTAATTGGAAAATCTATGTGCAGTATTAAGAGAGAGAGAGAGAGACAGACAGAGTCCAAATTAATTTCAAATGTTTTTTTGCTTATATTCATAAAAAAATCATAAAATGCACCCCTTTTAATTTTGTTTTTTGTTTCTTTTTAAAGGAAAATGTGTATTTATGTCATGAATAAGACGAACATAAAGGGAGAGAAACAGCAAGTTTGATTGCCCTGCTACACCTGGGCCTGTAACTATGAGCGACAATTAGATTAAAGTCCATCTTAGAGCTGATCAATGATTTGCTGAGCCCTTCTTGAGTGCTGCGAATTTGCCCTAGGCAGATTATACAGCGGCTTGAGTAATACCTAGTTCATTTGTAGAATTGGATATTTCTGACTGCTCTACTTTCAGCACATGTGCGAGGAACATTTTTTGGCATACATATGCATGTAGGATTTATGTATTTAATTCATCATGATTTCTGTACTCATTGATTAATTTATTCATTACTTATTTATTCATCATTTTAAAGGTGAAAATTACCTATATACTTGTTTACTTTAATGCACATTGATATTGCATAATGCACATTGCACACACACACACTAATAGTCTACAAACACACACAATACCACGCAGGTTTCTGACATGACCAGATAGGCCAACTAGGCCTCAAATAATGTGGTACCGTTTGTTAGATGGTACTAATTCATAGCAATGCGATAAAACATGACTGGGATCATTAGCGATCTCCATGGCTTTTCGCACCACACGGTTTTCATACAACTAACACAAACTGTCCTGTTTTCTACCCATGATTTTGCTACCAACATTCACAAGTTTGTTCAGAACTCTTTGTTTTTACATTCAGGCCACTATACCAACAAATGAATAAGAAAGTTATAATAGATTCTAGAAAACAACGATAAAAGCTTTGGAGAAGATCTGCGCTAACATGGAAAGATCCTAGCTTTTTCAGGCAGTACATCCTTGTCTGGCACTTCTTGGAAACATGATCAACATGAGCTAAAAGTAAACTTATTGTCTATGATTGTTCCCAGATACTTGTATTCATCTACCCTTTCGACTGTCACACCTTTAATTTAATTGGTACTGGGGATTTCCTGAAGTCAACTACCATTTCTTTTGTTTTTGTTACATTGAGGTCAAGATAGTTTTCCTCACACCAGGACACAAACTTTTCAACCTGCTCAAAGTAAGTACTATCTGAGTTAAGAAGATCAACTCATCAGAGTATTTAATGATTGGGGTAGAATCTGTTCCTTTACAATCATTTGTGCAAAGGATGAAGAGAACAGGAGATAGGACAAAGCATTGAGGACAGCCAGTGGATACAAACATTGTGAAGGACAGCATTTTGGAATCTCACCATCTGCGTGCGGTTTGAAATCTCACCATCTGCGTGCGGTTTGGAATCTCACCATCTGCGTGCGGTTTGGAATCTCACCATCTGCGTGCGGTTAAGTAGACAAGTCTGTTGTTGACACTCATGTTTATTACTTTGGCTGCTAAAAGATGGGGTTGTATGGTGTTAAAAGCAGAAGAGAAGTCAATGAAGAGGATTCTGACTAAAGAATGTTCGTTTTTTTAAAGTGTTGCATTATCTGTGGATATGTTCTGCTTGTATGCAAACTGAAGAGGGTCAAGATGCTCTGTTGTAGACTTGAGAAGACGTAGGATAATTTTTTCAAAACATTTCATGTGTGTTTGAAGACTTTAGCATGTTTTATTAATAGTGTCTGCTTTTGTCTATATTATGCTTTTATGTTTTATTGTGTTTTTTATCTTATCATTATATTCCAGTAATATTATACCCTTGTGGGAAATACATTACGTACTGAATTAATATTTTAGCTGAGCTTTTTTTTAATAAGTGGATTCTGTTTACCTTTTCAGCAAATTGATAGTTTAAAGGTGGGTGTGGGGGGTATAATAGACTGATGACCGAAAAACTTTATTTTACAAGAATTCAGATTTTAGGCCAAGCCTAGCCTTCAGACAACAAACAAAAAACAGATAAGCAAAACATAACAATAAGGCAAACAAAGCGCAACTACGGATATACATAATGATGCAAAGCATCTCAGTAAACAGTTTTTTAAACAAACAAAACACAAACAGAACTTCAAGTTCATCTCGAAAGAAAAGCGCTTCAGGAACATGCATACCTAATTAGGCATTATGCATACAGTAAGAAAAAAATAAGCTAAAGAAAACAAGCAGAGCTTAAAGAAACATGGGCATATGATGATGGAGAGCATCAAAGTAAACAAAAAGTTAACAAACAAAATGAAAATAGAACTTAGGTTCAAAGGGAAAAAACAGTAATAAAGGAAAAAATAGAACTACAAGAACACGCATCCATGGGCCTACATAGGACTTTGAACCCATGTTGTTAAAATGAAGTAAATAAATAACTGAAAAAATCATACACAGGTACACACCAATCTATTAACACATAAACAAGGAATGAAAGAGATGAAGAAAAAAACAAGATGGCAACACCATATAAATGTACTCCCAGTGCCAGCAACACCCCCACACAAATATCCACCCACACAGACCTCACCATACACATGAATAACGGTATAATTACTTAGACAGACAGACAGACAGGCAGAAATTGAGAGGGAGAGGAGGGAGGGAGGGAAGGAGCAAAACAAAATGACTGTCAATTATATAGGTAAACATTCATGAATAATTTATCTGTTGCCAAAAATAATATATTGCATGCCACTTGTAAATTTAGAATGATCTCCCATGAATTTCATCAAATAAGACCTACTGACCTACATAGATGATTCTTGTAGCCTCTAATCACACAATTAAAACTCAGGTTCTCCCAGGTTCTTTCGACATTGATGGCACTGAGATCAAGCTATCAACATATGTCCGCAATCTAGGTGTTACTTTGGACCAAACCCTTTCTTTCAAACAGCATGTTTCCAATGTTTGCAAGTCTTGCTACCTAGAACTTTGAAGAATTAGTTCAATCCCCCGTTTCCTTTCGCCAGATGCCCTAAAGACTCTAGTCTGTGCTTTTGTTCTGTCTCGCCTTGACTACTGTAACTCACTTTTTGCTGGCTGTCCATCAACTCTCATCTCTAAGCTCCAACGGGTCCAGAATAATGCTGCTCGTCTCATTTCTCGCTCCCCTAGGTACGATCATATTACTAAGGTTCTTCGTTCCCTACATTGGCTCCCAGTTCAATCACGTATCGACTAAAAAATTCTCCTTGTCTTCAAGTCACTGAATGATCAGGCTCCCTTATATCTCTCTGATCTTCTTCATCTCTATGTCCCAGCTCGCCAACTACATTCATCTTCTGATTCTCGTCTCCTTTCCCTTCCCTCCATCCGTCTCAAATCTGCTGGCCAACGTTCTTTTTCCTGTCAAGCACCATCTCTTTGGAATTCTCTGCCTTCTCCTCTCCGACACTCCAACTCAGTCTCCTCATTCAAAACCTCTCTTAAAACCCATCTTTTTCCTGCTGCACCCTAAATACTTCATCAGTTGTCTATCGTTGTGTGCACACAAGGGAAGATTGAATAAGAGGTTTGTGCTGTGTTTTGTGGTGTGTGTGTCTGTGTGTGTGAGTGTATGAGTTGTGTATGTGTGTGAGCACGCATGTGTGCTTGTGTGTGTTTTGGTTTTGTGGGTTATGTGTGCACGCATGTGCGTGTGTGTGTCTGTATGCATGTGTGTGTGTATGTCTGTGCATACATTGTGTGAGTGTATTTGTATGTGTTTGTGTGTGTGTGTGTTGGTGTATGTGGTCAGTCTGTGCAACTCAGTTGCTATGGCTTACTGAATGAAAGATGAATAATGTGTGTGTGTGTGTGTGTAAGAGAGAGAGAAATAGAGAGAGAGAGTTGCTTTGTATATGCGTTGTTGCTGGTTGTCCTTAAAAAACATTTAAGTTAAATACTATTTTTGCTATCTACTTGATGAAAAGTTAAATGAGACTTACCTGAAGTAGAAGTTTAACTGGAATTATATTGAGTGTGCTGTCGGGAAGAGGTACACACACTCTGACCAGTGGATAACTTGAGATGTGCGCCCGCCCAGATAAGCCAGTCTTTAGCCACATGTGGTCCCTGATAAATATCTAAGGGTGGGGATTTAATGCTCTGAAGGGTGGGTATGTGTGTACCTCTTCCCAACAGCACACTCAATATAATTCCAGTTAAACTTCGACTTCAGGTAAGTCTCGTTTAACTTTATAATTATATCTCGTATGCTGATTGGTCAGAGGTACACACACTCTGACCAGTGGATAACTTGAGACTTCAGAGTCGGGGACCACATGTATTATACAAACATACGCGTGCTCACACTTTTTGTCATAGTGGCATTAGTGCACCTGTACTATGCTGACTTATGTGTTGTAGTGTTACTGACAAAGCTGTCCAAGACTGATTTGCTCAAGGACCTTTTGTTATCTCGCGCTCTCCTCTCTGCTGCTTCACACAGTTTTGTGGTAGAATCTGCTAAAAACGCTTGAAATTGGACCAGCCAGCGGCCATGAGAATACAGTCCATTGATACACTTATGCTTATCATTGCTGTGGTACTCACAATCCTAGTCGAATGGGTGAACATTTTTCTGTGTCCACGCCGGCAGTGCATAGAAAGCAGGAGCTTGGGAATCTGTATCCACTCTGCCTAATGCAGATATTTTTATATTAAGCTTAATTTTCCATATTGTACAACTGTCCAGGCGCTAATTTATTGCACAGGTGTGTGGATGTCTAAGCTGAGGCAAAGATGCAGTTTGTTTATCATTACAATCATCAATTTATCCCTTAAAATAAGCATTGAACCCATATGAAACCAAAGTTTATGCATTTGTGGACATTAGATAGCCGTTGTCCGCCTTGCAATTTTGGAACTTATGTTAAATACCAATTCTGTGGCCCGTATGGACATGCTTATTCTGTAAGGGAAATCATTATTTATAGAGGTGTTATTTGATGGAAATCCAGGTCGTTTCCTCGATAGTCTTCATGCCCACTGAAGGGGTCAAGCTAGTGTAGCGTGACACATCAAGTTTGTTACTGCAGCGCAACCCATGTTCATGCACGCTGATAATGATATTGATAAGCAGTGTTTATACCAGAACTTCAGGGGTCTTCATTGAAGTTTATCGGAGGGCCTACATAGGTTAAAATGAATTTAAAGTTGTGCATAATACTGTGCAACAAGGTCCTACCGCAAAGGCTTAACAAATGCAATGTTTTGTTAAAACGTTATATCTAGAGGTCATCAGAAAGGGACATAAATTTGTTCATAAAAGCCAGCGCGGTAAGTATAGTAGGCTAAAATTGTCACTCTCTGCTTGGCACTGACAGCTTCCTTTTCCTAACTAAAGAGGGAAACACTAAACTGATACAGGTGACACTGCAGCTAGGCCTGTAGGGTATATGCTGGCTTGGTTCTCGCTCTCTCTCCCACCCAGTTCCTGGGGTCGGCTCTTTTATAGCCCTGAAGTGCCTTTAAGCAGCTATGATATAGCAACCAACGAGAACCACCAAAAAAAAAAGGGTATAACTTTTGTAAACAATCATAACATTGTTACTAAGGATCACCACCGAAAGGGCCACAACAGTTATTGTTGTTGTTAAACCCTTGTAGACAATCATTACATTGTAAACAAAGAGGGTAACTGAAAAAAACATAACATTTACATTGGAAAGGGCCCATAACATTTGTTGTTGTTACTAAGCAAATATATCATTGTAACCAAGGAGGCCCACTGAAAAAAGGCCATAACACTTTTTATTAAATGATTATAGCATTGTAATTAAGGAGGGCCACTGACAGGGCCATAACATTTTTTATTATTATTTTTTTTTTTTTTTAATACAATCATAACATTGTATTCAAAGATAGCCCCTGAAAAGGGCCATAACATTTTTTGTTAAACAATTATAGCATTGTAATTAAAGATAGCCACTGAAAGGGCCATAACATTTTCAGTGAACTGTAAGATGGCTAGAAAAGGGTCAAACAAGCACATTTTTGTGCATAACATTGTGCAAAAAGGCCAGATCATAAGCAAACAGGGTAACTTTAAAAAATAAAAACATTTTTTAAAGGCATTCATAACATAGTAAATAGAGAGAACCGCTGAAAGGCCCCATAACATTTGTTGTTTTTGCTGAGCAAATATATTATCGCAACCAAGAAGGCCCACTGAAAAAAGGGCCATAACGCTTTTTATTAAAGATTATAGCAATGTAATTTAGGAGGGCCACAATTTATTTGATACCGTCAATGCACCTTCAGTAAATGCATTTAAAAATCGTATTGACAAAGAATTATCAAAATATACTTTTTCTACCAATTTGGATGTATACGAAAAACAAAGCTAAGTGTTAGTATACACTCAAGCCCAAAATAAATCCACGGGCAAATTAAAAATATTCAAACGGAAAACAATTGATATTTGATTCAAAAATCACCACTAATGAGGGCAAAAGGCTTATACTATATATATATATAGCCTATAGCTTTATGTGATGTGAATTAAACGATTATAGCATTGTAATTAAGGAGGGCCTCTGAAAAGGGCCATAACATTTTTGTTAAACAATCATAACATTGTATTCAAAAGCCACTGAAAGGGCCATAACATTTGTGTTAAACAATCATAACATTGTATTCAAAGGCCTCTGAAAAGGGCCATAACATTTTTGTTAAACAAATATAACATTGTAATTAAAGACAGCCACCGAAAGGGCCATGATATTTTTAGTGAACTGTAAGATGGCCAGAAGAGGGTCAGATAAGCACATTTTTGTGCATAACATTGTGTAAAAAGGCCAGATCATAAGGGATTGTGGGCCTGAAAAAATAAGACATTTATTGTATGTATCTGCCTTATCATGACAGTCGTGGCAACTAAGGAATATACCAATTCCTATTAGCCCCCATCAGGCATAACATAGGCTACTCGGTTGTTCTAGCCAAATGAAGTATTTCCGTGTGTGTGCTCGCTGCTTCCTACATAACACGTCGGTACACGAAAAGGCTTTCTTTCAATCTGCGCCTAGTCTATTATTAGGCCTCTTTTCCGACATCCAAGGTAAAGGCCAAGCGTCCGTCATGAACGGAGTTTTCGTGTTGCTCCTCCAACCGCGTCCGCGTGCACTAGGCTAGGCCTACATTATTCATGAGCCTTTTGAAGGGCTGTAGGCCGATCGCCTAGAAAGCCAACGCAAGCTCTAGGTTCTGTTGTTGAGCATTTTGGAATGCGAAATTCGAAAGTTTCTTGACTCGTCTCTCGAATTCTCTGTTTAATTGAACTGATAGACAATCTTTCCGTTTTTGTTTCCTTCAAATGCTAGTAAGCCTATATTAGATGTGGGGATTGTCAAAGTGCCATCTGAGAGCCGGCGGCGATCACTTGTAGAATATTTGTAACAATTGACTCTTGGCACTTGGCAAAGTACTAAAAAAGAACGCCCCCAATATTAGCCTAGTGTGATGTTACTAAGGTTTATCCCCAAACAATTGTGTAATTCAAGATGTAGGTAGTAGGCCTAGGCGACAGGCCCTAGAGCATAGGACGACTCGCTTCATTCGTTTCCCCTTCACGATCACGCACAAGCCGAGTTCCAGTGCCTACTTATCGAGAACTTAAATATACGTAAAGTTTATTCATTTAATTAATTTCAAGAATGCAACATGAGCCCTGGTTTTGTTGGAATTCTATCAAGGGCAACGTCGAAATTGAATTGCAAGGTTGTACTGTCAGCTCCAGCACTCAAATAAACCAAGCTTGTCTGCCAAATGATGGGCTTAGGGCCTATGTTTTACAAATTTGCAGCCCTGTCCGTTGAAGACAAATCCGAATCAGGCAAGAACAGTTTAGAAGTGATATAGTCAGTGTGACATAACTTAAAGTTGCTGAAAGAAGCACAAGGGATGTAGGCCTAGCGGCATTGTGTGCATAGCGGTAGGAGACTGGGAACTCATTGCTGTGTGCTGCACATGGCGAGGCCTAGCCTTGACGTTGTTGGCGTCCGAGATTTCGCGCTGAAAGTAGGCCTGCTACTGAGAGCCTCAAATTTCATAGCCCAGTTTCCATTTTCACAATATCCTCGGGTTTTTGGCTGTGTGTTCAAAATATCCTTCCCCGAACTCGGAGTCGCCATGGCTTCTAATAGAGCCACAATATTGACCACTGAATAGGGTCGACCGGTTTATTATTTCAGCATAGGCTTGTGAGCCAAACCGGTCAGTTTAGATTTCCGGTGCGATGTTAGAATAATATAAAAGCAATGTCTTGAAATGTCAAAGGAATCAACTAACCTGATTTTCGACGAGGAGAAACATTACAACAAACACACACATAGCAGTGAAGTAATTTTTTGGTTTAGACTGACTAGCGATGTGGAAATAACTAAAACCAGTAAACTTATCTTAGGCTAGTCCTTCCTGAGCACTTCTGGCTAAACACGTCTGGCATCGTCTGGGGTCCTGGCGCGAACTGGCTTATCTGGGCGGGCGCACATCTCAAGTTATCCACTGGTCAGAGTGTGTGTACCTCTGACCAATCAACATACGAGATATAATTGATTGTAAAGCGCTATATAAATGTACTATTACTTACTTACTGATGAAATTCAAGGGTGCTAATTTGGACTCTATGGTCATTGTGTATTTTTGTGTTTAATAATTTCCTGTATTAGTATAACATTGGTTAGATATATTTTGCAACAAAATAGTATTAAGTACCACCTTTACAGTATACCTACTTTGGTTTAAATCCATGCATTATTTTCTAAATAATCCGTGTTTTTTTAATATTCAACATTTTCTCAATGGGATTACGTTGAAATGGCTTGTTGTTCTGTGAATCTGACATAGTGTGCCGCATCTGCAAGTTCTAAGGAATTATTGTACCAAGTTTCATTATGATCGGTCGAGTGGCTTAGGCGCTATAGACTGGAACACAGTTTGGTTTCACACGGACACACCCACCCACCCAGTTTTATATGAAACTTATGTGAAAAAATATTCTCACAGTACAATACAGTCGGCATGCAAAGGTTAACCCCGTCTTAGAGCTTATTACCGGAGGCTAGATTAGGCTTAAAACGTGCTCATATGTACCGTTTGGGCAACCTAATCTTGTCTTCGCTTGGATCGTAGATTAAGGCATGTCTAAAACGCTCCCAGGATTACGCACCCTAGTTTATGCCTAGTTCTGGGAAGATGATAACATTTTATAACAATAACAACGAAACTAAACAAAAACAAGCCTGATTATTTATGGTAAATTGTCTTATAGTAATTGATCAAACTCACTTCAAACTGAAATGGCCGTTTTCTGCTTAAACTCCAAAGATGATAATGTAAGCAAAGTTATACTTTCTTATAATAATAATAATAATGGGAATTTATATAGCGCTCTTTCTCACATGAGCTCAGTGCGCTTTACATTGATAACAAGAACATTAAAGGCAAACAAATAATTAATCATTAGAAAGTAAAATAAGCATGATGCTTACACACAACGTTCTCTTACTTACTTACACACACACACACACACACACACACACACACACACACACACACATGAATGCGCACACGCACACAATTAATTATACAAGTAAAATAGTTACAACATGAACATTCTAAGAAGAAACATAGAGACCACATTCACATTCCCAATCAAGTTTGAATACAATACTGCAACTTGAAATAAAATCATACTGCCATCGACATACCAATTACATGACTAATTATAATAGACAAATTTTGCAAAAACAAAAATACCCTTCTACCTCATTTACAAGCATTTAAAGTTTACAAGACGTAGACATTCTACATACAAAATACGAATAATAAAATAATTGTAAATACATTTTTTACAAGATTTCTGCAATAAAACGGACACACACACCTCACACACAAACACTAATCAATCATAATATGTCCGAAACAAGTGAGTTTTAAGGGCAGAGCGAAAGGCGGAAATAGAGTCAGATGAGCGGACATGTTGTGGGAGGGAATTCCATAAGTGAGGTGCTAAATAGTAGAAAGATCGTTCACCAAACGATTTCGTGTGGACCCGAGGAACCTTGAGCACCACAACCCCCCACACCCAAACCCCCCCCCCCACAAACAAAAAAAAACCCCTGTGCAGCAGTCAGAGGAAGAACGTAGGGAGCGAGCAGGTAAGTAGACAGTTACTAGTTCGGAGAGATAGACGGGACCAGAGGAGTGAACAGCACCGAAACAAAGGCAAGCTATTTTATACTTGATTCTAGCCTCTACTGGAAGCCAGTGCAAGTTACGAAGATGAGGTGTTATATGATCAGAACGTGGAATCTTGAGAGTGAGGCGTGCTGCACTGTTTTGCAGTTTTTGAACACGTTGCAGGAGATACTTAGGACAGCCACAGAGAAGAGAGTTGCAATAGTCAATGTGGAAAGAATAAAGGCAGAAATAAGAGTTTTCATGGCTGCAACAGACAGAAAGTGTCGAACAGCACTGATTCGTCTGAGCTCATAATTGATGGAACGTATGAGATTAATAACCTGTTTATGCATTGTAAGATTTGAATCGAGGGTAACTCCGAGATTATTTGCTGACTTTGAAAACTGAACACAAGCATTGCCAACTGTAAGAGTTTCTGGAAGAGATATCGTTGCAGACATACGCTGAGAGGAAACAATCAGAGCTTCCGTTTTGTCATCATTAAGTTTTAATTTGTTGCATGTTCTTTTTAGGTGTTTGCCGTTCTATTGTTTGTTGTGGTATTTTGGGGTATAGATATGGTGCTGTCAGCTGATTGGGCACAGGGGTCAAGGGGGGGTGCCTTGTAGGCCAACAAATATGGTATTTGATTAAGGGGAGAGGGGGGGGGGGGTGCCTTGTAGGCCAACAAATATGGTATTTGATTAAGGGGAGAGGGGGGGTGCCTTGTAGGCCAACAAATATGGTATTTGATTAAGGGGAGGGGGGGAGGGTGCCTTGTAGGCCAACAAATATGGTATTTGATTAAGGGGAGAGAGGGGGGGGGGTGCCTTGTAGGCCAACAAATATGGTATTTGATTAAGGGGAGAGGGGGGGGGGGGGGGTGCCTTGTAGGCCAACAAATATAATAATAATAATAATAATAATAAATAAAGCTTCTATAGCGCTCTTCGATGATAAAAAATCATCCTCAGAGCGCTTTACAATATTACGATTAAGGGGAGGGGGGGGGGGGCCTTGTAGGCCAACAAATATGGTATTTGATTAAGGGGAGGGAGAGGGGGGGGTGCCTTGTAGGCCAACAAATATGGTATTTGATTAAGGGGAGGGAGGGGGGGTGTCTTGTAGGCCAACAAATATGGTATTTGATTAAGGGGAGGGAGGGGGGGGGGTGTCTTGTAGGCCAACAAATATGGTATTTGATTAAGGGGAGGGGGGGGGGGGTGCCTTGTAGGCCAACAAATATGGTATTTGATTAAGGGGAGAGGGGGGGGGGTGCCTTGTAGGCCAACAAATATGGTATTTGATTAAGGGGAGAGGGGGGGGGGTGCCTTGTAGGCCAACAAATATGGTATTTGATTAAGGGGAAGGGGGGGGGGGGGGGTGCCTTGTAGGCCAACAAATATGGTATTTGATTAAGGGGAGAGGGGGGGGGTGCCTTGTAGGCCAACAAATATGGTATTTGATTAAGGGGAGAGGGGGGGGGGTGCCTTGTAGGCCAACAAATATGGTATTTGATTAAGGGGAGAGGGGGGGGGGTGCCTTGTAGGCCAACAAATATGGTATTTGATTAAGGGGAGAGGGGGGGTGCCTTGTAGGCCAACAAATATGGTATTTGATTAAGGGGAGAGGGGGGGGGGTGCCTTGTAGGCCAACAAATATGGTATTTGATTAAGGGGGAGGGGGGGGGGTGCCTTGTAGGCCAACAAATATGGTATTTGATTAAGGGGGGGGGGGGGGGGTGCCTTGTAGGCCAACAAATATGGTGTTTGATTAAGGGGAGGGGGGGGGGGGGGTGCCTTGTAGGCCAACAAATATGGTGTTTGATTAAGGGGAGGGAGGGGGGGTGCCTTGTAGGCCAACAAATATGGTATTTGATTAAGGGGAGAGGGGGGGTGCCTTGTAGGCCAACAAATATGGTATTTGATTAAGGGGAGGGGGGGGGGGTGCCTTGTAGGCCAACAAATATGGTATTTGATTAAGGGGAGAGGGGGGGGTGCCTTGTAGGCCAACAAATATGGTATTTGATTAAGGGGAGGGGGGGGGGTGCCTTGTAGGCCAACAAATATGGTATTTGATTAAGGGGAGGGGGGGGGGGGGGTGCCTTGTAGGCCAACAAATATGGTATTTGATTAAGGGGAGGGGGGGGGGCCTTGTAGGCCAACAAATATAGTATTTGATTAAGGGGGGAGGGGGGGGGGTGCCTTGTAGGCCAACAAATATGGTATTTGATTAAGGGGGGAGGGGGGGGGGGGGGCCTTGTAGGCCAACAAATATGGTATTTCATTAAGGGGAGAGGGGGGGGGGTGCCTTGTAGGCCAACAAATATGGTATTTGATTAAAGGGGGGGGGGGGGGGGGTGCCTTGTAGGCCAACAAATATGGTATTTGATTAAGGGAGGGGGGGGGGGGGGCCTTGTAGGCCAACAAATATGGTATTTGATTAAGGGGAGGGGGGGGGGGGGCGCCTTGTAGGCCAACAAATATGGTATTTGATTAAGGGGAGGGGGGGGGGGGGGTGCCTTGTAGGCCAACAAATATAGTATTTGATTAAGGGGAGGGGGGGAGGGGGTGCCTTGTAGGCCAACAAATATGGTATTTGATTAAGGGGAGGGGGGGGGGGGGGTGCCTTGTAGGCCAACAAATATGGTATTTGATTAAGGGGAGGGGGGGGGGCCTTGTAGGCCAACAAATATGGTATTTGATTAAGGGAGGGGGGGGGGGGTGCCTTGTAGGCCAACAAATATGGTATTTGATTAAGGGGAGAGGGGGGGGGGTGCCTTGTAGGCCAACAAATATGGTATTTGATTAAGGGGAGGGGGGGGGGGGGGGGGGTTTCCTTGTAGTCCAACAAATATGGTATTTGATTAAGGGGGGGGTGTAAAAAGAACTGCCTATCATCCAGCCATCCCAAAAGTTTCTTTACAATCTCTTTCTGAACACACATGACAGAAGTAACCACATTGATTTAGTTACAAAAACACATTTCTTTCAGTACTCGCTTTGCCATTACTAAAATGACTGTACAATTCAATTCACACGCAACCACACTCTTACCAATGTGTACATGTGTGTGCGTGTGTGCGCGCATGTTCTTTTAATGTCCGTCGTTAAACATGCGCGAGTTGTGAATGCTTGTAATGGATCATGTGACAAATCTGGTGTGTTTGGGGCTCATAAAACATCTAAAGTACTTGATAACTCTTCTTTGTACAGTGTATTACACACACCTGGTTTATTGACAATGAGATTTATTCCTATTTTATCTGATGAATTGCTACGAGTTAAATAATGGCTGTTCATCGATGTTTGTTCACTTCCCCTTCATAAGGGGCCGTGGCCTATTTGAATCAAATTTGCATTTGCTTTCTCTCTCTCTCTCTCTGTCTGTCTGTCTGTCTCTCTTTCTGTGTGTGTGTGTCTGTGTGTTTTCAAATGTGCAGATTTCTAAGTTGATGTAATGAATTTTAATGACAATATTTTGGTTGGTATAGTTTTGTTTCACACGTTTGATTAATGTTCTTTCAGTTAAGTTGTATCTCTGTCATGCTGTTGCACCTAACAAGAATTTCTCTTTTGGAAATAATAAAGTATATTTGAACTTAAAACTTGAACTTGAAAACACACACACTACCCCCACCCCCACTAACATACTTACTCCCCCCCCCCTCAATACACACACACAGGCAGGCAGGCAGACCTACTCATCTGTTTGATTACAGTTACAAAGGTGGTGGTGGGGTTGGCCAAAGTAACTCACACACCAACCAAAATGACTAACTCACTTCTTGCTGGCTGTCCATCGACTCTCATCTCTAAGCTCCAACGGGGCCACAATAATGCTGCTCGACTCATTTGTCGCTCCCCTAGATCAGATCATATCACTCCAGTTCTTCGTTCCCTACATTGGCTCCCAGTTCAATCTTGTATTGACTACCAAACTCTCCTCCTTGTTTTCAAGTCACTGAATGATCAGGCTCCTTCATTATATCTCTCTGACCTTCTCTATCTCTATGTTCCAGCTCGCTAGCTACGCTCATCTTCTGATACTCGTCTCCTTTCCCTTCCCTCCATCCGTCTCAAATCTGCTGACCAATGTTCTTTTTCCTATCAGACACCATCCCTTTGGAATTCTCTGTCTTCTCCTCTCAGACACTCAAACTCAGTCTCCTCATTCAAAACCTCTCTTAAAACCCATATTTTTCCTGTCGCATGCTAAATATTTGCTGCACCCTTTTGTTCAGTTGTTTATTTGTGTGTGCGCGTGAGGAAAGATTGAATAGAAAGTGTTGTGTTTGTGGTGTATGTGCATGCGTGTGGGTATGGGTGTATGTGCGTGTGTGTATGGCTGTGTGTGTGTGTGTGTGTTCATGCGTATATGTGTGTGTGTGCGTGTGTGCGTGCGGTGCATGTATGTGTGTGTGTACTTGTGTGTGTATCTTCTGGAGTGTGTGTGTGTGCATGTATATCTGTGTATCCGTGCAACCCAGTATCTATGCTTTTTTTAATGAAAAATGAATGAGTTTGTGTGTGTGTAGGTGCATGTGTGTGTGTGTGTGTGTGTGTGTGTGTGTGTGTGTGCTGCTTTGTGTCATTCTTGAATACTATTTTTGTTGTCTGCTTGTTGATGAGCATTTGGTTGCAAAGCGCTTTGGGCTCATTTGAGGTCAAGCGCTATATACATGTACTATTATTATCATTATTATTATAATGGTTTGTTTCCATGACAGCCAAAACTGACACACACACACACACACACATTCAAATACATACACACATACACACAGATTACAACCAGTGACAGGCAGGTTGGCAGACTCAACATTTGTTTCAGTTACAAAGGTGGTGGGGATCGTCTACAGGTGGAAGCTCTCTCTCTCACACACACACTACACCCGACCCCCACCCCCACCCCCCAACACACACACACACACTGGCAGGCAGGCAGACTACACGGTTTGTTTCCATGACGAAAGTGGTTGGGATGATTCACAGGTAGAAGTTCTTTCACAGTAGGGCCGTGGATGGATGAATTACCGCTTCATGGGCACGATATTGCACCTGTAACAACAAATAATGACTTCACATAAGTTTGCAAATATTAATGTCATTCATCAACTTACTTAGGATAAATATATCAAAGTTTACAAACAATAAGGTCAGGTCAGGTCAGGTCAGGTCAGGTCAAATAATGACAACTAGGCCTCACGGCCTCGTAATATTAACTTATTCAACACTGGCCGATTGCTTCCCTTCACAACCGTTCAACACGAGACTATGCTATAGCGTACATAGCATTTTAACATTCACACTTCACAACTCAGCGAACCCATGCAACTCAAACTGGTATAAAAGTGTTCCTCTACAGTCCCTTTTTCAAGCAATAAAATGACTTCGTCTATTTTTAGAACGGCAATGAATGAAAACGAGTCACTACCCCTCTTTGTCTTCTTTGTCATGCTTTTTTACAAATCGGCTAGTAATAAAAAATTTACTTTGGAATTATAACATATGTTAGCTATTATTATTAAAAATAATACCAAAAATTTTCTAAACTGCACCGTTAAGCATTATTTTAAAAATAATGTTTATGTAATGATGCACACCTGCCTAGTGTTGAACAGTTGTGCGAGGCGTGTACGCTATAGCGTACTCTCATGTATTTATCGAACAGAAGAATTAATCACTACTTGTGGCGGTGCCATAGCCGATGAGGTTTAACCGAGGCGTGGTCACCGCTACAGCTATCTGTATTAATTTAAAAAATCGGGACTTTACTGGTTTCGTACTGCATCCGGGCATTGCCTCCAGTATTGTTCCAACCATATTTGTATTTACAAATGTCCCATATGTGTCTGATTCAGACCAAGAGGACGTAAAACTCCATTTTCTCTCTCTCTCTCATGTATTTATCTGTATTGTTAAAAAATTCGGGATTTTACTGGTGTTGCACTGCCTCCAGTATCGTTCCCACCATCGTTACATCTACTAATGTCCCATATGTGTTTGTTCCAGACCGGAGGACGTTAAACAGATTTACTCGTGTAGAGAGAAATACAGTGGAGTCCAACTATAACGAACTCGCTTTTAACGAAATTTCGAGATTAACGAACTGACTTCAATTTCCCGGCAAATGCCCTTCTATTTGTCACTTGCAAAGCCATGGGTATAACGAACAAAAAATCCTTTTGAAATAACGAACACCCGCTTTTTACGAACACATGTTCTATGCCCCAGGCTAATTTTATTTACTTGGAAAAATAGCCTATAACGAACTCAGCCTGTGCGATGCGCTGCAAAAACCTAGGCCTTCAAACTCCAAGCTAGAACGTGTTGTCAAGAGGAAGGAAGTTGGAAAATATGAACTGCGCATGCGTGAACTCATTTAGATTCACACTGGGTCGTCTGCTAGGCCTAGGCTTCCTACAGATCATTCGGTTTCTCAAGGTCGCTTTACAATTCGCGCTCAAAATAAAGATCGAAAAGTTTGTGAAAACCTATAACAAACTAAATTTGTGTGATGTGTTGTCACTTAATGGACAAACTTGTTGAAAAGTGTGCCAAAACAGATCAGCGTCAGACAACACTGCTTCTTCAAGCCTTGTACATCCCGTGATTAAGACAGACGATCCAAACTGGTCAAGTTTATGTTTTCGGTTATCATTGGTGAGTGTTTGAACTGTTTTTGTTTTCAACATACATTGTACATGTACATGTATAACGAAATCCTGATACAACGAACTGAGTCTGTGTTCCCTTAAAATTCGTTTTACCCGGACTCCACTGTATATGTTTATATGATCCCAGCCTTCTCACTCATTTTACGTTTTCACACACAATTATTTTTTTAGTCAACAGGAATCAATAGCAAACTCTTGTTACAATCTAAGAACAAAGACTAATTATCCTCTCCAGACGCTCTACAACATGGAAACTGTCTCGATTATACTACAGTGACAGAGCAAAGAAAGATAAGGGGCTCTACGGGTGCAGTAGCTTCCCTTGAAGACAAATAATTATAGTCCACATATTCCATATTTTTTATCAAATAAAAAGAAGTAAACACTCTTGAGAGTTTGTAAATAACAATATTTGTATGTAAACACAGTCTTTCTTTTAAATAAGACCTTTCATTATTTTTTTATTAATGGAGTTTGTCGTTTTGGTTTCATGGTCCTGGTTTTTTTAAAAACTAAGAATGCTCAGGGAAATCTAGACATCATTTGAGAAACACATTTTGTTCCTTTTGTATCAAAACTCCCTATTTTTTAAACAAAGAACAATGTATTAATAGGAATGTACTCGGCCGTTATCTGTTGTGCCTTGAGTCACTCCATATTTTCATCTATTTTTGCTTATAAAATTACAAGTTTTATATTCACGTATATGTAAATACCGTATTATTTTAATTGCCTTCAGAGGTTTTTAAAAATAAAGTTGATTATTCTTTTAGAAATGGGTGGTCCTAAAATGTTATTCATAGCTAGCACAGGGGATTAATCTGTCAGCAAGATCTGTATTTTAAGGAACTTTTTTGTCAATCTAGAACAGTTTGCAACAAAGTCACTCCAATGCCCAGCATCCTGACGAGAGAATTAGATGATCTGTGTATCAACAACTTTATATCTACAAAGTTTCTTTCTCTTAGTTTTTCTCTTTCTGCTTCCCTAAGATCTTCAGTCATCCATAAATGTCCCATACGTGCCTAGTCAAGCCAAGAGGACATAAAATCTTATCTTTCATTCATAAACAGATAGTTAATGGGCATTCATCAACTTCCTTGGGACCAATCAGGCTCATGGTCTGCGAAATCGTTTAGGACAAATGAGCCTAATCAGGGCCGTGAGAGTTTATGAGGGTTTGATTTCTAGCATGAAACCTACTTGCCAGAATGACGTTACAATCTAATTTTTGTTTGCTCCGACCTTTCCCATCTTGAAAGCAACCAATCATTGTAGACTTTACTTGTGCGTTGGTCAGCAATGGAGGTTGAAAGTTTACGCAATTCGGAACACCTTCATTCTATGTGCAAGCTGTTTCCATCAATAGAAGACAAACAATGAAGAATCTGATATCTTACGATCCCTCCCCCCGCCCCGTGGGGACACCGGGGGGGTCTTTTGTATAAATAGTTCCCCCACCTTCTGGAAGTTCTGTGCTTGTACTTGTCACTCTCTTTGACTCTGCCTTTTCCCTTTGCTTACTGTCATCTACTATCTTTCTGCCTTACTGGTGTTGCTGCCGCACGTGCCTATGTTAAAATCGGGTGCCTATGCCGTATCACAGGAGTAACGTTTTGGTAGTTGTAGTCTTCCGCGGCATATAATTCCGACCTTGTTTGTCGCATTAGCCAATGACTATGCTATTAATTGCTCCTATTTAAATTGATTTATTTTTTCTATCTTAAATACGTCTTGCTTTTAATGCAGTTTTAAGTTTTTATGCTTAGATGTTCTAAAAGAGAGGGTGAACTTTATTCCTCCGCAAGGTTTAGGTCTGAGCGCACATTTTCAATTCGTGTTCAGAGCAAAATTAGCTGCGATGCGAGAAGCATTCTTTGTGATGACCTCGCTGCCTTCTCAACTATGCACAAAGGCCAACGAGGTATGAGAGTTCATAATGACTTTATAGTTTTATTTAAATGTTCTCCTGTTTGACAGTTGGAAATAATTTGAAACTGATTCGTTTTAGACTATGGGCCTGGTACGTTCTAATGAATCCCAGTGTTGGGAAATGGAGACCAAGGCAGTATGTG
This sequence comes from Phymorhynchus buccinoides, assembly GCA_017654935.2. Lineage (NCBI taxonomy): Eukaryota > Metazoa > Mollusca > Gastropoda > Neogastropoda > Raphitomidae > Phymorhynchus > Phymorhynchus buccinoides. The sequence goes on from CM065713.1 coordinate 17,197,878, forward strand.
TTAGTTTCACACACATGTCTGTAAGGTTTTTATCTGCTTCTCGTATGCGATATGTCAAGGAGTACAGTTTAAGCATTGTATATTTTGCATCTAGAAATTCGCCTTTTATGTTTGCGAGTTTGTTTAATGATGAGCATGTACATATTTGAGTATTTGTATCGCCATTTAGTAGTGTTATTCAGCTTGGTGGATAGATTGAGAGAGAGCAGAGAAAGAAATATGCAATGAAAGATTAGAATATAGTCGAGAGAGAGAGAGGCAATTTTAGATGAATGTGATTATTTTACATAAAGGTAATAACATACATGCATAATACGTGAGTGAACACACATGCACACTCACTCACAGTTCTCACATACACTCATGCCCCAATTCAGAATCTTGAACACAGACACTGACATTTGAATTATGGATCAACGTTTATTTTATTATTATTTTTAAGCAATGTGTTCTTTTGTTTACATTGCAGTTTTTACGGCACTGTTTATCGATGAACTGGAATAAAGAAAATCGACATCAGTAAACATCCGTGTTAGCGTTGGATGAGAGGCAGCGACACTGGTCCATTTTCCTGCCTTTTTTAACACTTTCAAAAATATTCCCTCCAGCCGAAGTCGGATTTGCTGGGCCTAACTATTTCTTAGTTAGGCGCATAACGGCAGCATGATGCATCTGCGCTCATAATTGACAGGAAACTGTCTGAGCGATCGAAGAAGAAGAAGAATATCCTACGATCAATTAGTGTACAGTGTTGGTAATCCTTTCAAAATATATTGGTCCCTAACTCATCACTTTTTCGTGAATTTTTTAAAAACCCAATCGAACTGTTCATCTCGCCGGTACTGGTTCGGTTAAAACATGAACATACGCACACGCATGGGCGCGCACACACACACACAGGTGGAAGCTTTTCCGCAGTTTAGAGGTTGATTGATGGATTACCTTCCGATAGGAAAGATGCTACATCTGCAATTCAAATCAACAAATGATAACATTAATCAAGTTTTTACAAGTAAGGGTCATGAAGGGTTGCTCCTCAATTTTTTTTAATAAACCTGGTTTGCAGACACAGGCCACTGTAAAAAAAACAAAAAAAACAAGAAGAAACTAAAATCAGGCCCACAGCCTGCTAAGAAGCACCCATACACACGGGTCACTTGCACAGTAGGAATTGTGGCGCCTGCTTTTGCTCTCCATCACCTAACAATCTTCTTCGTCATCCACACCTCACAGTTTCCTGTCATAAGAGTGCAGATGCGTCATGGTGCTGTTAGGTGCCTAACTAGGAAATTGTTAGGCCCAGCATGTCCGTCTTCGGCTGGAGAAAATCTGTATAGGAGTTTCTAGAACAAAGGCAGGAGAATGGACCGGTAAGGCAGAAAGACAGTAGATCACAGTAACTTGAGTAAGCAAAGGGGAAAAGCAGAGTCAAAGAGAGTGATAGATTAGAGGAAGTTATATGCACAGAGCTTCAAGAGGGTGGGGGAACTATTTGTTCGAAAGACTCCCCGGTATCCCCACGGGATGAGGGTACATGTGTCCGTAAGGCAAGGGAAATAACTCAGCAGATTGGCTCGTTGTCTGCTTGATAGTTTAAGTTGGGGTCGATACAGACATTTACATTCGAACAAGCAGATGTGTTCTGGGTAAAGAAAGAATGTGTGCCACAATGAAGCACCAAGTGAAAACTTTATGTGTCTAAATTGGAATTTTGCTTGTCACTTTTGCTTTGCTTTACATAATGGGGAACATTGTTGGGTGTTTTTTGAGTATTCTGATTTTCAAACAGTATTTTACTATGTGAAGAAACGAAGATGACTGCTGGGTTCAATAAAATTCACAACAAATTAAAACAAAGTCAAAATTAAAACCCAGAAGAAACGGTTTAATGATATAAAAAAAACACAGAGCAAAACAAAACACGACGTTTCAGGTTCAACCCGTTGTCCAGTGCTAAAAATCGATATGACATAGTGACACACATGACGTAAAGACGTAAACAACTTGTGATGCAATAATAAAATTGACGGTGGACAGTGACATCACTTGAGTAAAAATGATGACAAATAAACTTACGACGATTAATATGAAATAAAGATCTACCAGATTGGATTGTCCAAAACAAACAATATTGTAGAAAAGTTCTCTCTCTCTCTCTCTCTCTCTCTCTCTCTCTCTTCCAATTATTTCATTTCCCACTATCTATCCCATTCTCTATTTCTTGTACACCCTGTTGCTCTATGCATGATCATAAGGATAACCTTATGTGCACATTCATCAGTGAGTATGACGTATTCTCAAACTATGAAAAAACAAAGGAAAACAATTATATTATGAATATCTAGAATCAACTTCAATGCACTTGACACTACACGATCGATATGCAATACGATATACAATACACCCCCATCCCCATCCGCACTTCCACCACAAACACACACACACACACACACACACACAAGCCAGGGTCAGCTCCAAAACTGTTTTAAGAGCGGATATTCATCCCACTGGGGCAGAATGTGCCCAGCAAAGTACATTTCTGTACATTTTCTTTTGGCTCGCCCTGTGCCGTTCTGCCAGATGACACACATGGTGAGGTGGTCGATACAGTGCCCTGGCCTCTGGAAGTGTTCCCCGACCTGAGTGCTGTAACCAAGCCTGGCAGCACGGAGGTGTTCCTCACCACGCTCTGCAAGAGTCTGGTACGTCTCCCCCACATACAACATCATGGGCGCGGTGCTGCTGCACAGTGAGCAAATGACGACATAGATGACATCACTGGACTGGCAATTGAAATGCCGCCGCACCTCCACTGTGCCTTTTGGGCCCTTGATGATGTTGGTAGCGTTGATGTGCCGGCAAATCTTGCACTTTCTTTGTTGGCAAGGGTGCGTTCCAGGGGTCGGATGTGGGACATCTGGAGGGAGACGTGAATGCACAAGGTGGTCCCTGAGATTTGTATCTCTCTTGTATGCCACAAGAGGTGGCTCAGGAAATGCTTCTTGAAGAAGCGGGTCATTTTGAATGATGGTGAAGTTTTTTAGTAGAATGTTCTTCACTTCTTCACCACCTGATTTGCCAGCACGTCAACGCTACCAACATCATCAAGGGCCCAAAAGGCAAAGTGGAGGTGCGGCGGCATTTCAATTGCCAGTCCAGCGACGTCATCTATGTCGTCATTTGCTCACTGTGCAGCAGCACCGCGCCCATGACGTTGTATGTGGGGGAGACGTACCGGACTCCTGCAGAGCGTGGTGAGGAACACCTCCGTGCTGCCAGGCTTGGTTACAGCACTCAGGTCGGGGAACACTTCCAGAGGCCAGGGCACTGTATCGACCACCAAGTTGATTCTAGATATTCATAATATAATTGTTTTCCTTTGTTCTTTCATAGTTTGAGAATACGTCATACTCACTGATGAATGTGCACATAAGGTTATCCTTATGATCATGCATAGAGCAAGAGGGTGTACAAGAAATAGAGAATGGGATAGATAGTGGGAAATGAAATAATCGGAAGAGAGAGAGAGAGAGAGAGAGAGAGAGAGAGAGAGAGAGAGAGAGAGAGAGAGAGAGAGAGAGAACTTTTCTACAATATTGTTTGTTTTGGACAATCCAATCTGGTAGATCTTTATTTCATATTAATCGTCGTAAGTTTATTTGTCATCATTTTTACTCAAGTGATGTCACTGTCCACCGTCAATTTTATTATTGCATCACAAGTTGTTTACGTCTTTACGTCATGTGTGTCACTATGTCATATCGATTTTTAGCACTGGACAACGGGTTGAACCCGAAACGTCGTGTTTTGTTTTGCTCTGTGTTTTTTTTTATCATTAAACCGTTTCTTCTGGGTTTTAATTTTGACTTTGTTTTAATTTGTTGAGTATTTTACTAATATACCAATGGGGCTTTATACTACTTGTTGGCGACGCACAAGGGTGATAATTTTATGCATTGAATCAAGTGCACCACCTAGTGATGTTCAGGGACAGAATTTTCAGTGGCTGTATACTGCTTCTTCGCAACGCGCAAGGGTGGTCATTGTATGTAGGTGGCGCACGCAATGGTGAACTTAGCTGCTGAGTTCACCGCCAGGTGGCAACAAAATCGAGAGGGTCTTATCCTCGTGATACTATCTGTTGGGGAGAGAGAACGAACGAACAAATGAATAAATGTTTTTTATTGAGGGAAAGCGGAATAAGCACAATAACCGGCTTTTTTTCATCCGGCCCTTCGAACAAAAAGAAAAGAAATTAAAAAATACAAATAGAAAAAAAAGACATAGCAAAATACAAGAAAAACAAAAAACAACAACATTAAATCAAGGTCGTAAACGGACGCACCGTGCAAGGCATATAAATAAGATAGATTACATCAATTAAAGAGAGAGAGACTGAGACAAGGACAGACAGACAGACAGATACAGACCGACAGAGAGAGGGAGGTCAAAAGAAAAGAACAGATGGAAGAAATGAAGTAATACATGCAGGAACAATAATGCATCGTAAATACAATGTACATATAAGAAGACTGAACACATCAGCATGTATTATACCCGAAAGCTTGATTTGTTGTTCCCATGTATTATAACAAATGAGAGATTTAGGATACAAAGTAGACATTCTTGGAATATGAGATAGAGTATTCGTTCATGAGCATTTGATTATATCTTTTTTTGAATGTGCTTAGACACACATGAACGTTAATTTGGGAAGAAATGCCGTTCCAGAGGAGACCCCCTGCATATTGTAAGCTAGATTTGAATAAATCTAATTTTGGAAGAGGTAATGTCAGTCTATGAGGAAGACGTTTCATGTTGTATTGACATTTTTCTTGTAGAGAAGGAGCATAGCCTGACATAATTTTGAACATAAATATTGCTTTATTATATCTTAATTTAAAATCAAGAGGGAGAATGTCTAATGATACATAATCAGATTGAGTAAGACTCGACGATATGAGTAAGACTAATTTCAGTGCTCGTCTATAGAGACTATGCAGTGGCTGAAGAGAGAGAGAGAGAGGAGGGAGAGGAGTCGCTCCCTCTCTCTCTCTCTCTATCCCCAACAGATAATATCACAAGGATGAGACCCTCTCGATTTGTCGCCACCTGGCGGTGAACTCAGCACTCATTCAGTACACGAGTCAGGGGCAGAGAATATTTGGCATAAAGCCTCATTAATGCTATCGCTGAAAATGTGATCAACATTTTACAGACCTCTGTACTGTTTAGTATAGTTGTTCACAAGCAGACCAACAGACAAACCAGAAACCGTTAAAGGCAATAAGCCAGCCCACAAAACTGCATACAATGAACCAGAACACAAGACGGCAAAGCCACATGAACTGTACTCCCAGTTCAGGGCACAGATCAAAACAAGATGGCAAAGCCACATGAACTGTACTCCCAGTTCAGGGCACAGATCAAAACAAGATGGCAAAGCCACATGAACTGTACTCCCAGTTCAGGGCACAGATCAAAACAAGATGGCAAAGCCACATAAACTGTACTCCTAGTTCAGGACACAGATCAAAACAAGATGGAAAGCCACATGAACTGTACTCCCAGTTCAGGACACAGATCAAAACAAGATGGCAAAGCCACATGAACTGTACTCCCAGTTCAGGGCACAGATCAAAACAAGATGGCAAAGCCACATGAACTGTACTCCCAGTTCAGGACACAGATCAAAACAAGATGGCAAAGCCACATGAACTGTACTCCCAGTTCAGGACACAGATCAAAACAAGATGGCAAAGCCACATGAACTGTACTCCCAGTTCAGGACACAGATCAAAACAAGATGGCAAAGCCACATGAACTGTACTCCCAGTTCAGGGCACAGATCAAAACAAGATGGCAAAGCCACATGAACTGTACTCCCAGTTCAGGACACAGATCAAAACAAGATGGCAAAGCCACATGAACTGTACTCCCAGTTCAGGGCACAGATCAAAACAAGATGGCAAAGCCACATGAACTGTACTCCCAGTTCAGGACACAGATCAAAACAAGATGGCAAAGCCACATGAACTGTACTCCCAGTTCAGGGGTGACATTTCTTTTTCCTTGCTGTCCCATCTTTTGGACCGCACAGTGGCGTCACTCCACGCCGCTCCACACCCTGGTTCGTCAGGTCCCATCTTCTGGGCCGTACAGTGGCGTCGCTCCATGCCGCTCCACACCCTGGTTCGTCAGGTCCCATCTTCTGGGCCGTACAGTGGCGTCACTCCACGCCGCTCCACACCCTGGTTCGTCAGGTCCCATCTTCTGGGCCGTACAGTGGGCGTCCATGCTCCATGCCGCTCCACACCCTGGTTCGTCAGGTCCCATCTTCTGGGCCGTACAGTGGCGTCGCTCCATGCCGCTCCACACCCTGGTTCGTCAGGTCCCATCTTCTGGGCCGTACAGTGGCGTCGCTCCATGCCGCTCCACACCCTGGTTCGTTAGGTCCCATCTTCTGGGCCGTACAGTGGCGTCGCTCCACGCCGCTCCACACCCTGGTTCGTCAGGTCCCATCTTCTGGGCCGTACAGTGGCGTCGCTCCATGCCGCTCCACACCCTGGTTCGTCAGGTCCCATCTTCTGGGCCGTACAGTGGCGTCGCTCCACGCCGCTCCACACCCTGGTTCGTCAGGTCCCATCTTCTGGGCCGTACAGTGGCGTCGCTCCATGCCGCTCCACACCCTGGTTCGTTAGGTCGCAGAACCCGAAACCAGCAGTTCAAAGGGAGCGAATCAATGTTAGGCTATCAGGAGGCAAATAACCGAGGAGACACTGCACTACTGCTGAATCACTTCGGTGTATGTTCTGAGTTAACATACGCAGGACACAACCTACCATGTCCGCTACTGACGACAATAATGTCTAAGTCGCGGAGCCAGCGTGAATGTCAGGGATGACAATTTACGACTGGGGAGCAGGATATTTTTTTTATTTAAAAATTCCTCGTATTGATAGTTTCATTATTTACAAAAAAAACTCATTATAATAATAGTCTTTTATTATACCAACTTTGGTTTAAATCCTTTCGTTATTATTTTATAATTAATGTTAATATAACTGCTTTCATAACATTTTTTTAATACAGTGGAACCTCCCTATTAAGGCTTTGAAAATACGAGGAAAAAAGTCTTAATAGGAAGCTGAACACTCAGAAGTCCGGATATGAATGGGAAAAAATATGTGAAAGATGTTTGGGTCACATGTTAGAGGGAGTGTTGAAGGGGAAGGTCTCAATAGGGAGGTTCCACTGTACTAATGTTTGGGTCACATGTTAGAGGGAGTGTTGAAGGGGAAGGTCTTCATAGGGAGGTTCCACTGTACTAATGTTTGGGTCACATGTTAGAGGGAGTGTTGAAGGGGAAGGTCTTCATAGGGAGGTTCCACTGTACTAATGTTTGGGTCACATGTTAGAGGGAGTGTTGAAGGGGAAGGTCTTCATAGGGAGGTTCCACTGTACTAATGTTTGGGTCACATGTTAGAGGGAGTGTTGAAGGGGAAGGTCTTCATAGGGAGGTTCCACTGTACTAATGTTTGGGTCACATGTTGAAGGGGAAGGTCTTGATAGGGAGGTTCCACTGTACTAATGTTTGGGTCACATGTTAGAGGGAGTGCTGAAGGGGAAGGTCTTCATAGGGAGGTTCCACTGTAATAATGTTTGGGTCACATGTTAGAGGGAGTGCTGAAGGGGAATGTCTTCATAGGGAGGTTCCACTGTACTAATGTTTGGGTCACATGTTAGAGGGAGTGTTGAAGGGGAAGGTCTTCATAGGGAGGTTCCACTGTAATAATGTTTGGGTCACATGTTAGAGGGAGTGCTGAAGGGGAAGGTCTTAATAGGGAGGTTCCACTGTACTAATGTTTGGGTCACATGTTAGAGGGAGTGCTGAAGGGGAAGGTCTTCATATGGAGGTTCCACTGTACTAATGTTTGGGTCACATGTTAGAGGGAGTGCTGAAGGGGAAGGTCTTCATAGGGAGGTTCCACTGTACTAATGTTTGGGTCACATGTTAGAGGGAGTGCTGAAGGGGAAGGTCTTCATAGGGAGGTTCCACTGTACTAATGTTTGGGTCACATGTTAGAGGGAGTGCTGAAGGGGAAGGTCTTCATAGGGAGGTTCCACTGTACTAATGTTTGGGTCACATGTTAGAGGGAGTGCTGAAGGGGAAGGTCTTCATAGGGAGGTTCCACTGTACTAATGTTTGGGTCACATGTTAGAGAGAGTGCTGAAGGGGAAGGTCTTCATAGGGAGGTTCCACTGTACTAATGTTTGGGTCACATGTTGAAGGGGAAGGTCTTCATAGGGAGGTTCCACTGTACTAATGTTTGGGTCACATGTTAGAGGGAGTGTTGAAGGGGAATGTCTTCATAGGGAGGTTCCACTGTACTAATGTTTGGGTCACATGTTAGAGAGAGTGCTGAAGGGGAAGGTCTTCATAGGGAGGTTCCACTGTACTAATGTTTGGGTCACGTGTTGAAGGGGAAGGTCTTCATAGGGAGGTTGCACTGTACTAATGTTTGGGTCACATGTTAGAGGGAGTGTTGAAGGGGAAGGTCTTCATAGGGAGGTTCCACTGTACTAATGTTTGGGTCACATGTTAGAGGGAGTGTTGAAGGGGAAGGTCTTCATAGGGAGGTTCCACTGTACTAATGTTTGGGTCACATGTTAGAGGGAGTGTTGAAGGGGAAGGTCTTCATAGGGAGGTTCCACTGTACTAATGTTTGGGTCACATGTTAGAGGGAGTGCTGAAGGGGAAGGTCTTCATAGGGAGGTTCCACTGTACTAATGTTTGGGTCACATGTTAGAGGGAGTGCTGAAGGGGAAGGTCTTAATAGGGAGGTTCCACTGTACTAATGTTTGGGTCACATGTTAGAGGGAGTGCTGAAGGGGAAGGTCTTCATAGGGAGGTTCCACTGTACTAATGTTTGGGTCACATGTTAGAGGGAGTGCTGAAGGGGAATGTCTTCATAGGGAGGTTCCACTGTAATAATGTTTGGGTCACATGTTAGAGGGAGTGCTGAAGGGGAAGGTCTTCATAGGGAGGTTCCACTGTACTAATGTTTGGGTCACATGTTAGAGGGAGTGCTGAAGGGGAATGTCTTCATAGGGAGGTTCCACTGTACTAATGTTTGGGTCACATGTTAGAGAGAGTGCTGAAGGGGAAGGTCTTCATAGGGAGGTTCCACTGTACTAATGTTTGGGTCACATGTTGAAGGGGAAGGTCTTCATAGGGAGGTTCCACTGTACTAATGTTTGGGTCACATGTTAGAGGGAGTGCTGAAGGGGAAGGTCTTCATAGGGAGGTTCCACTGTACTAATGTTTGGGTCACATGTTAGAGGGAGTGCTGAAGGGGAAGGTCTTCATAGGGAGGTTCCACTGTACTAATGTTTGGGTCACATGTTAGAGGGAGTGCTGAAGGGGAAGGTCTTCATAGGGAGGTTCCACTGTACTAATGTTTGGGTCACATGTTAGAGGGAGTGCTGAAGGGGAAGGTCTTCATAGGGAGGTTCCACTGTACTAATGTTTGGGTCACATGTTAGAGGGAGTGCTGAAGGGGAAGGTCTTCATAGGGAGGTTCCACTGTACTAATGTTTGGGTCACATGTTAGAGGGAGTGCTGAAGGGGAAGGTCTTCATAGGGAGGTTCCACTGTACTAATGTTTGGGTCACATGTTAGAGGGAGTGCTGAAGGGGAAGGTCTTCATAGGGAGGTTCCACTGTACTAATGTTTGGGTCACATGTTAGAGGGAGTGCTGAAGGGGAAGGTCTTCATAGGGAGGTTCCACTGTACTAATGTTTGGGTCACATGTTAGAGGGAGTGCTGAAGGGGAATGTCTTCATAGGGAGGTTCCACTGTACTAATGTTTGGGTCACATGTTAGAGGGAGTGCTGAAGGGGAAGGTCTTCATAGGGAGGTTCCACTGTACTAATGTTTGGGTCACATGTTAGAGGGAGTGCTGAAGGGGAAGGTCTTCATAGGGAGGTTCCACTGTACTAATGTTTGGGTCACATGTTAGAGGGAGTGCTGAAGGGGAAGGTCTTCATAGGGAGGTTCCACTGTACTAATGTTTGGGTCACATGTTAGAGGGAGTGCTGAAGGGGAAGGTCTTCATAGGGAGGTTCCACTGTAATAATGTTTGGGTCACATGTTAGAGGGAGTGCTGAAGGGGAAGGTCTTCATAGGGAGGTTCCACTGTACTAATGTTTGGGTCACATGTTAGAGGGAGTGCTGAAGGGGAAGGTCTTCATAGGGAGGTTCCACTGTACTAATGTTTGGGTCACATGTTAGAGGGAGTGCTGAAGGGGAAGGTCTTCATAGGGAGGTTCCACTGTACTAATGTTTGGGTCACATGTTAGAGGGAGTGCTGAAGGGGAAGGTCTTCATAGGGAGGTTCCACTGTAATAATGTTTGGGTCACATGTTAGAGGGAGTGCTGAAGGGGAATGTCTTCATAGGGAGGTTCCACTGTAATAATGTTTGGGTCACATGTTAGAGGGAGTGCTGAAGGGGAAGGTCTTCATAGGGAGGTTCCACTGTACTAATGTTTGGGTCACATGTTAGAGGGAGTGCTGAAGGGGAAGGTCTTCATAGGGAGGTTCCACTGTAATAATGTTTGGGTCACATGTTAGAGGGAGTGCTGAAGGGGAATGTCTTCATAGGGAGGTTCCACTGTACTAATGTTTGGGTCACATGTTAGAGGGAGTGTTGAAGGGGAATGTCTTCATAGGGAGGTTCCACTGTACTAATGTTTGGGTCACATGTTAGAGGGAGTGCTGAAGGGGAATGTCTTCATAGGGAGGTTCCACTGTACTAATGTTTGGGTCACATGTTGAAGGGGAAGGTCTTGATAGGGAGGTTCCACTGTACTAATGTTTGGGTCACATGTTAGAGGAAGTGTTGAAGGGGAATGTCTTCATAGGGAGGTTCCACTGTACTAATGTTTGGGTCACATGTTAGAGGGAGTGCTGAAGGGGAATGTCTTCATAGGGAGGTTCCACTGTACTAATGTTTGGGTCACATGTTAGAGGAAGTGTTGAAGGGGAAGGTCTTCATAGGGAGGTTCCACTGTAATAATGTTTTTGAAGTTAGGACAATCAGACATAGCATTCATGAAGTTCATATTACTATTGGTGACAATTCTGCCAAATCGTCGGTGAAATTCAAAAACCTCGTATCTCAATTTTTGTAGTTTTGAGAAGAAAAAAAGTTTTTAAATTTAACCGCGTTGACCACAATTGATTAACTATGATGAATATGTTGTTCAAGACATTGTGAGTTTATTCCTGCATTTTGTTAAAATTATTTGATTTTTTTTTTTTTTAGACATGAAAAGAACGAAGATACGAGGTTTTTGTCCTTAACTAGATCTGAATTTCGGACTTACGAGTTTTTTGTCTATTTTCACAACCTCATTTACCCCAGATTACGAGCTTTTGGTGGAAGGTGGCAGGAAAAATTAGAAAGCTGACTCAATACTCAAAACCCCAAAAATCGAAATACAAGGTTTTTGAATTTCACCGACGAAATGTTGTGGTTCATCACACCCATACAGTACAGACAGACAGAGAAAGGCACAGGTCCTGGTTCCCATTGTAATGTACTCCGGTCCTTACAGAAGTGGGAGTACAATGAATGTTCTCACCCCAGATTCCCTCGCCCACTCCAGGGTCCTGGGGTGAGGCTGAGCGTCACCGCCTGTCTCTTCCTCAGGGCTTTCACCCGCACCGGCCTCTGCAACAACAAAAAGGACAGTAGTAGCAGTAGTAGTAGTAGTAGTAGTGGTTATGAACCAAGCTAGCAGTGAAGCCTTTTAAGTAGTCCCATCATAAGCCAATGTCATATTATTTTTGGTCAAGGTGTATACATCACAGTAGCTTTTCTCAGATCCTTTCAGTTCATGCCTTTTGTTAACACCAGCATAAACCAATTTAAAGTGTTTTATCCATTAGGCTTACATTGTTTTATGGTGGTATACCAGTTGTGAGGTCTTTTCCTATCCCTAACCACAATCAATCATAAGAATATTTGCCGCTGATAAAAGAAATAACTAGAAACAAATAGCTCTCTGTGGAAAACTGAAAGGAGCTAGAATGAGGGGAATTTGTGTGCTGTGACATTGTTTAATTTTCTTATCTCAGTTAATAATCAATGCTTCTAAATACATTTACCAAATTTGGAGAATCATCAAGACGATTTTTGAATGTATTAATATTTGGTGCACATTTTAAATCAACTGGTAACTCATTCCAAATGTTAGCAATTCAGTTAGTTAAACTTTTTTTCTAGTGTTAGTGTTACATTGCTTAATAAAAACTTCACCATAAGAACTTCTTGTCGTATCATATTGGGGTGATTGAAAAAGGTTATTCCATTACAAATCTACAAGACCATTAACTATTTTGAAGGCGTCTTCTTTTAAGGGAAATAAATCAAGATACAAAAGTCTATTAACATAATTCATGTTTTCACAACAAGCTTCGTAGCCCTTCTTTGAACCTTTTCAATTGCTTTAGATTGATATTTATATTTAGGATACATACGCATTAATACAGATAAATGCAAAGTTATGCATGCTGGCAGAAATAATCCTAACAAAGAATACAGCCTGACTAAGAACATCCCATGTTCAGTAACAACAAGTGAGAATGAAAAAGACCTGGGAGTGATCGATAAAGATTTGTCCTTTGACAAGCATATCTAAGAATAATGAAGGGAAAATAGCTCTCTGTAATTAACTCCCCTCACCAAAGTTAATTTTGGCACCAATTCGCCTAGCAAAGCATAAGCAACAGCCACATTGAGACAGACATCCTCAAAAAAAGGATGACCCAAGAATATCCAAGAATGTATAAGTAAAGCAAATAAAATGATAGGGCTAATCAAAAGAACTTTTATTAACATTGACTAACATTTTTACTAAACTTTTTGAGGCCAAATTATGTTGCCATACTCCAAATGTGACCTCACTAATGCCTTGTCTGTATTATTCCCCTGAAGACGGAGTGTGGCTGCCCACGTGGCGGGGTAATCAAAAACGGTCACACACGTAATGTTGGGATGATCCCTGGAGTCTTTTAGCTAGAGCACATCAACAACAACATCTGTATCAAAACATAGGTTCCATTTTGTGGTCCAATCTTCCAGTTCAATTAAATCCTTTTATAGAATATGACAATTACAACAAGTGTTAAAAAGTTTTGCATCGTTGGCAACATTTTTACATGATTTAATACACTCAGTCAGATCATTAATAAAAATGGTGAAAAGGACAGGCCCAAGGATGCTCCCTTGGAGGACGCCACTAAGTACATTGGCTGCACATGAATATTTGCCCCCCACCCTAACCCTTTGAATTCTATTTGTTTGTTTGTCTGCTAAAAAGTCTTTAATCCAATTATATGTTTCCCACTATGCCATAAGACTTAATTTTCATTATCAATCTATTATGAGGCACACTATCAAAAGCCTTTCTAAAATCAAAATAAATTATATCCATTAGATACCCATTATCTAACAGCTCTGTTACTTCTTCCATGACGTCTATTAGCTGCGTGGTGCAAGACCTCTTATTTCTAAAACCAAGTTCACATGTTACATATAGGTAATCAATTTGAAGTTGGAAATAAGTTTAAACGTTAATGCCCCTCATCCATTTTTTATTTATTATCATCACCAGCATTATTATTTAAATTGTCTATTAAGAAACAACATAAAAATGTTAATCCTCCCCCCCAAAAAAAAAAAGTACTACTATGTACAGTACTAGCTTCTACTATGTACAGTACTAGCTTCTAACCCCTTAAGTCCCCAAAGAAGTACTACTATGTACACTAACAGTACTAGCTTCTAACCCGTTAAGTCCCCAAAGAAGTACTACTATGTACACTAACAGTACTAGCTTCTAACCCGTTAAGTCCCCAAAGAAGTACTACTATGTACACTAACAGTACTAGCTTCTAACCCGTTAAGTACCCAAAGAAGTACTACTATCTACAGCACTAGCTTCTACTATCTACAGCACTAGCTTCTACTATCTACAGCACTAGCTTCTAACCCGTTAAGTCCCCAAAGAAGTACTACTATCTACAGTACTAGCTTCTAACCCGTTAAGTCCCCAAAGAAGTACTACTATGTACAGCACTAGCTTCTACTATCTACAGTACTAGTTTCTACTATCTACAGCACTAGCTTCTACTATCTACAGCACTAGCTTCTAACCCGTTAAGTCCCCAAAGAAGTACTACTATCTACAGCACTAACTTCTACAATCTACAGCACTAACCTGTTAAGTCCCCAAAGAAGTACTACTATCTACAGCATTAGCTTCTACTATCTACAGCACTAGCTTCTAACCCGTTAAGTCCCCAAAGAAGTACTACTATCTACAGCACTAGCTTCTAACCCGTTAAGTCCCCAAAGAAGTACTACTATCTACAGCACTAGCTTCTACTATGTACAGCACTAGCTTCTAACCCGTTAAGTCCCCAAAGAAGTACTACTATCTACAGCACTAGCTTCTACTATCTACAGCACTAGCTTCTAACCCGTTAAGTCCCCAAAGAAGTACTACTATCTACAGCACTAGCTTCTAACCCGTTAAGTCCCCAAAGAAGTACTACTATCTACAGCACTAGCTTCTAACCCGTTAAGTCCCCAAAGAAGTACTACTATCTACAGTACTAGCTTCTCCTATCTACAGCACTAGCTTCTAACCAGTTAAGTCCCCAAAGACGTACTACTATCTACAGCACTAGCTTCTACTATCTACAGTACTAGCTTCTAACCCGTTAAGTCCCCAAAGAAGTACTAATATCTACAGCACTAGCTTCTACTATGTACAATACTAGCTTCTACTATCTACAGCACTAGCTTCTACTATCTACAGTACTAGCTTTTAACCCGTTAAGTCCCCAAAGAAGTACTACTATGTACAGCACTAGCTTCTACTATCTACAGTACTAGCTTCTACTATCTACAGCACTAGCTTCTACTATCTACAGCACTAGCTTCTAACCCGTTAAGTCCCCAAAGAAGTACTACTATCTACAGCACTAGCTTCTACTATCTACAGCACTAGCTTCTAACCCGTTAAGTCCCCAAAGAAGAATTAACTATGTACAGCACTAGCTTCTAACCCGTTAAGTCCCCAAAGAAGTACTACTATCTACAGTACTAGCTTCTAGTTCTACTATGCACAGCACTAGCTTCTAACCTGTTAAGTCCCCAAAGAAGTACATGTACTACTATCTACAGTACTAGCTTCTACTATCTACAGCACTAGCTTTTAACCTGTTAAGTCCCCAAAGAAGTACTACTATCTACAGTACTAGCTTCTACTATCTACAGCACTAGCTTCTACTATCTACAGCACTAGCTTCCACTATCTACAGCACTAGCTTCTAACCAGTTAAGTCCCCAAAGAAGTACTACTATCTACAGCACTAGCTTCTACTATCTACAGCACTAGCTTCTAACCCGTTAAGTCCCCAAAGAAGAATTAACTATGTACAGCACTAGCTACTAACCCGTTAAGTCCCCAAAGAAGTACTACTATCTACAGCACTAGCTTCTACTATCTACAGCACTAGCTTCCACTATCTACAGCACTAGCTTCTAACCCATTAAGTCCCCAAAGAAGTACTACTATCTACAGCACTAGCTTCTACTATCTACAGCACTAGCTTCTAACCCGTTAAGTCCCCAAAGAAGAATTAACTATGTACAGCACTAGCTTCTAACCCGTTAAGTCCCCAAAGAAGTACTACTATCTACAGCACTAGCTTCTACTATCTACAGCACTAGCTTCTAACCCGTTAAGTCCCCAAAGAAGAACTAACTATGTACAGCACTAGCTTCTAACCCGTTAAGTCCCCAAAGAAGTACTACTATCTACAGTACTAGCTTCTACTATGTACAGCACTAGCTTCTAACCCGTTAAGTCCCCAAAGAAGTACTACTATCTACAGTACTAGCTTCTACTATCTACAGCACTAGCTTCTACTATCTATAGTACTAGCTTCTAACCTGTTAAGTCCCCAAAGAAGTACTACTATCTACAGCACTAGCTTCTACTATCTACAGTACTAGCTTCTAACCCGTTAAGTCCCCAAAGAAGTACTACTATATCTACAGCACTAGCTTCTAACCCGTTAAGTCCCCAAAGAAGTACTACTATCTACAGCACTAGCTTCTAACCCGTTAAGTCCCCAAAGAAGTACTACTATCTACAGCACTAGCTTCTACTATCTACAGCACTAGCTTCTACTATCTACAGCACTAGCTTCTACTATCTACAGCACTAGCTTCTACTATCTACAGCACTAGCTTCTACTATCTACAGTACTAGCTTCTAACCTGTTAAGTCCCCAAAGAAGTACTACTATCTACAGCACTAGCTACTACTATGTACAGCATTAGCTTCTAACCTGTTAAGTTCCCAAAGAAGTACTACTATCTACAGCACTAGCTTCTACTATCTACAGCACTAGCTTCTACTATCTACAGCACTAGCTTCTAACCTGTTAAGTCCCCAAAGAAGTACTACTATGTACAGCACTAGCTTCTAACCCGTTAAGTCCCCAAAGAAGTACTACTATCTACAGCACTAGCTTCTAACCCGTTAAGTCCCCAAAGAAGTACTACTATCTACAGCACTAGCTTCTACTATCTACAGCACTAGCTTCTAACCCGTTAAGTCCCCAAAGAAGTACTACTATCTACAGCACTAGCTTCTAACCCGTTAAGTCCCCAAAGAAGTACTACTACGTACACTAACAGTACTAGCTTCTAACCTGTTAAGTCCCCAAAGAAGTACTACTATCTACAGCACTAGCTTCTACTATCTACAGCACTAGCTTCTACTATCTACAGTACTAGCTTCTACTATCTACAGCACTAGCTTCTAACCTGTTAAGTCCCCAAAGAAGTACTACTATATTAGTATGTACAGCACTAGCTTCTAACCCGTTAAGTCCCCAAAGAAGTACTACTATCTACAGCACTAGCTTCTAACCCGTTAAGTCCCCAAAGAAGTACTACTATCTACAGCACTAGCTTCTACTATGTACAGCACTAGCTTCTACTATCTACAGTACTAGCTTCTACTATGTACAGCACATAGCTTCTAACCCGTTAAGTCCCCAAAGAAGTACTACTATCTACAGCACTAGCTTCTAACCTGTTAAGTCCCCAAAGAAGTACTACTATCTACAGCACTAGCTTCTACTATCTACAGCACTAGCTTCTAACCCAGTTAAGTCCCCAAAGAAGTACTACTATCTACAGCACTAGCTTCTAACCCGTTAAGTCCCCAAAGAAGTACTACTACGTACACTAACAGTACTAGCTTCTAACCTGTTAAGTCCCCAAAGAAGTACTACTATCTACAGCACTAGCTTCTACTATCTACAGCACTAGCTTCTACTATCTACAGTACTAGCTTCTACTATCTACAGCACTAGCTTCTAACCTGTTAAGTCCCCAAAGAAGTACTACTATGTACAGCACTAGCTTCTAACCCGTTAAGTCCCCAAAGAAGTACTACTATCTACAGCACTAGCTTCTAACCCGTTAAGTCCCCAAAGAAGTACTACTATCTACAGCACTAGCTTCTACTATGTACAGCACTAGCTTCTACTATCTACAGTACTAGCTTCTACTATGTACAGCACTAGCTTCTAACCCGTTAAGTCCCCAAAGAAGTACTACTATCTACAGCATTAGCTTCTAACCTGTTAAGTCCCCAAAGAAGTACTACTATCTACAGCACTAGCTTCTACTATCTACAGCACTAGCTTCTAACCCATTAAGTCCCCAAAGAAGTACTACTATCTACAGCACTAGCTTCTAACCCGTTAAGTCCCCAAAGAAGTACTACTACGTACACTAACAGTACTAGCTTCTAACCTGTTAAGTCCCCAAAGAAGTACTACTATCTACAGCACTAGCTTCTACTATCTACAGTATCTAGCTTTTAACTCGTTAAGTCCCCAAAGAAGTACTACTATCTACAGCACTAGCTTCTACTATCTACAGTACTAGCTTCTACTATGTACAGCACTAGCTTCTAACCCGTTAAGTCCCCAAAGAAGTACTACTATCTACAGCACTAGCTTCTAACCCGTTAAGTCCCCAAAGAAGTACTACTATCTACAGCACTAGCTTCTACTATCTACAGTACTAGCTTCTACTATCTACAGTTGTAGCTTCTACTATCTACAGTACTAGCTTCTACTATCTACAGTACTAGCTTCTACTATCTACAGTACTAGCTTCTACTATGTACAGCACTAGCTTCTAACCCGTTAAGTCCCCAAAGAAGTACTACTATCTACAGCACTAGCTTCTACTATCTACAGCACTAGCTTCTAACCCGTTAAGTCCCCAAAGAAGTACTACTATGTACAGCACTAGCTTCTAACCCGTTAAGTCCCCAAAGAAGTACTACTATCTACAGTCCCCAAAGAAGTACTACTATGTATCTACAGTACTAGCTTCTAACCTTTTAAGTCCCCAAAGAAGTACTACTATCTACAGCACTAGCTACTACTATCTACAGTACTAGCTTCTAACCTGTTAAGTCCCCAAAGAAGTACTACTATCTACAGTACTAGCTTCTACTATCTACAGTACTAGCTTCTACTATCTACAGTACTAGCTTCTACTATCTACAGTACTAGCTTCTACTATCTACAGTACTAGCTTCTACTATCTACAGTACTAGCTTCTACTATGTACAGCACTAGCTTCTAACCCGTTAAGTCCCCAAAGAAGTACTACTATGTACAGCACTAGCTTCTACTATCTACAGTACTAGCTTCTACTATCTACAGTACTAGCTTCTACTATCTACAGTACTAGCTTCTACTATCTACAGTACTAGCTTCTACTATCTACAGTACTAGCTTCTAACCCGTTAAGTCCCCAAAGAAGTACTACTATCTTAGTATCTACAGCACTAGCTTCTAACCCGTTAAGTCCCCAAAGAAGTACTACTATCTACAGCACTAGCTTCTAACCTGTTAAGTCCCCAAAGAAGTACTACTATCTACAGCACTAGCTTCTACTATCTACAGCACTAGCTTCTAACCCGTTAAATCCCCAAAGAAGTACTACTATCTACAGCACTAGCTTCTAACCCGTTAAGTCCCCAAAGAAGTACTACTATCTACAGCACTAGCTTCTACTATCTACAGTACTAGCTTCTACTATCTACAGCACTAGCTTCTAACCCGTTAAGTCCCCAAAGAAGTACTACTATCTACAGCACTAGCTTCTAACCCGTTAAGTCCCCAAAGAAGTACTACTATCTACAGCACTAGCTTCTAACCCGTTAAGTCCCCAAAGAAGTACTACTATCTACAGCACTAGCTTCTACTATGTACAGCACTAGCTTCTAACCCGTTAAGTCCCCAAAGAAGTACTACTATCTACAGCACTAGCTTCTACTATCTACAGCACTAGCTTCTAACCCGTTAAGTCCCCAAAGAAGTACTACTATCTACAGCACTAGCTTCTAACCCGTTAAGTCCCCAAAGAAGTACTACTATCTACAGTACTAGCTTCTACTATCTACAGCACTAGCTTCTAACCCGTTAGAAAAAAGTCCCCAAAGAAGTACTACTATCTACAGTACTAGCTTCTACTATCTACAGTACTAGCTTCTACTATCTACAGCACTAGCTTCTAACCCGTTAAGTCCCCAAAGAAGTACTACTATCTACAGTACTAGCTTCTACTATCTACAGCACTAGCTTCTAACCCGTTAAGTCCCCAAAGAAGTACTACTATCTACAGTACTAGCTTCTACTATCTACAGTACTAGCTTCTACTATCTACAGCACTAGCTTCTAACCCGTTAAGTCCCCAAAGAAGTACTACTATGTACAGCACTAGCTTCTAACCCGTTAAGTCCCCAAAGAAAACACTAGACAGGCAGACAGATAAAGGGACTTTAGGTAATCTGGATTATTAAAAAACTTTGGGGTTTTCCTGGTATTGCAGTACCTCCAGGATCATCCCACTATCTTCATTGCTTCAAATGTCCCACACGTACGTCTAGGTCGGAGGATGTTAAACAGACTTTTATCAGACAGAGGGACAGTCAAACAGGAAGAGAGAGAGAGAGAGGGGGGGGAGACAGATAATGCAACACACACCCTATGCTGTGTTGGACTACATCTCCCACCTGTTTCAGCAAGTGAAACATTGGAAGCCAATACTAGAAATCAATCCACTAGAAAACACACACACACAGACAGGCAGACACGGAAATAGGAGTACACAGACAAACAGAGGGGGAGACAGACAGACAGAGGGGGAGACAGACAAAGAAACATACCCTTATGCCGAGTTGGACTAAAATAAATTTAATCTCCAATCTGTTTCAGGGAAGTGAAATTAGCAGCAAACATTGAGCCAAACTCCAACAGAAATAAATGCAAGATGGGTGGCCCGTGACTTCCATGCGACAACATCATCATCTCATCAGATCCACACTAGGTCTATTTTATCTTTCCTTTCCTTTCCATTAGGCTACCTCTATCTCCTCAGCTTTCTAATTTATCTTCTCACTACCCCCCAAAGTGCAGCAGAATCTTCAACCTGATGAAGTTGGCTGCCTGAGGCGAAGAAGAAGAAAAGAGAAAGAGAGAGACAGGAAGAGAAAGAGAAGGACAGAGAAGACAAAGAGACAGGCAGACAGCCAAAGCAACATACCCCAATGCTGTGTTGAACTAATTCTCCAATCTGTTTGAGGGAGGTGAAATTGGCAGCCGACACAGAACCAAACTCCACTAGTTCATCTCCTGCCTCCAAACCCTGTGAACACACACCAGAACCATCATCAAAAAGAGTCTACAAAATTGTTAATGGTATTGTACCTTTATATTTAGTTGAACGCCTCCCACAGTTACTAGCCTCTTTTAATCCATACCACAGACGATATCCCCTTGAAAGACAAATACCTCGAAGTAGATTAGACTTGCATAAATCCTCATTCTTCCCCTCAAGTACTAGATTCTCTCAGTGTCCTAAAGCGCACCCTTAGTAGCACAGATAGTATTGTCCCTACCTATTATTATTTAACAGAGAGATTATCCGAACTAATCATTTGCAAAATGAGACTAGAAATGAGTGATCTACAGGACGATCTCTACAAACGGCACATTTCTGACAACTCTGCATGTACTGGTGGCTCTCCTACAGAAAACGCAAATCATTTTCTCCCAAACTGTCCCCTTTATCAACAAGCTCGTATCCAGACAATACAGTTATTACCTGAAAATGTAAAACCAAATGTTACAATGTTACTGTTTGGCAGTCAAAGCAAAAACCAAATAGAAAATATGCAAATACTTTCTACAGTTTGTAAATTATTTCAGGTATCAAAAAGGTTTGATATTGATTAATTGCTTCCCTGTGACCAACTTACAGTTCATTTGACTGAACCCTTTCACCACCAATGTCGCACTTTTACACCACAATGATTTAACACCCATGTCACTAAAACTCTTGAAATCAGAGTCTGTTTTTCAATAATATTGTGTTCCTAATTTGGGCAGTAAGGATTGACCCTATTCTAAATGTGTGACAGAAATCCCACAATATTACAGACAAAATCTTTTCTGTAGCCAAGTAAATTTAATGGACATTTTTGGCTCAAAGATGGCTGGCGGTGAAAGGGTTAAGCAAATATGAAATACCACTGTTGTGTACTGTGTGGGTGGTTGTCATAATAAACAGGTCTGGGTCATCCTTTTTTGAGGATGAACTTGGGTCTGTATTGTTGTGGCAACTACTTTCACTATGCTAGGCGAATCGGTGCCATAAATAACTTTGGTAAAAAGGGAGCTAATTACGAGAAGTTCCTTCCCCTTAGTCATTTCACTATATCCTCTCTCTTAGCCTCACTATTTCATATTTGCTTAACTCAACTTCCATTGAGGCATACCAGTTTGTTCTGTGTTGTGTGTTGTTTAAGTGAAACATTATTCAAGACTAGAAGGCTACGCCATTCTTGAATGTATGTTGAGTTGTTTGTGAGACACTCTCTACCACTGTTGTTGTGTACTGTGTCATAATAAGCAGGTCTGG
This sequence comes from Phymorhynchus buccinoides, assembly GCA_017654935.2. Classification (NCBI taxonomy): domain Eukaryota; kingdom Metazoa; phylum Mollusca; class Gastropoda; order Neogastropoda; family Raphitomidae; genus Phymorhynchus; species Phymorhynchus buccinoides. Next base: position 17,219,976 of record CM065713.1, read on the forward strand.
GTCATCCATTTTTGAGGATGAGGTTTAACCGAGGCGTGGTTACCGCTACACCTATCTATATTGTTAAAAATTCCGCCGTTTTTTGACCGAATCGCTTCAAATTTGCTATCAGCCCTAACGTGGCGATGGCAACGGCAACCAAGGCGGCCATGTCATTTGCGCGGTTTGGCAAATGCGCGAAACGCATATCCACCGGCCTCTCGGCGCCCGTATCTCCGGTATTACCAGACGGATTGCCTTCAAATTTGGAAGGTAGATGACCGGAGAGAGTGACTATCTGTGAATCGATTTATAAACGCGCGCGATATTCGCCGCTTCACCTTTTCATAAACTGCGGCTAAACAAGACCCGACATTGACTCGAAATTTGGATTGTGCATGACCAGGGATAGTGACTTTCTTGGTGCAAAATTTCAACAGCATCCAATCATAAACGCGCGTGATATGAGTCAATTTACATTTGCGCGCACCCAAAACTGACGCTAATTTCAATCAACACTTTACACACAACACAACTTGCTTCCGCGCGTGAGCGGCCAACAAGACGGTTGGAGAGCGGAGATTACTTTACCGAAGTACCAACATCCCGCTATAGACTATTGGCTTCCAGCTCCTTGCCGTTCACTATGAGATTAACGCGTGCGCGTGTGGGGGGGGGGGGGGGGGGGGTAGGGTGGCAGGGGGGGGGGGGGGGGGGATGGGGGGGGGCGGATGGGTGGGGTGGAGGGGGGGGGATGGTGGGTTTGGGGTTGGGGGGGGGGGGGGTGGGGGGGTAGAACAGGATGAGAGAAGAAGATGGAAGGAGGGAAAGACACAAAAGTAATAATATAATATTTCGCGGACCCGGCGAAACCGGTACTCAGCATTACCGGTACTTGGCATTACCGGTACTAGGCGTTACCGGTACTCGGCGTTGGCTAGTAAATAATTAATAAGTAAAATAGAGACCACCACCACCACTACTAATATAACCGTAAAAACTGGACTATAAGACGCACCTGTATATAAGCCGCATCCCTTAAATTGACAGAATATTAGGTATTTATTCACATATAAGCCGCACCAATTTATAAGCTGCAGAGAAAATGATATTTGCAAAAAGGTGTCAAAGTTAAAGAAAAAAGCAGTAGATTTTGCCTGCTTTATTACAGATAATGAACACATGTGCACATTCTCCTATTACATCATGAGTATGTGATACTCTTAAACACGGGATCTGAATGAATTCATTGTCAAAACCAATTTTGAGAGCTCAAAAGAAGCTCAAAATAGAGTGGAGAATGTGTCTGGAAACAATTTTAATTATACTGATAAATATAGAATTAAAAACATCCACAAATAAGCCGCATCAGTATATAAGCCGCATGGGCGAAAGTTGAGGAAAAAAGTAAGCTTATAGTCTGCATTTTACGGGTAGTAATAATAAGAATAACAAAAATGATGATGATTGTGATGATGATGATACTAACAGGATAGCTTTTGGCATTTAACCCTTGAGCCTTTAACCCTTCCACTTACAGCGTCGGCGGCAGGGGATCCGGCATCCACCCTGTCGACATGCACAAAGGGCGTGGTCTGGGGGGCAGGGGGCGGGGCCAAGGAGCTGTCAGTCACCTCCATGGGTGTGGCCTGTGAGTGTTCCGCCTCCTTGCACTGTCGGATTTCTTCGTGGATGCGGTACAGCTCCGTCTCAATCTCCTTCATCACCAGCTTGTGGTCCGTCTGCAGGCCTGTTAAGACCGTTAAGATCAGTTCAGTAGTTTAGTGAAAGAAGCTTGAGCAAGAAGGAAGGTGGTAGAGTGGCTAAGACCTTCGCCTGCCAATTTCAATGTGTGAGTGACTGGGTTCGAATCCCGGCCTCATCCTTTCTTTCTAGTTCGACGGGAAAATCAAACTAAACGTTGAGTACTAAGGCCTCGTACACAGTTCATGCACAATATGACAGAAGGGCCAAAATGTATGGATTAGGGGAAATACGAACATGTGCACAAATCTTTTCCCTTCTTTCTTTTACTTATTCACAGACTGCGCACGGGTTACCGCACGGAATCTCCGCATGTATGTGTACGTACCCTTAAAGCTAGTCTGAACCGTGCGCTTTACGCACGTAAAAATCCCATGGCAGTCAAAAGTCAGTAAGAGCAGGAAGAAATCCTGCTGCCTGGTATGACCAAATTGATAGCTAGGTTTCCTAAGTCCACCCCCCCCCCCTCTTCACCCTGTCTCCCTACCCCACCCCCACCCCACACACACAAACAAAAAGATGGCACTGCAAGCGACATGCTCTCAAGGTGTGAGCAACCCAAATTTCACGGAGATAAGTCTCTATCATGTCTAGAATATACCACACACACAAAAATAGTGATAAAAAAATGTTTGCAACCGATCTTTGTGTGGCAGCAATGTTATGTTGCTCAAGTCAAACTCTCCGTCTTCTTTCAAGTCTTCTCTCAAAACCACTGTATTTATTTCATACTAGCAATGACCACTGAAATGTAGTCATAAGAATCTTATAAGTAATGTTACATGTTACTTTACTTTAGTGAGTGAAAATAGGGTTTTACGCCCTCTTCGGCCTTTCGGACATGTGGGGCATTTGTAAATACAAAGATGGTGGGAACAATACTGGGGGCAATGCCTGGAGGCAGTGCTAAACCAGTAAAGTCCCCATTTTTTAATAATACAGATATGTGTAGCAGTAACCACGCCTCGGTTAAACCTCATTGGCTATGGTACCACCACAAGAATAAAGTGTACTTTACTTTAAATGCAAACTTTGCTATATATACTTACTCCTCTCTTTTCCATAATTCATTCTTTTTGCTCTCGCTCTCTCTCTCTCTCTCTCTCTCTCTTGAAATGTTTTGTAACCACCCCCAGGGACATGGGCCAATTCATTAAAATTGTTCAGTGTTCAATGTTCTCTCTCTTTCTCTCACTCTCTTTCTCTCTCTCAACTTGCCTATGCAGTTGTAATGTTTTGTGTTCTCTCTCTCTCTCTCTCTCTCTCTCTCTCTCTCTCTCTCTCTCTCCTATGTAGTTGTGCGCCTCAGATGTTTTGTAACCACCCCCAGTGGCATGGGCCAGTGGCTTATTCATTAAAATTGTTCAGTGTTCTCTCTCTCTCTTTCTTTCTTCGGAAGGGTGAGTCACTGCTAAAAATAGATGGGTGAGTCACAGCTAGAAATAGATGTGGTCATGCGCAAGCCTACTATGTGGGACTCTCAGGGCTGGCTGGCTGTTTTCTCGGACAAACACCTTTATAGAGATAGAAAAAGATGTTGGTGTATGTATGTGCATGTGTGTGGGTTTTTTTTTAGTGTGTGTCATTGTGTGTGTTATGCATGTGTGTGCATGTGTATGTGTGTATGTTTGCATGTGTGTATACGCACACTTGTGTGTGTGTGCATTGAGGTGAGCTGGTAAGCATTTTAATCTTCTTTGCTTAACCAATTTCTTTTGACTTGTGTTAAGCGCATAGAGCTCCACATTGGGTGGAGGAAAGTGCTATTGCCTAAGTTATGTTGTTTATAATTATAGTCCCGTCCACAACTACAGTTTATTTCACTAAAAATGAGAATTTTCTTTTTTCGTATTTTGGTATTAACCCGTACACAGCCAAAGTCGCATTTTAGCACCACGGTGATTTAACACCTATTCACTAAAAGGCATCAAATTGGGGTCTATTATCCAAAGACCTTATTGTCCAAGTTTTGGGAAGTAAGGCTAGACATTATTTTATATATTTCAATATGGCTGACTAAACAATTCAAGGGAAGCAACTTGAGTGTCTTTTGGGCTGATTTCATACACTAAAATTATCTCTCTCGGATAAGCATTCCATAGTTATCATTTAGACAGCCAGTTATTTTAAAATAATTTTTAAAGTTACATACCCAAATTCTCATTTTCAATGCAACAAACTGTACAAATCAGGGCTGTGACCGTGTTAGTTAAAATATGACCACGCGTTGTTAAAACCAATTAAGCCTTTCACCGCCAGCCATATTTCAGCCAAAAATTTCCATTAAATTTACCTGGGTAAAGAACAAAATCCATCTGCAGTATTGGGGATTGTTCTGTGACATATATAAAATAAGGTGTTTTTTTTATAACTTCCTAATACTAAGACAATAGGGTCTTTGGATAATAGACCCCAATTTGATGCCTTTCAGTGACATAGGTGTTAAATCACTGTGGTGCTAAAATACGACTTTGGCGGTGAAAGGGCTAAAACATGACAAAGCAAAAATATCAGTATTTGGTTAAGTGCTTCGCTAAAATCTGACCATGTGATTTTAAAAACAGTCAAAACTTACAAAGCTGAAACATACTAAGTCTTAGGTTAAATGCTCTTTCATTTGTTAAGATTCAGATCAAGTGAAAAAAGTTGACAACGTACTGTTGATATTAATAATATATCTAGCAAAACTGAACTCACATGCAATCCTGTGCCTAGCGTGCCTGACAGCATAGACATCAATGTCAGCTCTGGGGTAACCTTCTTCATCGATCAGAGGACCGTCCATACCCACATCTTTCTGCTGCAACCATACAGTGACACACCAGGCCCGTTACCTCACTCACTATCACTGCAACCATACAGTGACACACTGGGCCATTTACCTCACTATCACTGCAACCATACAGTGACACACTGGGCCCTTTACCTCACTATCGCTGCAACCATACAGTGACACACTGGGTACCTCACTCACTATCACTGCAACCATACAGTGACACACCGGCCCTTTACCTCACTATCACTGCAACCATACAGTGACACACCAGGCCCTTTACCTCACTATCACTGCAACCATACAGTGACAAGACTGGGCCCATTACCTCACTCACTATCACTGCAACCATAGTGACACACCAATTATTTATCTCACCCCCCCCCCTCCCTCCCCCTATCTTCATTACATGAAGCTGCAATACAGATTCACACACTGTTTACCAAGCTGGGACAACAATTTTTGTGTCATAAACATGACTATAGAAAAAAATCATGTGTTATCTAGCCATGCTTGCACACAGTAAACACTACTTTCGTGGGCTGCTTTCATGGGGTCCCGTGGCTCCATGAAGACAAAACCATGGCGCCGCGGCGGCTCAGCTTCCCTCCCAGGGCTGGCCAAAACTACTATTCTGGTACTGGTAGCCATTGGCTAGTAATGAATAAAAACCTGTGGGCGAGTAGATTTCAACAGTCACTAGCCCGATGGACGACTGTAAATTTCAGTACTGCATGGCCCTGGTTTTGTTATGCGTGTGCGTGTGCGTGTGTGTGTGTGTGTGTGCATCTTCAGGGATTTTGGTTGTTGTTTTCTTTGGGCTAGTAAAAATGTGTTCGAGCAAGAAACAAATTTCAGTTACTCGCCCAAAAGGGGCGAGTGAAATGTTTAATGTTTGGCCAGCCCTGCCTCCCCTCTTTATTAAGCTAAGCGCCATGACACTTTCTAGAGCTATCCAGTGTGCATATCGCTGTGTGCTACCCAACCCAACTCAACCCTAACCCTATCCCAAGCCAACCCAAACCCTAACCCCAAACTGAGAATGGCGGAAGTCAGATGATCGATTTGCGCATGCGCAGGAAAATTCAGAACAAGGCAAATTCAAAACGCTTCCCCCACCCCACCCCCCGTGGGGATACTGGGGGATTTTTTGTACAAATAGTTCCCCACCTTCTGGAAGTTCTGTGCTTGTAACTTCCTCTAATCTGTCACTCTCCTTGAATCTGCCTTTTCCCTTTGCTTACTATTATCTCAAGTTACTGGTCCATTCTCCTGACTTTTTTCTATAAATTCTTACAAAGATTTCTTCAGCCAAAGTCTGGGCCTAACTATTTCTAAGTTAGGCGTATAACGGCAGCATGACACATCTACGCTCATATGACAGGAAACTGTCTGAAAAGAAGAAGAATGCCAGATTTGTTTTATAACTGCCAGATACTGAGATAGCAGAAGTCTGAGGCAGTGATTGAGTGAAGGGGCAGTTGCGGCCTAAACGGCTTGTGAAAACCAAGGACATGCTGACTGAAAATGTCACAAAATGACTGAAGTACAGTGCGACGGAGTACAGTGCGACGGTGTGGGATCCGTACCAGAAACAGGACATTCACTTTTTTTATGCCTGGCTACTCGAACACCATGATTCGCTGTGTGTAGGCTAAATAGGCCTACACCCGTAGGGTTTAAACTAAGGATTAATCCTCTTGTTGTTTTTGCATAAGTTTTGGCAGTCTGAGCACTGTGACTGTTTTTATTCTGTCAAACCAAAAAACCTGGGCATCAATTTCTGGATTATAATTATTATTTACTTCCCTTGATTTTGAATATGATTATCGGCTGTTTTAGACAATTTTTAGCTATCCACCTCATGTTCTCGCCTTCCGATGTCAACATATCGTTCTTTCCGTTTCATGAAAATAACCATAACCTAATCCTAAATCTTGATCAATAGGAATTGTTGGAAAATAATTAAGGGGAGTAAATGTGTAGGAGTTATCTTGCCTAATTCAATCGGTCAAACAGGGGAAGTTACTCTGCCATCAGGTAAATCCCCAGCCTTCGCTTCTTGTGTTTGAGGAGACACACAGCATGTAGAACGCAGTGCGTCATTCTGAAATTGATGTCATTTATATTTTTACGTCACAGTTTGCAAGTTCTATCACTTTGTAGCAAAACTGGTTACCCCTTCTTTTTCTACAAAATGTTTGCAAGTCGCTGACTGGCATCCTGCGGTTTCAAGCTTCAACGCCATTGTTGCATTGTCGCTATGGTATTTGACCGCGTAATGGAGGTAAACAACTCTAATTTTCACGAAGTGCTCTCCCCTAGTTTTTTCAGAAAATCGTTTATTAAATGATCGTGGGCCCCAAAGAAAAGAAGAAAGAGAAGAAGAATCTTTCCCGAGCAAGGCAGAATGTTGATTCTTAGTAAGCAGATTGCATTCATGTTGACGGTCTGCGAGTAGCCAGGCGTCTTCTGTTTCTGTCTGGATGCATCGCAGACGCCACTTATGACGATAAATCGCGACGGAACTTGGAGGGCGCATGAATCTAATAGAAAACAGAAGGAGAAAGACCTACTGCTTACCCTGGGTTAAGACCATTAAACCCGCCAGTTCAGCCGGAAGGGCCCAGGCCCCACTTCAAGAAGCAAGCAAAAACAAAAAACAGAACAAAAAGTCCTAGTAGGCTAGCGGTCATTAGTTGCTGGCTCAGATGGTGATCTGGTCAGCGCTGATGAAAATGCGCTGACAGTGGCCTCGCTTAGTTGGTTCCACTCCCTGGCAGTCCGGATGAAGAAGGAGCTATGATGTTGCTCCGTTCTCGCGTTGGGGATACGAAATCCACGGGAGTGGTTTATGGCCTGTCTTTCTAAGATTTTACTTGTTTTGAACCCCTCAAATCTACTTGGCTTTATCCTGCGGCGATTTGTTACGGCCGGCGTGAGGAATTTATCTGCTGGAATAGCTGCGAGGAGGCCTTCAGCTATCTTATAAAATAGGCTGAGGCGTTGGTGCCTGCGTCTTTCCTCCAGGGGAGGCAGGTCTAGATTCTTGAGCATGCCACTTACGCATCTCGGACTTCTGGATCTGTAATCCCAAGTGATAAAGCGTGCTGCTTGGCGTAGCACTCTCTCCAGCTTTTCAGCGTCCTGGCTCTGATATGGGTCCCACACCGTGGCACTGTATTCCAGCTTTAATCGGACCAAGGCAATGTATGCCAGGCGCCTGCATTCCATAGGACAATTCCGGAGGTTCCGACGGAGCAATCCTAGGGTCGATCCAGCTTTACAGCATATGTTTTACATTTGCGATGTGGGAAGACCACTTGGCACTTCAAGTCGCTCGAGATTTGTACTCCAAGATAAGGGGTCTCATGCACCTGCTTCAGGAAGACTCCACTTAGGCTGAAGAGGAAGGACGAAGTGTTTCTGGTGGAGAGCGTATGACACTTTTGTGCACATTCTTCCTTTTTTGTTAGATCTGCCTGTAGAGTCAGGTGTCTTGGAAAACTAAGTATTTCCCGGTACAGCAGGCAGCCATCGGCAAAGAGTCTTACTGAAGATGTCACTGAGTCTGGCAAGTCATTTATGTGGCAGAGAAAGAGTAAAGGACCCAGTACAGTGCCAGACTCAACATCAGCTTCTTCCGATGCCTCGCCGTCCAGAACCACCCTCATCTTTCTCCAGTGTTCCCCATGCTTCCAAATTTTTAAGGGTCATCATGACCCTTTGCCCCCAAATTTTAAGGGTCATTTGAAAAATTTTGAGGATAAAAATAAAAGCCATAATAAATGGACAATACGCTCTACTCACCTCACTTAAAACTTCAGAGTCTTTGGAAGAACTTCGCGTTGAAGTTTTCGCAATCCAGCGCCATTTTTTTGCTTCCAAGAAACGCGCGGGCTAGGCTTGGCAGCAGTGCACGTGCGAGCAGCATGGGTGGCGAGAAACAAAGGGAAATTACTCTGTAGTTCATGATAGTTTTTGTGTCTGCTTCAAGCATGGCATAGTAGTGAAAGAATAGGCCCAGTATATTTTGTTGATCGTTTCCCACAAGCCGAAATGGCTCTGACATTCTGATCACGGCGAACACGTTTGAGGAAGCAATCGGCTGAGAGAAAAACTGTGCGTCACAATGACGTATTGACTGAAAAATGTATACGTCAAACTTGAAACTTTGTACGTAATTTACGTACAGATCTGCGTAATCGGGAACACTGTTTCTCCTGCTCAGGAAGTTGGTGAGCCATGTGTAGAGGGAGCCTCAGACACCGTAGTGGTCCATCTTGTGCAGAAGTTTGCTGTGGGGGACCGTGTCGAAGGCTTTGCTGAAGTCCAGCACCACTACATCGGTCTGCTTCCCAGCATTGTGCGACTCAAGGAGATCATTCACTGTGGTGAGAAGTTGGGTCTCGCAAGAGTGGCCAGACCTGAAGCCGTGATTCTTGTCAGATAGTATTCTGTGCTTCTCCAGGTGGTTCCAAAGGTGCTGACAGATGATGTGCTTGAGCAGTTTGCAGGCCACTGAAGTGAGCAAAACTGGCTTGTAGTTTTCTGCTCGATTCCTGTCACGCTTCTTGAATACGGCAGCGATGTTGGCAGAGAGCCAATCTGATGGCAGCTGTCCAGTCTGTAAGGAGTGGTTGAAAATGCAGGTAAGGGGAGGGGCTACAGATCTTCTTCTTCTTCTGCCAATGATGTCCATCTGCCGTAACCGGCAATAACTGACATATATTGGGGGTCAAAGAAAAATCGCTGCGCGGGGGGGGGGAAAAAGCCTAGACAGATAAAAGGGCATGTAGGGCCATTAGGCACCCCCAGCTAGTCCGAGAACCCCTGGCCCCACACGAGGAAGAAATCAAAAAACAAAAAAAGAGAGAGAAGAAGCGGTGGGAGGAGTGGGAGAGGGGAGGGGAGGAGAGGGGGAGGAGGAGAGAGAGGGGGGAGGAGGAGAGGGGGGAGGGGGAGGAGAGGGGGGAGGGGTGGTTGGTGTGTGCTTATGCAGACAGCTTCAGCACCCTTGAGATGAAGGAGCTGAGCGTGGGGGACTGGATGATTTCTGGGGTCAGGGAGTTCCAGTCTCGGATGGTTTTGGGGAAGAAGGAATTGTTTCTGTAGTCAGTTCTTGAGAGAATTCTTTGGAATTGTACTTTGTAGGTTGTGGTTGTGTCTTCTGCTGCTGGGGGGTAGAGGTTGGAGGGAGCTGCACCTGACCCAGGCTAGTCCATTCATAATTTTGTAGAACATGCCAAGCCTGTTTGCACGTTGGCGTTCGGCCAGGGTAGACCACTGCAGATGGTGGAGCATTGCGTTGACGCTAGACATATTCCTGTGTCTATTCAGGACATATCTTGCCGCCATGCGCTGCACTTTTTCAAGATCAGTGATCAGCCTGTCAGTGTGTGGGTCCCAAACTGAGCTCGCATTCCATGATGGGTCTAACCATGGCCTTGTATGCAAGCTCCTTGGTAGCAGTGGAGCACACCTTCAGGTTTCTCCTCAAGAAGCCGAGGGTTCTGTTGGCTTTGGCGCAGGTGGCTGCGATGTGGGCTCCCCAGGAAAGATCAGTTTGCAGGGTGACCCCCAGATACTTCGCAGAGGACACTCTTTCAAGGGCTTGGTCATAAAGACTGTAGCTGGTAGTGGCGTTCAGCGGCTTTCTGCTTCTCATCAAAGGCAGCTGACTGCATTTGGCGGGGTGGAACGCCATTGTGACGTAAGTGTCCCGCGCGACCCCTCTTTCTTATCTACCCCCCCCCCCCCCCCTCTCCTTTTCATTTCTCTGTCCGGCCGCCACGTTAATTGCCACCCACCATCTAAAGAACGCCGATTAAGGGATTGTTCCCTTTGAAGTTCGATTTGTCTCCCCGGTCGGCATGTAACCCCTACAGAGGTTATCTCCCTTCACCCCCCCCCCCCCCTTATCTCTGTTCCCCATCACGAGATAGTGATATCAACAGTCGGCTCCCTTTGTAAGACAACTCGTCCTTTCTAATCACGAGAAGGATTTGAATGTCGGCACGTGATAAGGATGTAATCGGCGCGTGATTGTTCTGTACATTTTGAACATCATCTTGTGATGTGTCGACTGCTATAAACCAATGACAGGCTTTCATTGTTTGAAAGTGAAGGCTATAATTGGAGTGGTGAGAAAAAGTTGTCACACAAGACGCTGAAACGTAGCTAGAGCAACACTCCCAGCCTGTCATAATAAGCCCACTAGTAAGTATTATTGATGGCAGGTGATTGAGATCTGGTTTGTTTGACCCTAGTTTTGATCTAGATCCTATGTTCAATGATGAATAAGGAGTAGATAGATATGTTATAGAAAAGAAGTGGTAAACATTCTATTCTATTTATGTGCACTGATTATTTGTGTGTGTTTGTGTTTTTGACTTGAACACTTTTGGTACCAGAACCGGATTTTATGCCTACTAACCCTTTTGTCTATTTTTAGTAGGAAACCTATGGGCCGCAATCTTGCACTTTATGATACCATTCCTTTCCAGGTGTTGGATGGAGAGTGATGTTGTCTTGATCACCTTTTATGTTTTACTGATCTCAGTTTGTTAACTGAAATTCAGTTTATTTATTAACTAGTGCTATTGTACAAGGGAAGCCTTCTAGCCGGTTGGGATTCACTAATGCCCTGCCGACTGAAGCCCCTTGTCTCTAAGCCATAGAGATCTACATCCACCTTCTCCTGTGATTATCAGCAGGGCATCGTGGGCCGGACGATCATCCCGGACTCCACCAAGCACCAAGACGGGACCGCCGCCAAGACGACCCGCACCCAGAATCCGCGAGGAGACCACGCCTGAACCGTGCCATCCCGCGAAGCCGTAACCGGAACGACTGGGAGCTACTCTCATCTGACGAGCAAGCCCAGCCAACCCAGCACTCGCCGATCACCACGGAGGAACTTGAAACAGCTAAGTCCACCGGACTGCGCCAATCATTTGAACTTTCCTACGGACACTGAAGATAATTAGTAACCCTTCCGGCATGGGGCGAACCTTATAGAAAGACAAAAGTCTTGTGAATCCTTTCGGATTTCATTGTTTTTTTATCCATATTTTGTTTTGGCGCCATTGAGCTGCTTTATTATTATTGTTGCATAATCTTATGCAGATTTTGGGAGTAAATAAAATACAAGTGTCAAATAATCCTGAACCCTTTGGTCAGACTGATGAGAGTGGGAGTCTTGTAATTTCATGTAAAACCCTACTTCTCTCTGTCTGCCATTTAGAGCAATTCAACCACTTGTATTTCTTACAACCATACGAGCCAGAACCCGGGCACAAATATAAATTTATTAGATGAAAAGGGGCCGGGAAAGTTGCTCATCTCCCATACCCTAGAGAAGTGGGCTAAAGGCAAATTTTCTAAAGTCTTCCCTAGGGACTTAGCCTTTTAACCCATTACCTCGTCACAGCCATGTCCCATTCTCTTTCCCAGTCTTCCAGCTTCCTGAGGTCCTCTTGGAGTTTGGCCGGGTCGTCGCTGCAGGCGATGAATCGGTACACAGCTGTATCATCAGCAAATAATTGAGATGGGGATGAGATCTTGGATGGTAAGTCGTTAACATAGGTGAGAAAGAGACAAGGTCCCAGGACAGTCCCTTGGGGCACGGCGGATTTCACTCGTACGTGGCAGGACTGGGCTCCATCGACCACAACAGCTTGCTTGCGATCACTAAGGAAATTCGCTATCCAGCTGTTGGTGTTTCCTCATATCACATAGTGGTCAAGTTTGTGAGTCAGCAGGCTATGGTTCACTCGGTCGAAGGCTTTCTCGAAATCCATGATGATGACATCAGTCGCTGTCCCATTTTCCATAGGTGCTGATACTTCGTCAATGAATTTGAGAAGCTGAGTCTCGCAGGAGCAGTATTTGCGAAAGTCATGTTGCTGACTGGATATGATGCCATTCGACTCAATATGGTTCATGATGCTGCTCACAAGGATGTGCTCAAGAACGTTGGAGGGAACGCTGGTGAGGGAGATGAGCCTGTAGTTGGAAGCCTTGTAGTGTTCTCCCTTTTTGAAGACAGGGGTCACCAGCGCCTCTCTCCAGTCTCCAGGTACTTCGCCAATGTTGAGAGACGACTCGAAAATTGTTGTCAGAATGAGGGCGACTTCCTTGGACAGTTCTTTCAGTATGCAAGGAGCAATGCCATCTGGGCCAGCTGCTTTGGAGGAGTTCAAGTTGGCCAGAAGCTTTTCTACGCCCGCAGTGTTGATGAATGAAGGGAAGTCTTTGCTGGTACAGTGGAACCTCCTTATAAGACCTTTAAAAATAATCCAAAATGAGGTCTTATTAGGGAGGTAATTTTAATACTTACAAAGAAGGGCAATGTCTCGGAGAAGTAGGTCTTATATGGGTGGGAGTCTTATAATGGGAGGTCTTAAAAGGGAGGTTCCACTGTATTTGGCATGGTGCACTTGTTTTTAAACTCTGCCTCTGAGTAGGTTTTGCCGTCACTGAAAGCGGAAAAGAATTGGTTATTCAAAACCTCGGTTTTGTCCTTGCGGTCAGTGATGAGTTTATCACTCAGTCCACTGGACTTCAGAGCTGAGATTCCGCGCAGGTCTTAAGGACGTCTTTTTTTCTCCTTTTTTTTTACCTTTCTTTTGTTTTCTTCTTTTTTTGTTTTCGTTCTCTTTTGTTTTCTTCAAAGGAGCCAGAATGGTCAACATACTGACTGTGCCGTGGGCCCTGTGGGAAGTTGGCTGCCTTAACCCTTTCACCGCCAAAGTCGCATTTTAGCACCACTGATTTAACACCCATGTCACTAAAACTAAAACTAAAAGGCATCAAATTAGGGTCTATTATCCAAAGACCCTGTTGTCTTAGTTTTGGGAAGTAAGGATAGACCTTATTTTATATAGGTCACTGGAGAATCCCCAATACTGCAGATGGATTTTGTTCTCTACCCAGGTAAATTTGATGGAATTGTTTTGGCTGAAATATGGCTGGCGGTGAAAGGGTTTTAAAACTTAAGCCATTGATTAAAGGCGTTAGTCACCTTGATTACGAACACAGACTAAGAAAGTTGAAATTACCATCTCTGAAATACAGAAGAATTCGTGGGGATCTGATAAATACATACAAAATTTTTCACAGTGATAACAATACTAATAAATCTTTGTTCCAGCTAACAACTGACTCAAGAACCCGTAACAGTGATTTAAAAATACTAACCCACTTTTACCCAGTATAGCCGAACTAATATTAGAAAAAATTTCTTTTATAACAGAGTAATAAAGTTTTGGAACACTCTTCCTGCACATATTAAACGAGCACAGAATATAACACAATTCAAAAACCTCCTTGGTCGGTGGATACACCAACATATCAAGACTACAGAATAAGCATGACTAAAAGGCAGATTTGCCGAAAACAAAATACAAAAACCTCTCAGCTGTGCAAAAGTTCAAACAAAAATGACAGGACAGTGAAGAGGCCGCGAGGCCTAATGTCCTAACTACCTGACCTGAGAAGAAGAAGAACTAGCAGAAGTAGAAGACTTAGACTTAGAGAGAGAAGAAGAAGAAGAAAGGACAAGGTTGGAGTATTCTTCTACAAGTTCTAGTAAAATAGAAGATTCATCAATCAATTCTAGTCAGAAACCAGACTCTTACCGACGCTAGCATCTCGCCCTGTTCAGCAATTTCACTTTCTATGTCATCTCTTTTCTTCATCAACGTTTTCATCTGTTCTGACGCTGCCATTTTGACAGATCTGCAAATTACGGAAAGTAGCGACAGTGATCTCCCTTGCATTTTCCTGTCATTTTCCAACCACGTTTTTGGCTCACTCGTGTTGAATAAATTAATTAATTAATGATTTTTATTTATAGAGGGTAGTAGAGTAAGCAATAACATGCTTTTTTACGTCCAGCCCTCTGGACAAAATACATTTAACCGAGGAGTGGTTAGCCTACCGCATCTTGATGGGGGACTAAAACGTGCCGGCTGAAGAAGCAGACACAACCTCCTCAGGTAACGAGTTCCAGTCGGATGGTGCGCGGGGAAAAAGAACTTCTCCTGTATTCAGTCCGGCACTGGATGGTGGATAGTTGCCGGCTGTGTCCTCTTCTGAGGCGAGTTGGAGCTGACTTCAGTCTGGTGTTGTCGACTTTGACGATGCCGTTCAGGATCTTATAAAGCATTGTAAGCCTGGTAGACTTTCTGCGGTGCTCAAGTGTGGGCCATCCTAACTGAGAAAGCATGTCAGTTACACTGGATGTGTTGTGGTAGCGGTTTAACACGAAGCGAGCCGCCTTTCTCTGTACAGCTTCGATTTTGTCCACGTTCCTCCGAGTGTGGGGGTCCCACACAGAACTGGCATATTCAAGCAGGTATGGTAAGGGTCAGGCAAGGGTCAGGTATGCTTTCTCCGTTCAGATTCCGTCGTAGAAAGCCCAACATCTATATGCATTGCTAAAAAAATCGGGACTTTACTGGTGTTGCACTGCCTCCGGGCATTGCCTCCAGTATTGTTCCCACCATCTTTGTATCTACAAATGTCCCATATGTGTCTGTTCCAGACCGAGAGGACGTAAAACACCATTTTTAATTCATTCACCATTGCTAAGTCCAGATTGATAATACATCTGTATCATTAAAAATTCGGGACTTTCCTGGAGTTGCACTGCCTCCGGGCATTGCCTCCAGGATCGTTCCCACCATCTTTATATCTACTAATGTCCCATATAAACGGATTTTCACAACCCTATATCGTAGCACATCAATAACAAAATCAAACCTAATATTATTGACTATACTCATTTTTAGCATTCAAAAATTGGGAAGTAAGCGCATACACATGGGAAAATAAAACCCAATCTTACTTTTCATACTCACAAATTCAGAAGTGCATAAACATATAACAAAATCAACCCTAATCATACTTTATATACTCAGCCAAACATAGTATTACTTTACCTACTCATCATCACTGCACAATTTAAAATGTAACTACATGTACCTATGGCAACATCAAACCTATTCCTACATTACATTACTCAACTCAAACAACTTAAGTTATCTCTTAGAGAGAAATTAAGAGTGGTGATGTCTGCGATTGACACAGTTAAAACAAGACACGTTAAAAACAAGAAGTTCTTCAAAAATATAAATGACAATACCATTAAATCAAAACACACATGATGATAATTATGACTTGAGAACAAAACAGCAGTGCTTAAAACAAAACATGTTGCCAATATTATAAACATTTTAAAACAAAGTACAGAAAATATTACCTTTTAAGATAAATCACTTTAATTATCTAATCGTTTTAAATGCACAACACACACTAGGGACTTGTTTACAACAAAACACGCATAACAATTTAATGTCATATATATACTTTATGTTTAGACAAAGTTTAAATATTATCATATTTAGGCCTACAAGTTAACATATATCCACATAATTCATATAAAATATGGATACGTGTGCACCTACTCAAACATATGCACACACAAACCAGCATAAATTATAGCAAACCCGGCCACAAAGAACAAACAAACACATACACCCATGCCTACTGAAAGTAGTCCACCCGCACACGCGCATTGGACCGCGCACACAAATTTAAAAGTAAGCATGTGCACATGTCAAATTAAATCCTGCGGTCTTCATTTTTAACAAGCATATAAACCTACACAGATATACATGAGAAAATCAAACATAAGCCAACATTACGCACTTGTCTGTAACATGCAAAAATTAGAATGAAACACATACACATGATTAAATCAAACTTAATCGTATTTTGCATATAAATACTTAATACATGACAAAATCTATCCAAGGTCCACCTATCTCCCCATCTATTTATCCCTTTTTTTCTGTCTGTCTATCCATACATTTTTATCAGTCTACTTCCCTCCCTCTTCTTTTCCCCTCTCTCTCTCCCTCTCTCTCTCTCCCCCCTCTCTCTCTCTCTCCCCCTCCCCTTCTGTCTCCTTTTTTAATTCTTTAAGCTCCCCCCTCTCTCTCTTCCCTCTCCTCTCCATCACTTCTTCTCTTCACCATGCATGTGCTTCATGAACAAATTAATAATATTACTCTTAAGAATAATTTGACATGAGAAAAATATGTTAATTCGGTTGTTTGTTTTCCTGCTGTTTGTTCACTGTTGGTGTAATTTGGTTTGTATAACATTAGTAATGGGAGTGTGACTGATTCTGGAAGTCTTGACAAAGATTAATGAATCGAAATGTTGACCAAAATAAAAAATAAACAAAATCTAACCAAGGTATATGTTAGATGCGCATACAACATATTCATGAGTTTAGAAGTAAACACATGTAGGCATCATGGTAAATAACAGTGCATAGGATCCAGATTTATTGACGTTGGTCCATTGGAGTCAACAGCAATGTAGGCATCATGATAAATAACAGTGCATATAGGATCCAGATTTATTGATGTTGGTCCAGCAATGGTCTAATGCTATTTGGTTACTGTTGGGTGGGGGAAAAAGAGTCAGATTGAGAGAGAGAGAGAGAGAGAGAGAGAGAGAGAGAGAGAGAGAGAGAGAGAGAGAGAGAGAGAGAGAGAGAGAGAGAGAGAGAGAGAGAGAGAGAGAGAGAGAGAGAGAGAGAGAGAGAGAGAGAGAGAGATATTTTTCATTGTTCATTGTCAGTGGAGTTTGTTCATTAAGTAGTTCTTCATTATTCCAGTAACTGTATGTTAAACAGGTTTTAAATAAGTATAATCTTGGGGTTGGAATTAGTAGTTTGTTTGATTGCCTGTAACTGTTTATCGAGAAGCGGTCGATTAAAGATTGGGGAGCGTTTCCAGTCATGATTTTATGCATAATCATTGCTTTGTTATACTCCAACTGTAATTTAATACAGTTTTGTATTCATTGTTCGAAAGAGAAGTTGATTTGAGCAGCACCAATTTATGCAGTTTAACGAGAGGGTTTAGAACATTTGCACTTGCTGACTCCCACAAAGTAGAGGAATAGCTGATACGTGAATTTATATGTGCATAATAGAGCTGCTTCCTGGCATTGAGATTGAGGAAATGTTTTGGTTTTGATAGTTGAAATATTCTTTGCGATACCTTTTTACTTAATATTTCTATGTGTTCTGACCAAGATAATTTGTTATCAATCCCCTGAGATGTGAATTGGGAATGAAGTAGATGAAAGGTTTGGGCGTTTCTGTCGGGTTGTCAAACACATATACTTAGTTTTGTTTGGATTCACAAACATGTGTTAACGAAGTGAGTCTATGTCAATCTTCAATCTTCAATTGTTCTTCGTCACGCCGTCTCATCAGACTATTAGTGACTTGGAAGTTGTGCAATGCGTATATAGATTTCTTTTTTTTTAAAAGAAAAAGAAAAACAAGAACTAAATAGATGTCCTACCTTAGATGGTGTGTGTGTGTGTGTGTGTGTGTGTGTGTGTGTGTGTGTGTGTGTGTGTGTGTGTGTGTGTGTGTGTGTGTGTGTGTGTGTGTGTGTGTGTGCGCGCGCGCGCGCGTGTGTGTGTGTGTGTGTGTGTGTGTGTGTGTGTGTGTGTGTTTATGGCCGGCCATAGACCTTTATTTCGCAGTATCCAGGCAAGACCAATCCGGCTACCGTAGCAGTCCCCGGGGGCAGGCCCCGACTGGCACAGCTCCTGCCCTTCATTTACCACTACTTTGATATATGGCCCCCTAACCCTATCTAGATTTAAGAAAGACTTTGATATCCAGGTTTCCAGTCTAATCTACAGCATGGGCTGCAATGCTGAAAGGATTTTCTCCACAGGTCAGCGTGCAGGCCAAGACCTTCCGGACCCTCCTAAGACCTGATCCCTTTGAAGACCTGATCAAGATGTTCGACGACCACTTCACACCAAAGCGTGACGTCATTCATGAACGGGCAGTGTTTAGAGACAGCAGGCCCCTGCCAGGTGAGAATGTCGAGACATACACTCGCATTATGTACGAAATGGCGGAAAACGCTGATTTTCCGTGCACAGATTCAACAATCAGGGACTGGCTTGTAGTAGGACTGTGTGATAGGGAGCTGTCAGTAAAGTTACAGCTCCAGCCAGATCTCACCCTGAAGGAAACCATTCAAATTGCGCACCAGCTCGAGCTAGTCAAGCAGCAGCTGCGGGCGCAGCGTGATGCCGGCGCCAGTGTGGATGCAGTACACTCCTGCAGAGGTTGAGGTATACAATGGGGACATCGCCGTGGTGGTGGCCACAGAGGGCATACCTCCAACCCATCACAGAGGGGCAGCTACGGACGCGAAAATAATGAAAACGCCAGAGGTCAACACGCCGGAGGTCACTGGAGAGAGATACATCAGGTCAACACGCCGGAGACCAACATCCCAGAGGACGAGGCGGTACAGGCCAACATTGACGAGGAGGCAGAACGTGCACCTACTGCGGTCGGGAACCACATCACAGCAGAAACGAGTGTCCAGCTCGCGGCAAAGTTTGTCGCAAATGCGGGATCTACTGACACTTTGCAAATGTCTGCAGACAGCAGCAGCGATCAGAGGTGAACGAGGTGGAGACACACTTCCTGGGCTCTGTCTCCACTCCAGCCACATACGTCTGCAACGCCCCGGTCTGCTAGACACAGGCGCTGACGTGTCTGTCATTTCAACGTCCCAATACAACCCATTCCCTTGCCCTCCTCCCTTGCAGCAAACAAAAGCAGCACTCTGTAGCCCTTCATGTCCCTTGACTTGCAGAGGACAGTTCACTGTGACTGTTGATACATAAAATGGTCTTTTATGTAGGCAGTTCTTAGTCGTGGACTCCAACACCGATAACCTTCTTGGACGAGCTGCTGCATGCCAACTGAACCTAGTCCAGCGCATCGACGAGCTTTCCACTCCCGTGTTTGGTGAGCTTGACCAGAAACCAGTGGATTGCACACCCGTCAAAATCCATCTGAAGGAGGATGCTCAACCATGCAGCATCTCCACAGCCAGGAGGGTACCAATCCCACTTCATGAAAAGGTCAAGGCCGAACTGGACAGAATGATAGAAGCAAACATTATCAAAGCCATCACAGAACCAACGGATTGGTGTGCCCCAATGGTTGCTGTCATGAAGAAGTCAGGATCAGTCAGAATCTGTACTGATTTCAAGAAGCTGAATCTTGCCGTGAAAAGAGAAAGATACCGACGATTGACGTCATCCTACACAAATTGAAAGGCTCCACCATCTTTACGAAATTGGATGCCACATCAAGATTCTGGCAGATCCATCTGGACCTACAAACTGCGAAACTTACGACCTTCATCACACCATTTGGCAGGTTCTACTACAAGAGACTACCATTTGGCATCACCTCAGCACCAGAGATATTCCAAAGGAAGATGGAAGAAATTCTTCATGGAATTGTCAACGTCATTTGCTACTTCGATGACATCCTGATCCACAGCAAGAACGCAGAGGAACATGAGAGGCACCTTGCAGCAGTCATCCAGAGACTTGCAGAGGTCGGTCTCAAACTCAAACCAAAAGAAGTCAGAATTCCGGAAATCCAGCATCGACTTCTTGGGCCATTGCATCAGTGGAGAAGGCATGCATCCCAGCGACGAGAAGGTCGAAGCTATCATCAAAATGCCAGAACTGGACCTCAAGAGAATCAAGAGAAAACCTTTACCCGAAGGTCCATTCCAAATGGTTGGTGCCAACCTGTCAACCTTGTTGTTATTGACTACTTCTCCAGATATTTGGAAATTGCTCATCTGCCTGTGTCATCGGAAAACTGAAGAACATGGGCAAAGGCCCATCATGGGATCCCGGACATAACTGTCACAGACAATGGATGACAGTTTACCTCGTCAGAATTCAAGATCTTCTCTGACACCTGGCACTTCATGTACGTTACCAGTAGTCCTTACTTCCCACAGAGCAATGGGGAAGCAGAAAGTGGAGTGCAAATCGCCAAACGAATTTTGCAGCAGAAGGATCCTTTCCTTGCTCTACTGTCACACAGAGCAACTCCCACAGCGTCTACAGGAGTGAGCCCAGCTGAACTCGCCATGGGGAGAAGGTTAAGGACCACGGTTCCAACGCTTCCCGTCAACCTGGAACCTCAGCAATGCGACCGAGAGACCATTGCTCAGAGAGATGCCAAAGCCAAAGAAAACAACAACAACTTTCGACAGGCACCATGGAGCTCATTCCCAACCAGAGCTCCTCCCAGGAGACTACGTCCTGCAGAAACTGGACCATGAGTCCCAGTGGTCCAACCCTGCCAGAGTCCTCGACCAGATTGTGCCCAGATGGTGAAGAACTCCTACGGTACCCAGTATAGGTGGAATCGCAAACATCTTCATCTGCCCCAGTCCATTTCCCAGAGTGCCTTTGCTCAGAGTGCTGCCTGTCCGCAACTTCCAACCAAACCCAACAAGCCCTGTCCTGACCCTCAGCCAATCCCATGTCCTTTGGCTAGTCCTCAGTTGCCAGGACCAAATAGGCTATGGCTAGTCCTCAGTCGCCAGAACCACCCCAGGCTATGGCTAGTCCTCAGTCGCCAGGACCACCCCAGGCTATGGCTAGTCCTCAGTCGCCAGGACCACCCCAGGCTATGGCTAGTCCTCAGTCGCCAGGACCACCCCAGGCTGGTATCCAATACCACCAGCCAAACGCCCACGGGACACTAGCAGCCTGCCTTCCAGGGCAGTCCAGCCAGACTGGCCCTTCGACATCAGCTCCTGTTAGGACAACCCGCTGTGGACGAGCTGTTATCACCCCAGCACGATTCAGGGACTAATGCAACATCCTGTGGTCTGCCGTTTAGGCCAGACACTCAAAATTAATAGTGAACTTATTAGTGTGTCGGGAGTACTAACTACAATGTAGGTGACCAGTGGTTGACTCACAAATAAAATGTTGATTCTTAACAGCTTATTTCCTGTCACCAGAGAACTTATGCACTTGTATAATGTAGATGATCAGTGGTCACTGCCACTGACCAATGGTCGCTATGACGGAAACTGTACAATTTCATTGTTTTATAGCTTATTGCTGTGTTACGAGTACTACTAACTGGCCAGAAGTCAATGACATTAGCCAATGGTCACTTTGGCTTCAAAATATCAAATGTTGACCCTTACCAGCTTATTTCCCGTAACCACAGAATGTTGCACCTTGTATAATGAAGATGTGTGCTGTGAATAGTTTGGCAAAAAGGCGCAAAATAAATATCCGGAGATCCAGGCCATACAACCCCAAGGCACAAGGAAAGTGCGAAAGGTCGCACAGAACCATTCGCAGAAAGCTAGATTTTGCTGCCAGGACGGATCCGAGTT
>CM065713.1:17246785-17249285 GCA_017654935.2 Phymorhynchus buccinoides
AGGAGGCGAGGCGGAAAAGGAAATGGGAGTAAGGAGGGGGGGGGGGGGATGGGAGGAGGGAGGCGAGGAGAAAAAGGAAATGGGAGTAAGGAGGGGGGGGGGGGAGGAAATGGGAGTAAGGAGGGGGGGGAAATGGGAGGAGGCGAGGAGGAAGAGGACATGGGAGTAATGAGGGGGGGGGGGAGGGAGGAGGCGAGGATGAAAAGGAAATGCGAGTAAGGAGGGGGGGGGGAGGAGGAAATGGGAGTAAGGGGGGGGGGGGGGAAATGGGAGGAGGCGAGGAGGAAAAGGAAATAGGAGTAAGGAGGGGGGGGAGAGAAAATGGGAGTAAGGAGGGGGGGGGGAGGAAATGGGAGTAAGGAGGGGGGGGAAATGGGAGGAGGCGAGGAGGAAGAGGACATGGGAGTAAGGAGGGGGGGGGGGAATGGGAGTATGGAGGGGGGGAGGAAATGGGAGTAAGGAGGGGGGGGGGAGGAAATGGGAGTAAGGAGGGGGGGGGAATGGGAGTAAGGAGGGGGGGGGGGAGGAAATGGGAGGAGGCGAGGAGGAAGAGGAAATGGGAGTAAGGAGGGGGGGGGGGAGGAAATGGGAGTAAGGAGGGGGGGGAGGAAATGGGGAGTAAGGAGGGGGAGGATGGGAGGAGGCGAGGAGGAAAAGGAAATGGGAGTAAGGACGGGGGGGGGAGAGGAAATGGGAGTAAGGGGGAAGGGGAAATGGGAGTAAGGAGGCGGGGGGGGGGAGGGGAAATGGGAGGAGGCGAGGAGGAAGAGGACATGGGGAGTAAGGAGGGGGGGAGGAAATGGGAGGAAGCGAGGAGGAAGAGGAAATGTGAGGAGGAGGGGGAGGAAATGGGAAATGAGGGGAGGAAGGATGGGAGGAGGGAGGAGGAAAAGGAAATGGGAGTAAGGAGGGGGGGGGAGGAGGAAATGGGAGGAGGAAAAGGAAATGGGAGTAAGGAGGGGGTTGGAGAGGAAATGGGAGTAAGGAGGGGGGAGAGGAAATGGGGAGTAAGGGGGGGGGAAATGGGAGTAAGGAGGGGGGGGGGGAGGAAATGGGAGGAGGCGAGGAGGAAAAGGAAATGGGAGTAAGGAGAGGGGGAGAGGAAAATGGGAGTAAGGAGGGGGGGGGGGTGGGAGGAGGCGAGGAGGAAAAGGAAATGGGAGGTAAGGAGGGGGTGGAGAGGAAATGGAAGTAAGGGGGGGGGGGGGAAATGGGAGTAAGGAGGGGGGGGGAAATGGGAGTAAGGAGGGGGGGAGGAAATGGGAGTAAGGAGGGGGGAGGAAATGGGAGTAAGGAGGGGGGGATGGGAGGAGGCGAGGAGGGAAAAGGAAATGGGAGTAAGGAGGGGGTGGAGAGGAAATGGGAGTAAGGGGGGGGGGGGATGGGAGTAAGGGGGGGGGGGGGGGAAATGGGAGGAGGCGAGGAGGAAGAGGACATGGGAGTAAGGAGGGGGGGAGGAAATGGGAGGAGGCGAGGAGGAAGAGGACATGGGAGTAAGGAGGGGGAGGAAATGGGAGTAAGGAGGGGAGGGAGGAAATGTGAGGAGGCGAGGAGGAAAAGGAAATGGGAGTAAGGGGGGGGGGGGGAGAGGAAATGGGAGTAAGGAGGGGGGGGTGGGAGGAGGCGAGGAGGAAAAGGAAATGGGAGTAAGGAGGGGGGAGGAGATGAAATGGAGTAAGGGGGGGGGGGGGATGGGAGTAAGGAGGGGGGGGGGAGGAAATGGGAGGAGGCGAGGAGGAAAAGGAAATGGGAGTAAGGAGAGGGGGGAGAGGAAATGGGAGTAAGGAGGGGGGGGTGGGAGGAGGCGAGGAGGAAAAGGAAATGGGAGTAAGGAGGGGGTGGAGAGGAAATGGGAGTAAGGGGGGAGGAAATGGGAGTAAGGAGGGGGGGAGGAAATGGGAGGAGGCGAGGAGGAAGAGGAACATGGGAGAAAGGAGGGGGGGGGGAGGAAATGGGAGTAAGGAGGGGGGGGGAGGAAATGGGAGGAGGCGAGGAGGAAGAGCAAATGGGAGTAAGGAGTGGGGGGAGGAAATGGGAGGAGGCGAGGAAGACGAAACAGGAGAAAGCGGGGAACGGGGAATGAAAGGAAGAGGAAAAAAAAAAAAGGGGGGGGGGGGGGGGAATGAAAGGAAGAGGAAAAGGGGGGAAAAGGGAGGAAGGAAGGCAAAATTATGATAGAAAAAATCTGATTGAAGATTGTCATAGGATGGCACAAAGTGGACCCCTGAACCAAATCTTATAATTTTCTTTCAACCAGAACCTAATTTGGGTCTCTGAGGGAAATAAGCAATAAGTAAAAGAAAGTTTTGTTTTACTTCTTTCTTTTACTTATTGATTATTTCCGCGCAGGAAATTCGGATGAACTGTGTACGTGGGTTAAGGCTTTTGTGTATGTACCGCCTCATGCGCTTATCCACAATATAAAAAAGTAAGAAAAAGGGCGACGCACGTAAACCCATAAATAAGTAAAAGAAAAAAAGGAAAATACGGACAAGTGCGC
>CM065713.1:17261785-17277944 GCA_017654935.2 Phymorhynchus buccinoides
TCATGTTGCAAATTAAGTTTGGGTGGTTAAATCCACCGAAAATAAGTATTAGAGATTAAAAGGATGATAAAAGTAATCTAAGTCAAGGTATAAAAAATTACGATAAAAAGTTAGGAGGTAAGTTGTAATATATTCCGGTAGGTAATAGAGTATGGTGTATATAGTATGTGGTATTGTAAGATGTTAATTGTTGTGTAAGAAGTGGAATGTACACGCGCACCCGACTTTTATGAGCGATCGCGAGGGAGGTCAACTGGCCGACTAGCAGTCAGAAGACTGACGTTATTATATACGTGTAAAATGTGAAACTATTATCTATAGTTTTAGGATTAATCCATTGATTACCCAAGGGGGGGTAGCTACAAAATCTCCCCCGCCCCTGATTCAACAGTGGAACTCAGTGATTAAGTAAGTACTAGCAATGATTATTTAGGTGGCATGGGAGCCCAGGCAAAACGATATTTAAAAAGCAACTATCGGTGAGGGTGCGGTGGCTAACAATAGAGCATTTGCCACGCGCCGGTGACCTTGAATTTCACTGAGTTGAATTTAGAGAGTTGAATTAGAGAGGTCAGCGCAACTCGGGCAGAACGAGCACGGGCACATTAGTAGTCTAGTATAGTGAACGAACACTCGTGGCAAACGCCCTATTCTAACTTGCTCGAGGCGGAGGGAGGGAGGGAGAGGGACCCCTCCTCTCCGACTCGAGCAGAGGAAAGACGCCGCTTGAGTGGTCCCTAATGGGGAGGGGAGCACCAGCAAAAAAGCATTACGACTATGAAAGAGGCCTCCGGTGCACGCGCCGGACACCCGTCCACTGGGGAGGGAGATCAAAAAAAAGGTGGGCTCAAAAAGGAGCCACTTCGGCAACACGAGCGCATGTTTAAATAAAAAGGGAAGGGGGGAGAGGGGGACAGGAGTGTGGGCGGGTGTCCAGCCCGCGGCCCGGAGGGACTCCACCTCAACCATTATTAACTGAAAGTATAATATATAGTTGTTAGAAATGTGATTTAAATGAAGCGTTATGTATGGCTTCTGCTAGCCACACCAGGGGGGGCCACACCTTTGGATAATATGGCTTTTTGGGTGAAGGGAATATTGACAGATTTTAATTTTAGTTGTAGTTCGTTAAATTCCTTTGAAATGTAAGTACAGGGTTGAAAAAGATGGTCAAAATTTAGAATTTGTTGACACTCACAGGTGATGTTCTTAAATTTACTGTAAAAAGCTTTGGTTCTTATACGAAAAATAAGTCTTATTTGACGTGGAACTGTAAGAAACAATCCCCCCAGGAATGGGCTTTGGTAAAAGTTTCCCAGGAATGGGCTTTGGTAAAAGTTTCCAATTCCTTGGCCCACTCCTGGAAAGATGCTAGTTTTAGTAATGATTTAGCTTCGCCAGTGGATAGGCCTATGTCCTGTAAAATACCGGACCTATGGGAGGCTGCCAACTTAGCTTCGTGATCGGCAAGATCGTTGCCGATAAGACCACAGTGGGATGGGATCCATGCTAAAGTGACGTCGGTACCTTTGCGATGGAGTTGATGGATTAGGTTTTTAATTTCATTTTTAATTTCGAGTCGGTTCTTATTATGTCCCTGAAGTGCTTTGATGGAGGAAAGTGAGTCGGAATAAATGACCATCTTAAGCGGAAGCATTATGTAAGAGAGGGCTTCTAAAATAGCCCAGAGTTCAGCTGAAAAAATAGAAACATGTTTATTTAGTTGAAAAGCTTTGACATTTTTTAATTTAGGAACAGTGAATGCGCATCCAATTTGGTTGGCGCTTAATTTAGAACCGTCTGTGAAAATGCTCAAAGGTTATAAATCTTTTCTTTGGCTGCAATAGTAAGATGGTTAATATCTACCTCTTTGTTGTATTCTAGATGAAGGGAAATGTCATATTCGGGAGGGTCCCAATCCCACTGTGGCACTATGTATTTGGTGTAAAACGCAATATTATTCATCGACAGATCAGATCTTTCAAACAACTCCTTGGAGAAGTCATAAATGTTAATGAATTTACGGACTGATTTTTTGGAATTGGCGAAATATGGATCAGAAAATTGGGTGAAGAAATCATCTGTAGTAAGATTACGTGTGCTATAAATTCTGGTTAAAAAAGTAGCACAATTTAGTTTTATAAGATGTTCCAAGGGGAGCCAGCCTATATCTCTGTAAATCAAAAGATTGACAGCGTAGAAGGGGAGGCCCAGGGCAGTCTTTAAGGCTTTCAGCTCCAAAGTTGCAAGTTGGTTTAAATTAGATTTAGTTAAGTTATAAAAGGTTTCCCTACCATATGTTAGTCGGCTGCGGACTAGGGCACGAACCAAAAAAACTAAAAACTTAGGTTCCCGAGCCCATTTCTGATAGGAAATAACTTTGATAAAGCTTTGGTAGCTTTCTTTATTAGGTGGTTAACATGTGATGTCCAAGACAAGTTTCGTGTCAGGATGACCCCTAAGAACTTAACTTGGGAAGGGGTTCTTTTGACTTTACCGAGAATGTTAATCTTGTAATCTTCATTTTTATCCGTCTATTAGAAAAGACCATAAAATCACATTTATGTGATGATAGGGTGAATCTTTGCTAATTAAGTAGTGAATAACTAAATTAGTGTTTTTTTGGTGAGCACCAAGTAAGAGTTACTTTAATCCCTCCAGCAGTTGGGAGAGACCATATGGCTATGTCGTCCGCAAACATTGAGATGCGACAGCCTTCAAATTTCAGTTTGGAAATGTCGTGAAGCATGATATTAAATAGGATCGGGGCAATGACGCTACCCTGGGGCACTCCCATGTCCATGTAGTGTCTGGTCGAAAGGGAGTGGCCCACCCTGACCCTAAAGCTCCTATTTTGAAGAAATGAGTAAATGAAATTGTACATATTGCCCTCAATGCCGAGCCTGCTGAGTTTTTCTAAGAGCCTCTCATGCCAGTCATACGCCCCTTTAATGTCAAAAAAAGTGGCGAAGACTTTCCTGCGCCTGGCGAGTGCTTTTCTGACATGGGAGGTAAGCCTTACTACTTGTTCCATGCAGGACCTATTCCTTCTAAAACCTGCCTGGAAGGTGGGGATAATATTATTTTTTTCAAGAAAACGTTCTAGTCTGTTTTTTTACGATTCTTTCATAAAGTTTACCAGTATGAGGGGTGAGGGAGATGGGGCGATAGCTCTTTGGGTCCCTAGCCGGTTTTCCTGGCTTAAGGATCCCTATCACCTGTGCCTCTTTCCATGCTTGAGGCACAATCCCCCCCCCCATCCCAGCATCTGGAGTAGTAATGTAATAAAATTTTAAGAAAAGATGGGGGTAATTTTTTCAATATTTTGTGGGAGATGGGATCATCTTTATTAACTTTTCTAATCTGGTTTAGGGCACCAGCAAGCTCGGTCATATTGAGGGGTGCGTTAATATATAGAGAATTGTTATTACTTTTTGGAATATGGGGAGCTGAGCTGCATCTGTTTTGCTCCTCTGTTGATAAATATTTGGTCTGACTTGCCTGAGCAAACGTGTCTGCTGTTTCTAGGTTGGTGGAGGTTAATATATCGTTCTTTTGCACTCTGGGCTCCCATACTTTGCCGTTATTATTAATTGTATTTACTTTCTTCCAGGCTTTGCCCAGGTCCTTATAGTCAACTACATCGTCCTTATCAAAGAACTCCCTTTTGGCTAAATTGATAGCGTCCTCACAATCCTTCTCTGCCTTTCGTTAGGTGGATTGGATGACAATCAAAATAGTTACAGGCCTGTTTCTTCTTCTTAATGATGTTTTTTACGTGGTCGTTCCACCAGGGTTTGGGGGATGGACGGTTATGATTTATTGGTGCTTTTATTGGCAGGCCTGTAAAATTGATTGTCTTAATTTTTCGTAATGAGTATCTGGGTCGGGATGAAAGATATCTTCATTATAATGTTTGCTTAAGATGGACTGGAATAAGGTCCAGTTAGCTTTATCAAAATTAAACTGTTGTTGTTGTTGGGGAGGAGTAAAGGTAGGAATTTGAGCTTGTAGTGTTATCGAAATAGGTTTGTGATCAGATAATAACGAGTCTGATATGGGGTATCATTCGTGGTTTGGTACGAGATCGGGGCTTACTAGAGTAAGCTGTGGGTTTTTGATGTGCTGAGTCTGGGTACCTAGTGGAAGAACCATCATTTAGAAGGATTAAATGAGAGTTATTTATCTCCTGTAGCAACTCGCTCCTCCCCCGCTGGGAACTGAACCAAACAACTCCCAGGAGGGGTGATGCGCGTTGAAATCCCCCACCACGACCCAAGATGATGAGTCCGGCAGGGAGGAGAGCCAGTCAAAGGTATTATAGCTGATTGGGTAGTAGATGTTAATTATATTTGTCAGTTTACCATTAATCTTAGTCTGGATAGTGTTTGAATAACGGATACCGGTGATGTTAGGTTCCGGACTTGGTACTTGGTTGTGTTGAATTGACAGATGCACATACGTGGCTGTGTAGACTTTGTGATCCTTGTCACTTGCTGAAGGGGGGTAATGGTATCCTTGGATACATGGTAATTTAGAATAATTTATATTAAGGTGATACTTAGTAGGTGAAGTTGACAAGAAGTAAATAAGATGATCGCCGGTTTTCCCGATGGAACAACAGTTCCATTGTAGAACGTTCAGCGCGCCAGTAAAAACAAAGAGGGTTACTTATATTTATAACTAAGCATAAGAAAAAGTATTGATTTTAAGGCTGTTTTGGAGGAGTTGGACCCAGCTCTATACTTGACCCTGGAACCCTCCCCTCCAATCGAAGGGCTGCAGGCCAGTTCGGCGAGCCTCATTAAATTGCTCTTGGGGCCTATTGGTGTCTGGCGACCGGAGGTGGGGAACAAGGAGACCAGTCCCTCTAGCAGTAGCGTGGGTTTTTGGGTAGTACGTGCTTTAGCAACCTGTGTAAGCACTTGGGTAATGAAGCTTTCAGCCACTGTTTGATTTTGTTTTGTTTTTATATTCAGATTTATTTTTTCTATTTCAATTGGGGAAGGAGTTTGATTGTCTGCCGAAGCAGTTGTGTTTGTTTGTGTGTTGGTCTGGGTAATGGTCATTTTGTCTGTAAAGTTGGTAATCAGTTTGTCCATGTGGGTGGTCAATTCTGTCATCAGGGAGGTAGTATGTTTTGTAGTTGTTGTAACGCTAACTGTTCTGTTTTCCGTTCAGAGTTTTGTTTTATTATTTTGCTTTTTTGCTGCTGCAATTTTAAGTGCTGAGAATTCTTTTTCGGGTTTTAGATGGTGAGAGTGAAAAGTTGTTCTTGGGTTGAGTGTGTACGTTACTGGTTATTTCACCTTGGACTGATGATTCTGTATTATGAACTGTGACTTTGATTTTGGTTTTTTTTCAATTGAATTGGGTTGTGTGTGGTCCCGTTCTTGACTGCGTTAGCATATGTTCTATCCTCCGGCCTCCAGGAAGAATCAACTTCGGGGGAGGGCTTGTTGTTTAAAAGCCAAATCTGACTCCTGGGCCAATTTGGCTCAGCGAATGGCCTCTGAGTAAGGGATGAATGTTTCTGCCCTAATTCGATTAGCTTGAAGCATAAGTTTAAAATGCGGACATCCACCATAAGCAGCTGAGTGAGCTCCCCCACAGTTGATACATTTGGGAGTTTTTTGACATGCGGTTGAAGAGTGACCCTGTCCGGCACACTTCGTGCAGGTCTCTTTTTTGGACCGAACCGGGCACACCTTTTGCATCTTTTGACTGGGGCCACAAAGGGCTGAACTGAAAACTCTTGGGCACAGATTTGAATGAATGATGGGAGAAGTGGTTTGTTGAAAACTATCTTTATTGCTTTTGATTTAGATCCATCTTTATTGTTTAGTCTGAGAACGCTTCTCGCGTCCTCGATCAGAGGAAGGAGGTTCTGTGCGTTCTCTTCTAATGGAATTGGACGGATGACTCAATGCCTCAGTGGAGGCAGTCGGAATGAAACATTTTATGGCAATTTTGGAAATGACAGTTAGTTTGGCAAGTTTAGATTGTTCTGCAGATTTGCAGCCGATCAGAAGTCTGTTACCAGCGAGTGACCTTTGGCATTTTGCCAAAGCTTCATCCCCGTGATTGGGCCCAGGCCCTTGATCGTAGCCGGGCCTGAGCCAAGGTCTTCCACAATCACGGGGTATTTGAGAAATGTCGGGGGCGGCAGATTAGAAAAATCGGGTGCGCGCGGACGTGTCTGTCTGGGCTTTGGTGTGGGTCTGAATGAGGTATGTGTCTGTTCATTTGAGCGTGTTTCCGAAGTGACTGGGGTTGGGCCCCATATGGAAACACAGTCGGGGGTGGGGTGATCTTCCCTGTTTGGTGGACTATCTGACTGCCTCCCTCCGGTGAGGGGGCTGGCTAGCAGTATGCCCTCACTCTGGCTGTTAGAGGCTTGTATTTCCATTTTTTCACTTGTTTCCCTTGGAGGGGAAATTCTGACTGCTTCATCTGTGATCAAAGATTGGGGATCAGAAGGGATCCGCTTCCCATGACTGATGGGGGACATGTTCTCTTTAGATTTCTTGTTCCCTGGAGAAGGGTTTGGGGAAGCTCGAGAAGTTCTGGAGGAACGTGATCTCTTCCTAGATGGTGTAAGAGGAACTGGGGTGCTTTGGAGCAAAGGAGCCGAGGGCCCTGACGGTATTGAAAAGGGCATTTTCAATAATGGTGTGTGTGTGGGGGGGGGGGGGGGGGGGAAGAGCTGCTGGAGTCGGACAGAGTCTCAATGCTTTCGCCCGGACTGAGGTCGAAAACACTGGACCCCTCCTCCTCCTCCACCTCCTCTACCTATATCACTCATGGTAGGTTCGTATGTCAGAATATGTGAGCCGAAAGGTATGGTTTTAGCGGGAACCAATCAGAAGCGGGGTATATTTACGCTTGTCACTGTTATGGCAAGAACCAATGAAAAGCTGGGAAATATCCCACCTAAAGTTAATGTAACCTAATTTTAACTAGTTCAGGACTAACCGAAGGAAGTCTTATTTTGGAGACAAGATTCCCATCCTAAAGTAACTGAAAACCCAAAAACCTATGCCTCAGCCCTCAAACGAAATAACCAAAGACCCATAGAAAACAAAAACAACCCAAGTCAAATCTCTAGAAAAGAACAAACAAACTCAGAGGAGACTGTCATCATCCCCTCAAATTCAATCCAAAAAGAAACCATTCGTGACGTTAAACAATCACTCCTAAAAGCCCAATCTGTCTTCCAGAAAAAAGAACAAGATAAGAAATTTGAAAAAAGTGTAGCGGAAGAAGTTGCAAGACAACTAAATGGAATCCAAACACAAATTCAAAAACAAATCCAGGACTTATCAGATAACTTGACAAAACATATGGAACGAATGACAATGACAACAAATAAACTAAATGATACAGGATCACTAATTCAAAGCTCTAAATCCACTCAGAGTAGCCCCAGCTCAAAGGCTCAGTCCTTAGACGAAAAACAGCTGACAAATTTCCTGATAGGCTTTGAAAAAGCTAGAGAAACAGCTAAACCCCAACTCATTATTGAAAGTCTGACACTACTGTTCCCACTAGTAGGGCAAAAGACTCCAATTCCAATCAATAGAGGCGGAACACTATGGAACATGGCAGAAAAGATGTGTGGCATTTCGAGCAACCCAGCTAGGAAATCGAAGTCACTGTCGGGTGTTCCCCCTCCGGCTGGAGGGGGATCACTCCATTCTTAAACAAACTTTTAACTATATTTTAACCTCATATTTGTATATAACTCTCTCCACAAGACAATACAATGAAAGGACTTAACCTATTACAATGGAATGCACGTTCACTTAAGAAAAATCTAGATTATCTCATTGATTTTCTAGCCACTTCTACTTTTCAATACCACGTAATATTGATTCAATCTTCCAACGTTAAAAATCGTGATATCCCCAAAATAGAAGGATTTTACTTTCCCCCAGAGACTAGTAATCACGATGGGAAAATTCAAACACTTACTTATGTTAACCAAACTATTAAATATACTAAAATTTCATCCCCTGTTCCAAATATTCCCCATATTCAATATAGTAACTCGATTCAAATTAAACTACATCAAAAACAAACAAACATAGTTAATATGTATCTCCCTAAGGGCTACACATCAGACATCTCTAATGCTAACAAAGATTGGCTTTCTTCTCTAAACCATAAAGAATCTTGGATAATTGTAGGCGACTTCAACACTCATCACCCAACATGGGACCCTACTCAAATTAGAAACAGTACAGAAGGAAACATCTTATATAACGAAATACTAAACTCTAGACTCTCAATACTAAATGATGGCAGCACAACTCGCCTACTAACTCATATCAAAGAAAGATCCACAGCAATAGACTTAACTCTAGTAAGCCCCGAAATGCTTAATAACTATAGTTGGACGGTGAATACGGACCCTTTGGGTTCCGATCACTGCCCCATCACAGTAAAAATAAATCAAAGACCAGACACAATAGAAGCTAATAAACAACCTAAATTCAACTATGACAAAGCTAACTGGACCATGTTCCAAACCACTTTATTAAATACAGACACTGAAAAACTACAAAATAATGACATAGAAATTTATTATAATAACATACATACTGCTATATACAAAGCTAGCGAAATAGCCATCCCAATTATATTCCCATCAAACTCAAAAGGAGATACACATAATAAGCCATGGTGGAACGATGACTGCAGAGAATACGTGAAACGTAAAAATAAAGCCTGCTTTCAGTGCTACAAATGCCCATCAGAACCTAACTTATTACAGAAACAACAATCTGAAAAAGAATGTGATCACACAATTCAAAAAGCTAAAAGAGACTATTTTACTAGTGAAACAGAACAAATAAACTTTAAAGACACCAGCAAAGTGTGGAAAAAGATCAAACAAATCAATAATGATTATCAACGTCCGGAAACCCCATTAACATTAAATGGACATACAACAAAAAACAATAAAGAAAAAGCAGATATGCTAGGCCACGTTTTTGCTCGGGTAGGTCAAACCCAACACCTCCCCAAGGCAGAACAAAAACGTAGAAAAGAAAAAGCTACTGCCCCTAATAAATCAATGGACAATACTGATTTCATAAATGCACCTATCACAATTTCTGAATTAATAAACGCCCTAAACTCTATCCGTAATGTTAACAAAGCCACAGGACCAGACTTAATCTCATATAGAATTCTGAGACAACTACCTAAATCTTTCCTACAAGCACTTCATCAGTTTTACTCCAAATGCTGGGAAGAGGGTATTATCCCTAAAGCCTGGAAACAGGCACAAATAGTCCCAATTCTTAAACCCAGTAAATCACCTAAAGATCCCAAAAGTTATAGGCCTATATCTTTAACCCCCCATATAGGTAAACTTTTTGAAAAAATCACCAACAATCGACTACAATACTTCTTGGAGAAGAACGATATCATTCCTAGATTCCAAGCTGGATTTCGTAAAAATCGTAGCTGTGCAGAACAAACTGCAAAATTAAGTTCTCACGTACGTAAAGCCTTGATTAAAAAACAAAAACTATTTGCTACATTCTTTGACATCAAAGGTGCCTACGACACAGTATGGCACGATAAATTATTATGTAAAATAGACAAAATAGGCATTCATGGCAATATGTACAATTTTATCAAAGAATTTTTAACAGATAGGGTTATTCAAGTAAAAGTGGGACAAGCCACTTCTGCTACCCACCTTTTAAATATGGGCGTGCCTCAAGGCAGCATAATCGCGCCAGCCCTGTTCAACATTATGGTTCATGATATAGATAAACTTCCATTCAAAGATTGCGATCAATCAATGTATGCAGATGACGTCGCAATCTGGACTAAAGTTAATAACAGAGAAAAGAAAACAAACTATAAAGAATCTCTTAAAAAACATCAAAGAAACACTGACCTTGTTACATTTTACATGTTTATAAACGGCTTTTACTTGGCCCCCAACAAATGTGTATTTGTAGTGTTCTCAAGAACAAGAAACACTAAACTATCGGTTTTTATATATGACGATGAACTCAAACAGTCAAGAACTGTAAAATTTTTAGGAGTTATTTTTAATGAAAACTTATCCTGGAACGAACACATACAACATTTAGCAAAAAAATCCTATTTTGCTCTACATATCATTAAAAAACTAACTACTCAGAAATGGGCGCAGGACCCTAAACTGCTTACTTATTTGGTACAAGCATTAGTAAGGAGCAGACTACTGTATGGATGTGAATCATTTTATACAGCCACAAAAATACAACTAAACATACTCGAAAAGATTGAAACTAGTGCCCTAAAAACAGCCCTGGACATACCAAAATCGGCAGTAAATAACTTGGTCTATCGGGATATTGACTGGATTCCACTCCGTCATATCATAAAACTAAGATGTGCAAACCTATTAACTAGAATTACTGCATCTAATATTTACTCTAAGAATGAATTTAACAAACTGTTTGGTACCTCTGAATGGGGTATGCAATGGGAGTCTTTAAAAAACAAAGCCCCAAGAACTTATGATAGAACTAAACACATTGATGAATTCACTAAATCCTTATTCCAAAAAGCTGAAGTATCAATAAACCAGGTTAACATTAACCCCAAATGGAAAGTCCCACAATGGGAACTAGAAGAACCAAACTATGATAAGGACCTACATGGCATCCACTGTAAGGCCAAGGCCCCTCATCTGTTAACCTTAAAAGCCAAAGAAAAGATACATGGCTTACAACAACACTTGTTGGTGTACACAGATGGATCTAAACTATCCAACGACCAAATAGGCTGTGCTTTTTATATTCCATCATTAAAAATAACTAAAAGCTTTCAACTTAATAAGGAAATTTCCATTTTTAGCGCTGAACTCTGGGCTATTTTACAAGCCTGTATATTTTTAAATGAGTTACCAAGATCACTAATTAGCGCTTACATACTAACTGATTCCCTGTCCTCAATTCAAGCCATCCAGAATAAAACTAATAATCGCCAATCTATAATACAAGAAATTCTACACATAATCCATCAAATAAAACTGAAAGGTACTGACGTTACTTTATCATGGATTCCTTCCCATAGTGATATTTCAGGAAATGACAGAGCCGACTGGGCGGCCAAAAAAGCGGCTAACGGTCAGCTAGGTCTTAAACAAGATATTGGACTATCCATCTCCGAAATTAAAAACGTACTTAAAAGAACAATTAAACAAGAATGGATTTTAGAACTCCATAAGTATGCCCAAAAACACTCCTGGGATAACGAGGTAGTTAAAGGGGGCTTGTTTTTACAAGTCCCACACTATCTATCAGCTTTAATGTTTCGACTCCGAACCCAATCTTACCTTTGTAAATATATCACTATTTTTTGTACCTGTGGAGAAAATCTCTCACTAAAACACCTAATTAACTGTGATAAACATCAAAATCAGTTCGGTACCATCAAGAGTATTCTCGAGTCGGACAATATCCCATTTAACGAAAATACCATAATAAATAAAGGACCTAGAGATTGGTCCACCCTCATCTTATTTGTAAAAACCCTACATCAATCCGAGTTAGGACATTTCTTTTAAAACTTTTATCTCTGTTTTTATAAATAAGTATTTTAAAATGTAAATTTAGGACCGACTCAGGTCCTCCTCTTTTAAAACAATGTATATAGGGATCCTGATACGGAACCATGTTATGTAGGTATCCAAAATCGGATCATTTTATTAATAAAAAGACTAAATATTTTAACAAACTAAAGGCCTATTTTCGATTTTTATCTAAATAATATCTTTTAACCGTGGCCCTGGAAATTTTAACCCGGAGGGAGCAAGCGCTTAACTGACTTTGTTGGAGGCATAGTATAAAACTAAGACTTATTGACGAAATAAAAATAACATCTCGATAAAAAAATTCTCTAAGTCTCGTCCCATTAACTCTTAACTTTAAATTTTATTTATAGGATTCTCTCTTTTTTACACAAAAATCTTGAAATAATGTCCCATATGGGCTTTTAAGTCAAAGAGGACGTAAAAACAGAAAACGAGGAAGTGCTCCAGAACCACTCAACCTCCACAGAAACCTACATTATGCCCGCGAGACACAGTATGAAGTGAAAATAATCACTTAGAACAATAACCCTACTTAATCGAACAGAGCAGAACGAGGCTCAAACCTATCAAAATATTTAAAGGATTAAAAGGGATTTTAATTCTTATCAATTTTGCTACCTTTATCTTAGAATCCCTAAAAACTTTCAAACTATAATTTATTCAATATTTTGGTGAATCCTATTATCAATTTAACCTTAAACCTATCAAAACTTTATTATGTTACACTTAGAGGAGGAAAGGTGAAAGTTTAATGACAGATAGAACCTAACGTTTATAGAGGCTTATTCTAAGCTATTTGTTTGCTCGCACACAAGCTCCTCCAACAACTTAGGAGGCTGGCGAGAACCCTATCGAGAATGAAGAGAGTTGACCTAATCAAGAACCTACATAATGAAAGTCCGTACCCACCGGCAAAAAGCCTACGAGTGGGGGGATTAGATAGACCGATTAGAATGACACAAGGTCGAAAAAAAAGACAGTGGAGGAAAGGTGGAAAATGAAAACCAGAAAAGATCAACTATCTTCAGGTCCTAGGCCCTACGCCCTGGGAGTCCCACGGTGCAAAGGCTCGGGTGGCCAACGCAGTCCTCCCAGGGATACCACTTTTGTGGTATGTCCTACAATCCTGGCTAAACAGTTGAATAAAACATCAAACTGTTAAAACAAATGAAAAAAACAAAGCCCTAGTTGTCTACGTCTGTCTTCTGCCAGATACATCGGTAAGGAACAAAAGAAAGAAAATCATTTGTAGCAGAGATTACTGTTGTGTTCTAGGAGATACTGGAAAGAAGACTCTCCATTAGATATACAAAAACGCTCTTTAAAAAGAAACACAAGACTTCAGGTGTGTACAAATAGGTACATTGTAACTTATATTTTCTGTAACAAATGGATGTTTGCGTTGACGGCCCGGTTGTTCGTGTTCATTCGCACATCCTCTCTGCGCATCTCTACTTAGCCTACCGCACTTCCGGCAACAAGACCTAGGCCTAGAGAATAAGATATCACGCCTTACCTCATAATCAAGACGACGTACTTAACATTTAGCCCACATTCATTTCAGTCTTGAAAAAAAATATACGGAAAATCCAGGGTTCGTCGATTTCACTGCCTTCGACGTACGAATCCTTTGTTAGGCCTAGACCATGTGCAAAGACTGTACAGGGGAAGATAAACATGGATGAGCTTGCTGGCTGTGACCTTGACCTTTGCTTTGTTGCAGAGGGGGGGGGGGGGGGGGGGGGGGGGGAATTAACGAAACGAAAAGAAAATATTAGGACTAATATAAAATATCTTACAGAAATGTAGATGATGTGGAAGAAGTTTTCATCGCATGAACAATCAGTTTAAAACAGTAACAGATCAGGAGTATGGCCTTACGAATTACGCAACTTCAATTATTAATTTTCCAAGAGTAAGAGGCTTAGACCTACAGGCAAAGAGTGTAGGCCTACTACAGGTGTCCGTACACCCCCCTTACCCCGGCGGGGGGGGGGGGGGGGGGGGGGGGATTGGTCACTATGTTTTTTCTGAAAGCTTGGTCAATATGCTTTTCAATTTTACTTGTTTGCCAAAAATAAAAATAGGGCTCCACTATGTTACATGCGCATATATAAACATACATATAATAAAATTTTAAAGAAAGGGGTAGGGGTAATTTAATGCATAGAAATAATTTTAATTTACACAGTAAAATAAAAATTAATTCTGTTTTCAGATGCACAAGTGTCTACATAACAGTATTCTCTCTATACAGGCATCGGAATTGTCATGGGAATTCCCATGCCTGCTATAGTAATAAAAATCAGACGTGAGCCTTGAAGGCTTTGCCTCCTGTTTAATTTGTAAATTGTAATCTTTGACTTTTCTCACCAAAATGTCCTTAATCACTTTTTCTGTCAAAACATTTTCTAAACCTTTACACAGAGAGAGAGAGAGAGGGGGAGGGGGAGAGAGAGAGAGAGAGAGAGAGAGAGAGAGAGAGAGAGAGAGAGAGAGAGAGAGAGAGAGAGAGAGAGAGAGAGAGAGAGAGAGAGAGAGAGAGAGAGAGAGAGAGAGAGAGAGAGAGAGAGAGAGAGAGAGAGAGAGAGAGAGAGAGAGAGAGAGTTAAGTACACATGTCTGTTCATGAATGAAAAAAAAAAATGAAAAAAAATAAATGGGTCTGTTTGACCCATTTCTTTTTTTGTTTTTTGTTTTTTCTTGAACAAATTAATATTAAATAACGCATTAATTAGAGTTATTCCAGAGCTGGAAAAGACTACCAATTTTGATCATTTCGTGGCTGTAAACTACATCTTTTAAACTCCTAGTTTTGCTTATTTTGTATAGCGATGATAAAAATGGACTTTCGAAAAGAATGTGCTCTTCCACGAATTTAATAGAAGTTTACGAATCAGGCTACACATCTTAAATAGACAGAGACAGAGACTGGGTGAAAATTAGGCGAAGCCTATTCTTACAATCGGTGTGAGAGAATGAGAGACAGAGACAGGGATTGAGAGACAGACAGAGACAGATAATTACAGAGAACAAATAGTCGAATGTAAAGAGCAAAAAATGTAAAGAGCATAAAATGTAAAGAGCAAAAATACAGCAATATCGTCCCACCATTATTGCCAAACCTGTTTAATGGACATGAAAACATACACGTTGTATGAACCTGTTTCATTCGATCTGCTTAAGTTTCGCTTTGCATGCAGAACTAATGGCACCCACCTCCTTCCAAAACGGCCAAGATTCAATCTAATCTTACTGAGGCTGGATGCACGACTGTTACGAATATGTATTTCAGAAGTAGGAAACAAAGGGCAGGATAATGTAGGCAAGTATGAAAGGAACGAACGAAAAATGGTGCTTTACGTCCTCTCGGTCTGGAACAGACACATATGGGACAAAACAGCGGTTAACAGCCCCTCATAAATCTGTTCAGCCGTTTTTGAGTTAATGAAGAGAGAGGAAAGATCAATAACCATTATTAGCTTACAGCAGTCAATCAAATAATAAAATTTGGAATACATTTCGTCATCAACAATCAATACACATAATAGTATTACAATTACTGCAATCAGATAGCTGTTAATATTCATTGTTGAGAAAGTCTGTAGTGAAGTCGCCTTAACACTATGAATGGCATTGTTGTGCTGTTTACTTTACTGATGCTGTCACAATTTAAGATCCTACGTCTTACTAGTGCACTTGGATTGTGCAGCGGATTGTCTCCGAAGACAATTTGTGCAGCAGAGACAATCCGTGCCGCCACAGGGGATGATAAAAATACACTATAAGAATACGGTTTTTTTTTAAATTTAGCTTAATTTCTCCCCAAACCGCTTCCACTTCTTTGACACGAAGGTCCGGGCGAGGCAAAACCCAACCCCCATAAATTCTCTAAATTCTCTGTCTGTCTGTCTTGTCTCACCAAACATCATCATCATCATCCTCTCTCTCTACCCTCCCTCCCTCTCTCCCTCCCTTTTTCTCACCCCATCAACCCTCTTTTATTTACTTCTTTTTTCATCATCATTATAATAGACGATATTTGCACCTCCGATAGCAGGAGAGCGCGCCTATGAATTTACCCCTTCTCTCTCTCTCTCTCTCTCTCTCTCTCTCTCTCTCTCTCTCTCTCTCTCTCTCTCTCTCTCTCTCTCTCTCTCTCTCTCTCTCTCTCTCTCTCTCTCTCTCTCTCTCTCTCTCTCTCTCTCTCTCTCTCTCTCTCTCTCTCTCTCTCTCTCTCTCTCTCTCTCTCCAGGTCTCTCTCTTTCTTGGACAAACCCACCTTTCTCTCTCTCCGTTTCGCTCCCTCTTCGCTCGACGTTTTGACCTCCGGTGGCAGGAGAGCGCGCGGGCAAGCTCAAAGGGCGACCACCCCTGCCTTGCCCACGACACGACACATGCTAGGTTACAGAGCAATGTGCCACCTATGCGTCCTTGTCTCTAAGCATCCCCATGTCTATGTGCCCGCGTTTCTATGTGTCCCCGTGTCTGCGTCTTATATCTCACCAAACACAAACCCTGACTCTCAATCGAACCCATACTCTAACAGTAACGC
>CM065713.1:17278444-17290944 GCA_017654935.2 Phymorhynchus buccinoides
TACTCTCATCAATGTACAAGCCTAATATAGGAAGAAGGTGATGGGGAGAGGGCTTTGAGGCGGGAACTGTACAATCATTGATTTTTAAATGGCACATGGATAATATTTAGGCTTGCCACACTGATCTTTATATAATATGGCACACAGCCTTCAATCACCAGTAAAATAGACAACCATGCATATTTTTATACTTTTATACCAGGAATAAGAGGGGGGGGATAAAAATAAAACTGTCATTAACCAAATGACCACTATAGATTCACAAATTTACCTTGATTGATGTAATCTGTTTCACCATTGCCGATTAAATAAGAAGCGTTTTATGCTGCTTTAAGGGGTTTATGCTTTTTTTCTCTTTAATATGTAATGGATAGAATTCCAAAGTGTCACCACAGAATAATTAACTAGTTTTAAACACATCAATTCTGGTTTTTTATGAGTATATTGCATTGTATCTTGATTGATTGATTGAAATCTTGCTGAAAGAGAGAGGGAGAGAGAGAGAGAGAGAGAGAGAGAGAGAGAGAGAGAGAGAGAGAGAGAGAGAGAGAGATGAGTAAACAAAAAAGAACAAAAAGGGGGAAAAGGGGGCGGGGAGGGGAGGGGTAAGAATAAGACGTAAGGAGCGCATTTCGTAGAGTCATAGTCGGCAATCGAAACTCGTTTTAGGTCCGTGTTCATGCTACATTCGGAAGGAAGAGGGTGTGGTGGGGAGAGGGGAAGAGCTAGGGTTTCGGTATCAAAGCTGGTTCTTCTTCCCTTTCTTTTTGTTGTGCTGCTGTTCTGCTCTGCAGTCACGCGTCGCGTTGTTTCTTGGTGCTTTTTTTCGCTGAACATTGGACTTTGCGGGTCAGTACAGGTATGGCGGACGAATGGTATCAAATGCACGTGCAAATGTACACGTGCATTTTAGAAAACCCGCACGTGCATTTTACTATTTATAGAAATTGCACGTACTTATATTTATACTCAACTGTACATTTACACGTACTAAATTCACGTGCAGTTTTCAAAATAGTAAAATGCACGTGTACTCTTAGTTTTTAAATAACTAGGAATGTAAGACTTTCTGACACGAATCATTACCGGAAGTACCAGACAAGAACATAACTCTCAGTCTTGTTTCAAATTGGCGCGGAACGACTTCAGCGGCTCCAGGACGCTAGGTCAGGTCATGTAAATTATTACGACTAGCCTCGCGGCCCTCTCAAGTTTAAGAGTATATTTGGCACATCCTGCTTCTCGTTGTGAAATACATTTCAGTTTATTTCAGTTATATTCAGTCGCAGTTTCAATTTAACTAAACTGCACGTGCGATTTTATAAACTACCGTGCATTTGCAAAAATGACCCGTGCAATATCTGAAATTGCACGTGCCAAAATCACGTACAATGTTCTAAAAATAATAATATGAATGTAGCGGTAAAAAAAAAATGTGCGTGTATAATGTACGTGCAATTTTCTATAAAATAGTAAAATTCACGTGCGTTTTTCTAATGCACGTGCCTTTTTTTTTAAAAAGCACGTGGCAAATTTGCACGTGCATTTGAATACCATTTCGTCCGCCATAGACAGGGACCTGCTCCGCTTGCCTTTTGGGGGCTTGTCGACTTGCGCTGCTGGCTTGAGGCGAACTCCTTCAGCGTTCCCTGTTTACTACGCTGTTTGGATGAATCTTGGTTCCTTGTCTTTCTTATCTTCAACTTGCTTGGCTGTAGGGGATGGGGCGGGTGGTGTGGAGGCGAACGGAGAGGAAGGGTAGGAGGTTGGGTGGTGGGCAAGGGGAGAGGGTGGAGCAAGGGAGCACTGGGGATCCCCCCGTTTGTGGCCAAACGTGTAGCAGGCACGGTATCTCCCTGCTGCACTTACTGATATGTGTCCATTTTCCAGGCACGCGAACACGATTGTGAGTGTTTCTGCCTTTGTGGTACAGGTGTCAGTACACACTCCGATCTGTACCGTTTTGGGAGGGTTTGACGGAGGTTCGTGTACACAAACCTCCGTCCCGTTTATTCCATGGCGTAGAGCTACCGTTCGGTTTTTCTGTCCTTCTCGTCATGAATGTGGGAACGTAGTGTCACACCCAATTTTGGTCATGTCTCCGCTACTGCATCTGCATGGGCTGAGAAAGACAGACCCCCCATATCATTTTTACTGAGGGTTACTTTCCCTTTCATTTCCTTCGCTGTCTTTGTTGGTTGAAAGGGTTGGAGTCCCGTGGTTAGATTTGAACCCCCTAAGTGTTATTCCTTTCGTGAGGAGGGCGACACAGAGCGGCTGATGTCTTGGCATAACACTCGCCAAGTCCACCCCACTCTTTGGGCACCCTCCACACTTCCTCTACCACTAATTTATCGGCATTCTCGCACAGCTCTGCGACAGTATAAGCACTTGGTCTGCCGCTGGCAGGGTTTTGTTGACTAGAACACGGCTCAGTAATAACAATCGTTTGTGTTTCCCGCCATGCTGCCGGCGGTGCCGGCTGACCCCAGCACGTGTGGAAACCTGGATCTGGGATTATCACTTTCTGGCCTAGTTACCTAAACTAAACAGACGAGAACGAAACCACTTATTCCTACTCTGAACACAGCACAACGAAAAAGACAACTTGAAGTTTTGGTTGAACGTTGATTGCACGGATTGATCATGAAAACAAAGGCATGCGGCCACTCCACTTCGAGTGGAACCGGAAGTCCTAAATTGTGCTGATTTACTTTTTTCGCCCAATGGGGGGGGTACAGTGCCTTATGCAAAGACAGCTGATTCGACCTAAGAGAAGGTCTCTCTTTTGCATATCGGCCTGCATGACTGAATGAAACTTAGGTTTTTTACGTCCTCTCGGTCCATAAGGGCACATATGAGACATTTTTACTTGGGTTTGATTGTGGGACAGAACAAAATATAAAAACATTACGGGGACGAGGACATACATAGAAAAATAATTGGGGAGATATTTTTTTAGAGGCGCAAGCTGATTAGAATTTTAATCTGACGAGGTTTTTTAGGCTATTTAAAGGAGTCTGGTGATACTTTGTTAAAATTTAGATAGAGTTTTTATTTTTTATTAAAATCTTTAATAGATAAAAATTTCTTTTGTTATTTTTGTGAAAGGGAGGGAAAGGGAAAACCTTTTGTGGCCCAACCGAAACCCTAAACTCCCCCCGGTGATTAAAATTTCAGGGCTACAAATGTTAAAAGAAGATTTAACTTCGATTTTTAATAATAAAAAACCAATAATGGCCCTTATTTATTTTTAAAACTGTTTATATACATATTTATATTCAACTTTTTACAAAAAAATTGTAAATAAAAGGGAAATCTACAAAAAATATACGTGCCCTACCGGGGGAAGATACATCTACCCCCGGGACTTCCCTATAAGTTAGGGGAAAAATCTACATCTCGGGCTAAAAAAGTTTAGTGTGTCCTACCAGGGGAAGATAGCTCTGCCCCCGGGACTTCCCTTTACAGGGGAAAATTTACATCTCGGACTTAACTTATAATCTTTTGATTCAATTTTTTTAAAATTTTTAATCTAAGGTATTAAAAGATTTGTTAAGATATTTATTGTAAGTGAACGAAATATTTGTTGTAATGTATGGTACAAGATTTATTAAAATATTTATCTTAAGCGAACGAAGCGAGGTTGTTATATAAAACTTGACATTGAACCGAGTAATGATAAAGGGTGCCATGATAAGTTTTGGTAGTAGTATTTAAGAATTAGCTAGTGCCAAATAGTAAGCGTCATTCAAGAGCTCGTCCTCTCTTAATAGATAAGGTAATCATGTTGCAGTTTAAGTATGGGTGGTTAAGTATTAGAGATTAAAAGGAGATAAAAATGATCTAAGTCAAGGTATATATGGTATCCGGGTATAGTTTGT
The DNA here is from genome assembly GCA_017654935.2 of Phymorhynchus buccinoides. NCBI lineage: Eukaryota > Metazoa > Mollusca > Gastropoda > Neogastropoda > Raphitomidae > Phymorhynchus > Phymorhynchus buccinoides. The sequence continues at coordinate 17,282,329 of CM065713.1, forward strand.
TAAAAATTACGATAAAAGATTGGGAGGTAAGTTCCAATATATTTCGGTAGGTAATAGAGTATGATGTATAAGGTATGTGGAATTGTAAGATTTTAATTTGTTGTGTAAGAAGTGGAATGTACACGCGCACCCGACCCCTATAAGCGATCGCGAGGGAGGTCCACTGGCCGGCTAGCAGTCAGAAGACTGGCATTATTTTAAACGTGTATGATATGAAATATTCTCTGTAGTTAGTTTTTTAAAAATTTAAATTAATCCACTGATTACCCAAGGGGGGGGGGTAGCTACAAAATCTCCCCCGCCCCTGATTTAAAAGTGGAACACAGTGATTAAGCAGGTACTAACGATGATTATTTAGGTGGCATGGGAGCCCAGGCAAGACGACATATTTTTTAAATTTTATTTTGTAAAAAGCAACTGTCGGTGAGGGTGAGGTGGCTAACAATTCTAACTTGTTCGAGGCGGAGGGAGGGAGGGAAAGGGACCCCTCCTCCCCACCTCGAGCAGTGGAAAGGCGTCGCTTGAGTAGTCCCCAACAGGGAGGGGAGCACCAGCAAAAAAGCGTTACGACTATGAAAGAGGCCTCCGGTGCGCGCGCCGGACACCCATCCACGGGGGGAGGGAGATAAAAAAAAGGTGGGCCTCAAAAAGGGAGCCACTTCAGCGACACGCGCGCATATTTAAATAAAAAGAATGGAAGGGGGGAGAGGGGACGGAGTGTGGCAGTGTTCAGCCCCGCGCCCGGGGGACTCCACCTCAACCATTATTGACTGAAATGTAAATATATTTTATTAGAAGTGCAATTTGGAATGAAGCATTATTATGCTTTCTGCAAGCCACACCAGGGGGACATTCCTTATCACCTTTGATAGTATGGTTTTTGGTGAAAGGGATATTAACAGATTTTAATTTTAATCAGTAGCGAGGTTTTTTTCGGTTCCTGGACCGACTCCTACCCAGAGTGAGTGGCTCTGGGCTTCCATGGGAAGACTGAAACCCAACAGTTCGAGTTTCATCCTTAACGGATGTGGGCGATTCTGAGAGTGTGTGCTCTATTGCAAGACCAACACTGCAGGTGTCTGTCAGTTCCTCGTGCCTGTTAACGCCGGATAATCAATTAGAAGGAAGCGTAGAGTACAGCCCTGCCATGCGTCTCAGACCGATACGGAACTCCATAGTATCATCATCATCATTATCATCAGCCTCATTTTCCATCAATCATAAAATAAAAAAATGTCTCAAATTCTGTGGCTTTCATGCCCTGCGCTTCATATAGTGACCTCAGTTTCGTTTCCAATCCAGTCTATGCCTTGGTGCGTTCGGGTCAATGTCATTGGGGATCAGTGTGTTCTGGGGAGCGGTCGGTGGACGGTCGTGGTGGCGCCATCGGAGGAGGACCTCACACACGCTGGCTCCACGACTAAGAGAATATTGTCGTCAGTATGGGGCTATAGTAGGTGGTGTCCCTGAACGAGCTCCACTGCACTCCACTGAAGTGACTCAGCAGAAGTGCAGTGTATCCTTGGTTGGTTGCCTCCTGACGGCCTAACATAGAATTCTCTCCCCTTGGACTGCTGGTCTCGGTTTCTGCGACTTGAACAAACTGAACAAGCCGGGTTTAGCTGCGAATTGGGATTCGGAACGATCGGCGTGGGAGCAACGCCACTGTACACCCCAGAAGATGGGAAACCAAAAAAAAGAAAGAAAAAAAAAAGGAGATTTTAAGTTTAGTTGTAGTTCATGAAATTCCTTTAAGATGTAAGTACAGGGTTGAAAAAGACGGTCAAAATTTAGATTTTTTTTACACTCACAGGTGATATTCTTAAATTTACTGTAAAATGCTTTAGTTCTTATACGGAAAATAAGTCGTTGTATTTGACGTGGGACTGTAAGAAACAATTCCCCCTGTACTATATTATGATCCCAGGAATGGGCCTTGGCGTAAATTTCCAATTCCTTGGCCCACTCCTGGAAAGATGCTAGTTTTAGTAATGATTTAGCTTCGCCAGTGGATAGGCCTATGTCCTGTAAGATACCGGACCTATGGGAGGCTGCCAACTTAGCTTCATGATCGGCCAGATCGTTGCCGATAAGACCACAGTGGGATGGTATCCATGCTAAAGTGACGTCAGTACCCTTGCGATGGAGTTGATGGATTAGGTTTTTAATTTCGTTTTTAATTTCGAGACGGTTCTTATTATATCCCTGAAGTGCTTTGATGGAGGAAAGTGAGTCAGAATAAATGACCATCTTAAGCGGGGCATTCGGAAGGTAATTTATATAGGAGAGGGCCTCTAGGATAGCCCAAAGTTCAGCTGAAAAGATAGAAACATGTTTATTTAGTTGAAAAGCTTTGAAAATTTTTAATTTAGGAATAGTGAATGCGCATCCAATTTGGTTGGCGCTTAATTTAGAACCGTCTGTGAAAATGCTCAAAGCATGCCTAAGGTTATAAATCTTTTCTTTGGCTGCAATAGTAAGATAATTAATATCTACCTCTTTGTTATATTGTAGGTGAAGGGAGATGTCATATACGGGAGGGTCCCAGTCCCACTGTGGTACTATGTATTTGGTGTAAAACGCAATATTATTCATCGACAGGTCCGACCTCTCAAACAGCTCCTTGGAGAAGTCAAAAATGTTAATGAATTTACGGACTGATTTTTTGGAATTGGCAAAGTAAGGATCAGAAAATTGGGTGAAGAAATCGTCTGTAGTAAGATTACGTGTGCTATAAATTCTGGTCAAGAAAGTAGCACAATTTAGCTTTATAAGATGTTCCAAAGGGAGCCAGCCTATATCTCTGTAAATCAAAAGATTAACAGCGTAGAAGGGGAGGCCCAAGGCAGTCTTTAAGGCTTTCAGCTCCAAGGTAGCAAGTTGGTTTAAGTTAGATTTGGTTAGGTTATAAAAGGTTTCCATACCATATGTTAATCGGCTGCGGACTAGAGCCCGAACCAGAAAAACTAAAAACTTAGGGTCCCGAGCCCATTTCTGATGGGAAATAACTTTTTGATAAAGTTTAGGGCTTTGGTAGCTTTCTTTATTAGGTGGTTAACATGTGCTGTCCAAGACAAATTTCTTGTCAGAATGACCCCTAAGAACTTAACTTGGGAAGGGGGTCTTTTGACTTTACCGAGAATGTTAATCTTGTAATCTTCATTTTTATCCTGTCTATTAGAAAAGACCATAAAATCACATTTCTGTGATGATAGGGTGAATCCATTGCTAATTAGGTAATGAATAACTAAATTGGTGTTGTGCTGGTGGGCACCAAGTTCAGGTGTAAGCGTTACTTTAATCCCTCTAGCTGTTGGGAGAGACCATATTGCTATGTCGTCCGCAAACATAGAAATGCGACAGCCTTCAAATTTCAGTTTGGAAATGTCGTGAAGCATGATATTAAATAGGATTGGGGCAATGATGCTGCCCTGGGGCACTGCCATGTCCATGTGGTGTCTGGTTGAAAGGGAGTGACCCACCCTGACCCTAAAACTTCTATTTTGAAGAAAGGAGTAAATGAAATTATACGTATTGCCCTCAATGCCGAGCCTGCTGAGTTTTTCTAAGAGCCTCCCATGCCAGACGGAGTCATACGCCCCTTTAATGTAAAAAAAAGTGGCGAAGACTTTCCTGCGCCTGGCAAGTGCTTTTCTGACATGGGAGGTAAGCCTTACTACTTGTTCCATGCAGGACCTATTCCTTCTAAAAACCTGCCTGGAAAGTGGGGATAATATTATATTTTTCAAGAAAATGTTCTAATCTGTTTTTTACGATTCTTTCGTAAAGTTTACCAGTATGAGGGGTGAGGGAGATGGGGCGATAACTCTTGGGGTCCGTAGCCGGTTTTCCTGGCTTAAGGATCCCTACCGCCTGTGCCTCTTTCCATGCTTGAGGCACACAACCCCAACCCCCCCCCCCCCCACCCCCCCCCCCCCCCCCCCCTCCCAGCATCTGGAGTAGTAATGTAATAAAATTTTAAGAAAAGATGGCGGTAATTTTTTCAATATTTTGTAGGAGATAGGATCATCTCCTGTAGCTTTATTGACTTTCCTAATCTGATTAAGGGCACCAGCAAGCTCGGTCATATTGAGGGGTGAGTTAATATACAGAGAATTGTTATTATTCTTTGGAATATGGGGAGCTGAGCTGCGTCTATTTCGCTCCTCTGTTGATAAATATTTGGTCTGACTTGCCTGGGCAAACGTTTCTGCAAAAACCTCAGCTGTTTCTAGGTTGGTGGAGGTTAATATATCGTCCTTTTGCACTCTGGGCTCCCATACTTTACCGTTATTATTAATTTTATTTACTTTCTTCCAGGCTTTGCCCAGGTCCTTATAATCAACTACATCGTCCTTATCAAAGAACTCTCTTTTGGCCAAATTAACAGCATCCTCACAATCCTTCCCTGCCTTTCGCTTAAGAATATGATTAGGTGGGATTGGGTGACAGTCAAAATAGTTACAGGCCTGTTTCTTCTTCTTGATGGTGTTTTTTACTTGGTCATTCCACCATGGTTTGGGGGAAGGACGGTTAGGAATTATTGGTGCTTTTAATGGGATGGATAACTGACAGGCCTGTAAAATTGATTGTCTTAATTTTTCGTAATGAGTGTCTGGGTCAGGATGAAATATATCTTCGTTCGAATGTTTGCTTAGGATGGACTGGAATAAGGTCCAGTTAGCTTTATCAAAGTTAAACTGTTGTTGTTGTTGGGGAGGAGTAAAAGTAGGAATTTGAACTTGTAGTGTTAACGAAATTGGTTTGTGATCAGATAATAACGAGTCTGATATGGGGTACCATTCGTGGTTAGGTACGAGTTCTGGGCTTACTAGGGTAAGATCAATTGCTGTGGGTTTTTGATGAGCTGAGTCTGGGTACCTAGTGGAAGAACCATCATTCAGAAGGATTAAATGAGAGTTATTTATCTCTTGTAGCAACTTCGCTCCTCCCCCGCTGGGAACTGAACCAAACAGCTCCCAGGAGGGGTGATGCGCGTTGAAATCCCCCACCACGACCCAAGATGATGAGTCGGGCAGGGAAGAGAGCCAATCAAAAGTATTATAGCTGATTGGGTAGTAGATGTTAATTATATTTGTAAGTTTACCATTAATCTTAGTCTGGATAGTGTTTGAATAGCGGATACCAGTGATGTTAGGTTCTGGGCTTGGTACTTGGTTATGTTGGATTGACAGATGCACATACGTGGCTGTGTAGACTTTGTGCTCCTTGTCACTTGCTGAAGGGGGGTAATGGTATCCTTGGATACGTGGTAATTTAGAATAAGTTGTGTTAAGGGACTGCAGGCATAAAAAGTGATACTTAATAGGTGAAGTTGACAAGAAGTGAATAAGATGATCGCCGGTTTTCCCTATGGAACGACAGTTCCATTGTAGAACGTTCAGCGCGCTAGTAAAGACAAAGAAGGTTAGTCAAACTTAGGTTACTTATATTTATAACTAAACATAAGAAAAAGTGTTAATTTTAAGGTTAAGGGATGGCTGCTTTGGATGAGTTTGACCCTGCTCTATATTTGACTCTGGAACCCTCCCCTCCAATCGAAGGGCTGCAGGCCAGTTCCGCGAGCCTCATTAAATTGCTCTTGGGGCCTATTGGTGTCTGGCGACCGGAGGTAGGGAACAAGGAGACCAGTCCCTCTAGCAGTAGCGTGGGTTTTTGGGTAGTACGTGCTTTAGGAACCTGTGTAAGCACTTGGGTAATAAAACTTTCAGCCACTGTTTGATTTTGTTTTGTTTTTATATTCAGATTTATTTTTTCTATTTCAATTAGGGAGGGAGATTGATTGCCCGCCTGGGCAGTTATGTTTGTGTGTTGGTCTGAATACTGGTCATTTTGTCTGTAAAGTTGGTGATCAGTTTGTCCATGTGTGTGGTCAGTTCTGTCATCAGTGAGGTGGTATGTTTTTGTAGTTGTTGTAACACTAACTGTTCTGTCTTCCGTTCAGAGTTTTGTTTTGTTATTTTGTTTTTTGCTGCTGCAATTTTGAGAGCTCTGGCTTTACTGCTGAGAATTCTTTTTCGAGTTTTAGTAGGTGAGAGAGAGAAATTGTTCTTGGGCTGAGTGTGTACTTTACTGGTTGTTTCACCTTGGACTGATGATTCTGTATTATGGACTGTGACTTTGCTTTTAGGGATTTGTAATTAAGTTATGTTGTGTGTAGTCCCGTTCTTGACTGCGTTAGCATATGTAGGGACTGTTCTATCCTCCGGCCGCCAGGAAGAATCAACCTCGGGGGAGGGAGAAGGTGGGGCTTGTTGTTTAGAAGCTAAATCTGACTCCTGGGCCAATTTGGCCCTGCGGATGGCCTCTGAATAGGGGATGAATGTTTCCGCCCTAATTCGATTTGCTTGAAGCCTAAGTTTAAAATGCGGACATCCGCCATAAGCAGCTGAGTGAGTTCCCCCACAGTTAATACATTTGGGGTTTTTTTGACATGTGGCTGATGAGTGACCCAGTCCGGCACACTTGGTGCAGGTCTCTTTTTTGGACCTACACTGGTCTTTAGTGTGACCGAACCGGGCACACCTTTTGCATCTTTTGACTGGGGCCACAAAGGGCTGAACTGAAAACTCTTGGGCACAGATTTTAATGAATGATGGGAGAAGTGGTTTATTAAAAACTATCTTTATTGCTTTTGATTTAGAACCATCTTTATTATTTAGTCTGAGCACACTTCTCGCGTCCTCGATCAGAGGAAGGAGGTTCTGTGCGTTTTCTTCTAATGGAATTGGGCGGATGACTCCCTCAGTGGAGGCTGTCGGAATAAAGCATTTGATGGCAATTTTGGAAATGACAGTCAATTTGGCAAGTTTGGATTGTTGATCTGCAGATTTGCAGCCGATCAGAAGTCTGTTTGGCTTAAAATGTCACCAATGGCATTCTGCCAAAGCTTCATCCCCGTGATTGGGCCCAGGCCCTTGATCGTAGCCAGGCCTGAGCCAAGGTCTTCCACAATCACGGGGTATTTGAGAAATGTCGGGGGCGGCAGATTAGTAAGATCGGGTGCGCGCGGACGTGTCTGTCTGGGCTTTGGTGTAGGTCTGAATGAAGAGTGTGTCTGTTCATTTGCCTGTGTTTCCGAAGTAGCTGGGGTTGAGCCCCATATGGAAGCACAGTCGGGGGTGGGATGATCTTCCCTATTTGGTGGACTATCTAACTGCCTCCCTCCGGTGAGGGGGCTGGCTAGCGGTCTGCCCTCACTTTGGCTGTTAGAAGCTTGTAACTCCATATTTTCACTTGTTTCCCTTGGAGGGGGAGTTCTGACTGCTTCGTCTGTGATCAAGGATTGGGGATCAGAAGAAGTCCGCCTCCCTTGACTGATGGGGGACATGTTATCTTTAGATTTCTTGTTCCCTAGAGAAGGGTTAGGGGAAGCTGGAGACGTTCTGGAGGAACGCGATCTCTTCCTAGATGGTGTTAGAGGAACTGGGGTGCTTTGGAGCAAAGGAGCCGAGGGCCCTGACTGGGGGGTCTCCAATGGTGTGTTGAAAAGGACATTGCAATTTGACTGTCCAGTGGATGCCAACCTGAGCAAAAAAGACATTCTACAAGAGAATGGTGTCCTCTGCATCAAATCGAAAATCCATAATAAAAGCAAACCAGCACAAAGTTAAACCAGAAATAGCAAAAATCTTATGAAAATCTTATGTAAAATGAACAAATTAATAATGTTCTGAAATTTTAATTTCAAAACCTAATAGACATGACTAGGGAGGGCTAACTACTGAGATGGTATCCAAATTAAGGATAAAAATAGTATATATACATATATGTGTATATAACACATATAAACTCGACAAAATGAAAGTATCTATTCTTTTGCTATTTGTTTGCTTGTTAGTATTATATATATATACATATATAGCACATATAAACTCGACAAAATGAAAGCATCTATTTTTTTGCTAATGAATGTTTTATTAAAGGTAAAAAGGATAAGCTACAATAGCTTTTTTACACCTTGCCCTCTCACTCACACATTCATACCATGCTTCAATCAAATACAATTTGACATAAAACAATCAAGTCAAGAAAATGGAACAAAATTTGGCATATGAAATAATTGAAAAAGATATTAAAAATGGAAATTAAAGCAAACATGGATAATACTTAACAGTGGTGAACTTGAATTGGTAGTTTAAATTGAGTACAAAAAAAGGGAAACAATTTTGAGGCAATGACAATTTAAAACCACTTTTAAGGAAGAACAACAAAACAAAAACACAAACATTATAAGACAAGACGGGAATATGATGAGAGAGAGAGAGAGAGAGAGAGAGAGAGAGAGAGAGAGAGAGAGAGAGAGAGAGAGAGAGAGAGAGAGAGAGAGAGAGAGAGAGCGTGTGCGCTTGCGTGTGTTCATGAAAGTGTGAATACCATATCTGTTGTGTCCGAAGACGGCCAGTTCGCATATCTTGAAGCCCTGGCTGCTTTCCCTGACCAGGCCGAAGTAGCGGCCCACCATGGGCTGGTCACACACCATTGTGGTGTTGGTTTTGTCAGGCAGGGCGTTCTTTTGGTACTGGCAACGCCAGGCCTCAGGAGGGGGATAGGTTTCTACACTGTACGAACTGGTCACCACGGAGTAGAACTCTT
>CM065713.1:17295944-17298843 GCA_017654935.2 Phymorhynchus buccinoides
CGAGTGCGCGAGCGTGTTTTGCATGAATTCTGCGTTATTAGACCTGTGATATGTTGGGGTTTGTTTTGATGTTTTACTTTTACGTGCCACCACAAGCTGTATATCCTTTTAAGGACAATAACATGTTGTGACTTGTGACTTTTGACGTGTCTAGTTTGCGTAAGTCTTTAGTCTGATCACGTTTCTTCACCACAAAACTAGTAGGGCGTCACAGTTGTTAGAAACATTCTGAAAAATACAACTGGCTCATTTAGACTTGCTGTCTGCAAGGAAGGAAGTTCGCATTGTGGCCAAATCGTTCGCCTACCCGTTTCAATGCATGAGTGACCCGAGTTCGTATCCCGGCCTCGCCCTTTCTTTCTATTTCGATGAGAAAAACAAACTCAACGTTGAGTACTTCGAATGGGGACTTAAAGCTAATCTGACCCGTGTGTTTTACGCACGTAAAAGATCCCACGGCAGTTTAAAGTCGGTAAGAGCAGGGAGACATGCCGCTGCCTGATGTGACCAAATTGATAGCCAGGCTTCCCAAGTCTCGGGTTCAAACAGACGACCTATCCATTATTTTGAACCTGAGACTTGGGAAACCTGGCTATCAACCTGAGAACACGAGCAATTTTAAAACCATATTAAAAATACTTAACCTCAAGATCATAGCTACAGAATGTATAAGGTTTGTACCAGATAATCACAAATTACGAAACTGACATGCATTAGACATTAAGTCACTCTTTTCCTCTTTTCACTCTTTTAGTCGGCCATGTTGGATTTGTGGTGAACAACAAACGAAGAAGCCAGAACTTGATTTGACATTATTATTTGTAACCTTGAAACCTATGCCACACAGACCAAGTCCATCGTGTGAAGTTCTTGTTCAGAAAACACTTAGATGTGCACACTCAACATGTGTAACTCTAACTAGTTCTCTAACTAGCCGGGGGAGGGAAGAAGGGGCCGGGGGACAGGATCGCTCAAGTAATTTCCTTCAAATATTCAATCTTTCGTTTTCTCTCTGGTCTTCTTCTTCTTTCAGCTAATAACCGCCATCATCATTTTGATGACTCTGTGTCTAAACAAGGGGACTCCGGTCTGGAAGAAAACCAAAGATAACATGAGAACGGGATGACCGCAGCTGATATGGTTGGGAAAAGATGAGGGTAGGATGTATTGGACATGGGGTCAGGGGAGTGATGGGAAGGACATGTGGCAAAGTGTAGGCGGGATAGTGGAGGGAGGGCTGTGAGGGTTGGATGAATTGGACATGGGGTCAGGGGAATGATGGGAGGGGCATGTGGCAAAGGGTAGGCGGGATAGTGGAGGGAGGGCTGTGAGGGTTGGAGAATGAATGGCAGGTGGGCAGGACTGTGCTGTAGAAGGCTTTGACTCTGTTGCCCCCTCCCCCACCCCTCTCCCAAACACATACACCCCAAACTGGCTCACTCAATCACTGTGACAGAAATAATGACGACGCGAGAGGACCATGGGTGCGACGTACCATTGCAGTGCCCTGTAAATTGTAACTGTGGTCTCACATGGCTTTAGGGGTGCACAGTTGGACAGGACAAGGGCCTTACCTTTCCAACACCCACGCCAGCTATCACAGACGTAGTTGCAGTTACTTGAACATCTCGTGCACCCCGCACCATTTGTGTAGTATCCCGTTTTGCACACTGGAACGCAGGACCGTCAGCAAAGTTAAAACTAAAGCTTGTAGACATAGTTGGTGCTTTATAATTTGACACACGCATTGACACAGGCACATGCACAGATACACACAGAGACTGGCATACATGGAAAGAGAGAGAGAGAGAGAGAGAGAGAGAGAGAGAGAGAGAGAGAGAGAGAGAGAGAGAGAGAGAATAAATAAATTTACTGTATTTGAATGGATGTATGAATGAATGTAAGAATGAATGAAATGAGTTTTAAGATAAAACTAAAAACATGACAGCATAATAATGATGTATTGCGCAGAGAGCGAGATAAACGTAGGCACACCGTAGGCAAAGAGTAGACACATAGAGTGATGAAGGTCGACATAATAATGATGTATTGTGCAGAGAGCGAGATAAACGTAGACACACCGTAGACAAAGTGTAGACACATACAGTGATGAAGGTCAACATAATAATTACTGGAGATAAGAAAGTGAAAGCATTAGACAGCAATACAGGTCAACAGATTAAAGATAAGAAAGTGATACTAAGAGAAAGAGATCAATATGGTCGACTGTGCATGAATTATAGAACATTAGCATTAGAGAGATAATGTAAAACAATCTCAAAACAAAACAAACCCTATCGAAGAAAAAGACGAGAGTGATTTATCAGAGGTAAGATTGAAAGTGACAGTAATAGAAAGAAAACGACAATTATCAACAGATAGGAGATGACAGAATGACAATAATAGAAAAAGAGTGATACGCATAACACTATACAAATTAGAGAATGACTATTGGAGAAGTGAGGATGATAATATAACAAAAAGAGCGATAAAGGTCGGCAGACTGCAATTAAGAGAATGGCAAATTGAAGATAAGAGAATGGCACTGTTACAAAGAGTGATGAAAGTCGATAAATAGCAATTAAGAGAATGGCAAATTGAAGATAAGAGAGTGGCACTGTTACAAAGAGTGATGAAAGTCGATAGATTGCAGTTAGGAGAATGGCAAATTGAAGATAAGAGAGTGGCACTGTTACAAAGAGTGATGAAAGTCGATAAATAGCAAATTGAAGATAAGAGAGTGGCACTGGTACATAATTATATTGAGCTATATGATGTTAAACACACAATGCTAACCAGCAAAGCACCATAAGCGATTTCCTTAATAGAAAAAAAGAGGGGGGGGGGGGGGGGGGGGGGGGGTAAAAGGGGGGGGGGGGGGGGGGGGGGGGGCGGGGGG
>CM065713.1:17299343-17306843 GCA_017654935.2 Phymorhynchus buccinoides
ATGGGGCATCTTTGAGTCTATACACACCGACAGGGCATCTGAAAATCTCCACTTCAGGGAAGTACATTTCGCTTTCAGAGGGGTTGAGGGAGACTTTAGGGTTTGCACTTCCAGACGTGGCATCAGGCAAGGTTCTCCTTGCGACGAGCCTTCCTAATCTGGCAATCCACCGTGAGTTATTTGTTCACCTGAGGGAACTTTCCACTTCAGACAACTTCCTCAATGACAAGCCAAGCACACTGCTGCGTTCTGTGGCTGTGGAAAACGAAAAGTGTGGCAGTGGCCGAACGGTCTCCTTCCCCACCCGGCTGTACAAAAGACTGGCAGCAGGTGTCATCCCGCAGGTGACTGTTCAGGTTTTAGACAGTAATAGAAAAATGCTATCTGTTGATTACGTGAGCGTTGTTCTACATCTTGTTCCGCGTGGTAAACATTTACCAGAATAATGGTTGATGCAGGTGGACCTGGAACCCATACTGTTAAAGCCTGTGCAACAACTGCGCTTTCTGACCTTGGAGACACAGAAGGCTTTGGACAGCCTGGAAGAGAAAACAAGCTGTATGTCTTCCAGCTGACTGGAGGGGTTTATAAGCGGGTTGAGCTCCCCCCTACACCCCCTGAGCCCGACCCTCTGAATTTGGGGGACCTGAATGATGTAACCACACAAAACGTGGTTGCCAATCGCCATTACCGTCTGCTGTACACCGGTCAGGGCTGGAGGCCGTTCACAGATTTGATCACAGCTGTCGGCGGCTGGCATCTTGAAATCAAGCCTGCCCCACCCTACCTTCATTTGGGAAAAAACAATGCCGTCAAAAAGATCCAAAACAAGGGTCAGCTCTTGGCGGTCTATGTCCCAGGTCGGAGAAATAACGTTACTATTGAGGAGACAGCAGAGCATGGCTATTTGATACAGGGTGAGAAATCTGCCACCCTAAAACTCACTAGCGCATTCAGGTTCGCCGTTGCGCCAAGCTCCACTGTCGTGTTTGAAGTGATTCTTGTGGGTATGACTGATGAATTTACCCCACTTGTTCAAGGGTTGAAACTAAAATGGCCTGAGAATCTTGCTGGGAAGCTTCTCAACATCTCTATCCGTATCCCTCGAGGAGGGGCAGAAGAGCCCATAGTTCGTTCGAGCCAGCGGGGGGTTCAGAAAGAAGTTAATATCGGCCGATTCATGCTCAGCACAGTGTACCTCAGCAAATTCAAACTTCGGCGCCTCTACTACAGCATCCATGGTCTCTCTACTTCCTATTTAGAAACGCTGGCCTTTAACCCATTGCCATAATCATGAGTCTTTACCCAAAAATTCCTGTTGCTGATGTGCCACAAGAACATGTGCCGCAGGCACAACAGGAACAAGAGCCAGCACTAACAGCGGGTCAACATAGGCTACAGCAAATAGCGGAGCTAAAACTCTGGCTCGAAAAGGAGAGAGATTTCCGAGCTTCCTTGTACAAGAAATACCACAGGGGGGTAAACATCATTGATGGCATTGACACTGCACTGATAACAGCCAGCTTGGGTTTGGGTGGGGCGGGGTTAGGCCTGTTGTCCACCATTATAGCTGCCCCCATTGTTGTTGGAATGGAGGCAGCCACAGTGGTCTGTGGACTATCTGGGGTGGCATGCAAGTGGGTTTCTCGCCGATTACAAGCCAAAGCCAAAAAACACGACGAGATTCGAACCCTGGCTGAATCAAAGCTGAATACACTCTCAGACCACATTTCTACAGCCCTCCAAGATGACAAAGTGACAGATGAGGAATTCAGACTGATCTTAACAGAAATAGCCAAGTACAACAAAATGAAGGCAGAAATTCGCTCCAAAAACAACAAAAAAGGAGCAATTTCTCCAGAGGAAAAAAACCAGCTGATCAAACAAGGAAGAGAAGAGGCCCTTCTCTCAATGCGACAACGGCTAGCAGCCGACTTACAGTGACTTTGAATTGCGTGCTGAAAATAGATAGCAATTTACTTCCTGGTTGACTGTCTTTGGGATTTCCCGCATACATCACTGACATTTTTAGCTAAGGGGGCTTCCCTGACACTTAACCGGATATTGCACCACTTGAGCAGAAAGTTTTAAGTGGCTTCGTTTTACTACACGGCTGGGTCCCGGGGCCTGTCTGTGCGCACAGTCTGTTTGTGTTTATGTGTTCTATGTTGAGGCGCCTCTGTGTGTGTGCTGGTTCGAACCTGCTCTCTGTCTCTCTCTTGACTTCAACAATTTCTCACATTTCGTTTCATTGAGGCTTTGTATATGGAGTTACAAGAGATTGGTGGTGTACAATTGATGCAATTGATGATGTTGTTGTGTAGTAAAAAAAATCCCCGTAAGGGATTTTCCCCCCTGAAGGCATGGCCAAAACAATTGGGTAAAGAGGGTGCTGCAGCAAACAAGGGCCATGCCGAGGGAGGTTTTTTTTTTGCTTTACCATTTTTTATGTTTTCAGTTCTTCCAAAAAGTCTAAGGCAGCCTTTGTGTGTGTAGGTATGGCGAATTTTTTATGCACGCTGATGAGCCCTGACAGGGCGAAATGGCCAAAGGTACGACACGTGTTCTCTTGCTTTGCCTTTTTTTCATGTTTCCAGTTCTTCCAGGAAGTCCAAGGCAGCCTTTTTCAGCTCCTTGTCTTCCTGGCCGCCATCTTTTTGCATCAGCTCAATCCATTTCTCGACCACTTCCACCGCTTTCTTTTTCCCTGAAGTCATTGCAATGTAACGAAGGGTTCCAATGATCACCATCGCTTTCCCCAGCCCCATCGAATCTGGTTTGGATGTTTTCATAGTTGCGTGTTGCTGCGCTGTAACTGTGCCTCAGGTATAGTCTTGCAATAAATATATCAGCAATACCCACTGCATCCAAAAGATACCCATTGTATCTAAAAGGAGAGCCCGGCATCAGCGAAGCTGGTGGAGGGTGGGGGGCTGTCCATGGGCTCTCCTGACACTTTGTGTCGCTTGCGCAGTTACACATACTAACACTATAGTGTTAGCAATGGGTTGGGGGCCCGCCAGGGGGGTGAGGCGGCCCCAATTGTGTATGTACGTGAGTACGACTTTGTATGACCCCGGGAACAGGGGCTGGGAGCCTCGGCGGCCCAATCTAACTGGTGCATTCACCCCCCCTGCTGCTAAGTCTTTCTGATCTTGTGCCTGAGAGCCTCTGTGATGCCACGGACATAAGGGATGGCAACATGCCCGCGGCGAGGGGTCTGGCGCTGGTTAGAGGGTTGGGGAGTGATCTTTTTGCTCCCTGGTTAATTCCATGTCCACTTGGAGTACCCTCAGATGGAGAGCACTTATTTCAGGCGGTGTTGTTCCTGGTTCAGGGCTTTTGGTGTGGAGCAGATGGTCTTTGCTCGGTGTCTTAAGGTCCGGATAACCTCCAATTTGTGTTCCAATGGTTGGTGGCTATCGAACTGTAGGTATTGGTCAGTATGGGTGGCTTTCCTGTACACGCTGAAGATTAGGGCATCTTCGTGTCTTGTGATGAGCGTGTCGAGCATGGCGATTCGACCCTCCTCCTCCATTTCTCTGGTGAATTTGATGGAGGGGTGTTGGTTGTTGAGGTGATCCGTGAATTCCTCAACGCCATCCTTGTTTATCAGCGCCACGGTGTCGTCCATGTAGCAGCCCTAGTAGCGAGGAGGAGTGTGGAACGAGGCCAGGGCTTTCTCCTCAAGGTCCTCCATGTAGAGGTTGGCTACAATCGGGCTGACCGGGGAACCCATGGCGGCACCTTCTCAGTGTCTGCTGGTAGAAGCTACCCTCGAAGGTGAATTAGGTGGTCGTGAGGCAGCAGGAGAGGAGGTCACAGATGTTGTCGGCTGACAGCGTGGTTCTTTGTGATAGTGTGTTGTCGTTTTCCAGTCTCCTGCGGATGGTCTGATTCTCTATACTCTCATCCACAGGAACGCTATTGAAAAGTGCCGTAACGTCAAATGAGACGAGCACTACATCTGGAGACAACGTGTTTGGGACAGTTTGTTCACCAAGTCCGCGCTGTTCTGCAGGTGGTGTTCTGTCTTGCCAACCAAGGGGAACAGGATGTCGGCCACGAACCGTGCGGTTTCATAGGTGAGGGAGCCTCTCGGCGCAACTATGGGGTGGAGGGGGATGTCTTTCTTATGAACCTTGGGCAGACCGTAGAACGTGGTCACGTCAGCGACTGTGGGATATAATTTCCAATAGTCCTGCATGCTCAACTGCCCGCTCACCTTGAGCTGCTTCAAGAGACTGACAAGTTTGGTGGAGTAGTGGCTTGTCGGGTCTCTCTTGAGGGGCTGGTAGGTCTTTTGGTCTTCCAATAGTTCGTGGATTTTCTTCTTGTAATCCCTTTGATTCATGATGACTGTGGTGAGAACTTTATCTGCAGGAAGGATCATGATGGATTGATCCTTCTTTAGTTCCATCAGAGCTTTCCTCTCTGCGGCAGTCAGGTTGGATTTGGGAGGCCTGGCTTGTTTGAGGACTCCAATACACTGTGAGCGTAAATGAGAGGCCTCCTCGGTGTTAGGACCGATCTGCTTGCAGGCCGTTTCGATCGATGTGATGAAATACACCATTGGTAGTTTGTCCGGTGCCACTGCGAAATTCAACCCTTTTTCCAGAACGGAATGAACTGCTGTTGGAAACTCGCGGTTAGTGAGATTAACCCTTTCACCGCCAGACATATTTCAGTCCAAAATTTCCATTAAATTTACCTGGGTAGAGAATAAAATCCATCTGCAGTATTGGGGATTCTTCTGTGACATATATAAAATAAGGATCTATCCTTTAACCCTTTCACCTCCAAAGTCGCATTTTAGCACCACAGTCATTTAACACCTATGTCACTAAAAGGCATCAAATTGTGGTCTGTTATCCAAATACCCTGTTTTCTTAGTTTTGGGAAGTAAGCGTAGACCTTATTTTATATATGTCACAGAAGAATCCCCCAATACTGCAGAACAGATTTTGTTCTCTACCCAAGTAAAGTTCAATGGAAATTTTTGGCTGAAATATGACTGGCGGTGAAAGGGTTAATTCCCAAGACTAATACAACAGGGGGGGGGGGGGTCTTCTGGATAATATACCCCAATTTGATGCCATTTAGTGACATAGAGTGTTTAATCACCGTGGGGGGTGGTGCTAAAAATGTGACTTTGGCGGTGAAAGGGTTAACCACCCACCTGTCTTTGGCATCACGCTGTTTCTGCTTGCTCACTTCAGCAATGGGATCACTGTGGTCACATTTAGCTGAAGTTTTTACCGCTAAACTATATTATGTAGATATGGTAGTAAACACTTGAAAAAATAAATAATAATAATAATAATAGTGAATCATTTATATAGCGCATTCCTCCACCAAATGTGGAGCTCTATGCGCTTAACAACAACAAAAATTAAAAGCAACAAATTCAACAACAAAAACAAATAATCGCTCACGCACATGCAAATAGGCATACACATACACACCCCACCCAACACACACACGCACGCACGTACACACACACACACACACACACACACACACACACACACTCAAACACACGCACGCGCACGCAACACGCACACGCACACACACACACACACACACACACACACCGTTACCATCACCACCACTCACCCCACCCAAAAAACACAATACAAAATACAATCAGTTAAACAAAGCATCAACACACTCTCTCTCTCTCTCTCTCTCTCTCTCTCTCTCTCTCTCTCTCTCTCTCTCATCTCTGTCTCTCTCTCTCCCCTCTCTCTCTCTCTCTCTCTCTCTCTCTCTCTCTCTCTCTCTCGCAACAAAGCTGACGTACACATTGCAGTCAACACACAGTGAAACTAATATGGGGGGAGGGGAGTGTGTTGTGTGAGAATAGAGTCCAGAAGTAATGTGGCCTAAAGGTTGTGATGTAGCTTGAACAGGTGGGTCTTGAGAGCTGATTTGAAACATTGCAAGGACTGGATATGGCGAATTTCGCGTGGTAAGGAGTTCCAAACTGATGGGGCCGAAAAGGAAAAGGAGCGCTCACCAAACATTTTTGTTCGTGTACTAGGAACACAGAGAATTTTGGAATCTGAAGGTGACCGCAATTGCCTTGATGGAGTATAGACAGAAAGCATGTCAGAAATGCAGTTAGGGGCATTTCCAGAGAAATAAGAATGACATAGAGTGGAAATTTTGTAGTCAATACGTTCTTTGATGGGAAGCCAATGGAGGGATATCAGGAGTGGTTGAACATGATGATACTTAGAGACCTTGAGGACAAGTCTGGCAGCAGAGTTCTGGACTTTTTGAAGCTTGTCAATGAGGTGTTGGGGGCAGCCATACAAGAGTGAATTACAATAATCTAATTTAGAGAGAACAAAAGCGCAGACTAGTATTTTAGTAGTATCTATAGACAGGAGATGGCGAATCGTACCAATAGATGACCACTAGGACCAATCGTAGACACATAAAAGACACAAGGCGTTCAGGTAGTAAATAACCAGACGTTTCGTATGGTACATACGTTTTCGATGTAAAAAGAAAGACTGACAGACAGCAAGCAAAAAGTAAGAGTTCAAAATAGAAAGAGAAGACTGAGTTGAAAATCAGATATAAAAGGAAGACTGAGTAGATATCAAGGGAGTAAGGCAATATTCATGGCAAAGTTGAGAGAAAGATACCGAGTAAGTGTTAACTCTAAACAAATAAATGCGTACAAGAAGTTAGAAAATGTTGCTTGTGAAAGAAGCTTTCACACACACACACACACACACACACCACACACGCACACACATTACACACACATACACACACACACACACACACACACACACACACACACCCACACACACACACAGACACACACACACACACATACACACACACACAGATACTATGCATAAGCACTGCACATTTCCAAACAAGAATATTAGCATATGATTTAAACACAATGCTACCAGCAAAAGCACCAAGAAAAAAGAGGGGGGGGGGGGGGGGGGGCATGGGGGGGGGGGGGGGCATACGATTGCAATAGGATACAATGCTCCCATTGTTCCTATTGCAATCGTACCCCCCCCCCCCCCTCTTTTTTCTTTAAGGAATCGCTTATGGTGCTTTTGCTGGTAGCATTGTGTTTAAATCATATGCTAATATAATATGTAACAGTGCCACTCTCTTATCTTCAATTTGCTATTTATCGACTTTCATCACTCTTTGTAACAGTGCCACTCTCTTATCTTCAATTTGCCATTCTCCTAACTGCAATCTATCGACTTTCATCACTCTTTGTAACAGTGCCACTCTCTTATCTTCAATTTGCCATTCTCTTAATTGCTATTTATCGACTTTCATCACTCTTTGTAACAGTGCCATTCTCTTATCTTCAATTTGCCATTCTCTTAATTGCAGTCTGCCGACCTTTATCGCTCTTTTTGTTATATTATCATCCTCACTTCTCCAATAGTCATTCTCTAATTTGTATAGTGTTATGCGTATCACTCTTTTTCTATTATTGTCATTCTGTCA
>CM065713.1:17314343-17329980 GCA_017654935.2 Phymorhynchus buccinoides
GGCGTTGCCAGTACCAAAAGAACGCCCTGCCTGACAAAACCAACACCACAATGGTGTGTGACCAGCCCATGGTGGGCCGCTACTTCGGCCTGGTCAGGGAAAGCAGCCAGGGCTTCAAGATATGCGAACTGGCCGTCTTCGGACACAACAGATATGGTATTCACACTTTCATGAACACACGCAAGCGCACACGCTCTCTCTCTCTCTCTCTCTCTCTCTCTCTCTCTCTCTCTCTCTCTCTCTCTCTCTCTCTCTCTCTCTCTCTCTCTCTCTCTTCTCTTCTCTCTTGTCTTATATTCCCGTGTCTTTAATGTTTGTGTTTTTGTTGTTGTTCTTCCTTAAAAGTGGGTTTATTCTGAAAAATTGTCATTGCCTCAAAATTGTTTCCCTTTTTTTGTACTCAATTTAAACTACCAATTCAAGTTCACCACTGTTAAGTATTATCCATGTTTGCTTTAATTTCCCATTTTTGATATCTTTTTCAATTATTTCATGTGCCAATTTTTGTTCCATTTTCTTGACTTGATTGTTTTATGTCAAAAAATGTTCTTTGCTTGATGCATGGTATGAATGTGTGAGTGAGAGGGCAAGGTGTAAAAAAGCTATTGTAGCTTATCCTTTTTACCTTCAATAAAACATTCATTAGCAAAAAAATAGATGCTTTCATTTTGTCGAGTTTATATGTGCTATATATGTATATATATATAATACTAACAAGCAAACAAATAGCAAAAGAATAGATACTTTCATTTTGTCGAGTTTATATGTGTTATATACACATATATGTATATATACTATTTTTATCCTTAATTTGGATACCATCTCAGTAGTTAGCCCTCCCTAGTCATGTCTATTAGGTTTTGAAATTAAAATTTCAGAACATTATTATTTTGTTCATTTTACATAAGATTTTCATAAGATTTTTGCTATTTCTGGTTTAACTTTGTGCTGGTTTGCTTTTATTGTGGATTTTCGATTTGATGCAAAGAGGACACCATTCTCTTGTAGAATGTCTTTTTTGCTCAGGTTGGCATCCACTGGACAGTCAAATTGCAATGTCCTTTTCAACACACCATTGGAGACCCCCCAGTCAGGGCCCTCGGCTCCTTTGCTCCAAAGCACCCCAGTTCCTCTAACACCATCTAGGAAGAGATCGCGTTCCTCCAGAACGTCTCCAGCTTCCCCTAACCCTTCTCTAGGGAACAAGAAATCTAAAGATAACATGTCCCCCATCAGTCAAGGGAGGCGGACTTCTTCTGATCCCCAATCCTTGATCACAGACGAAGCAGTCAGAACTCCCCCTCCAAGGGAAACAAGTGAAAATATGGAGTTACAAGCTTCTAACAGCCAAAGTGAGGGCAGACCGCTAGCCAGCCCCCTCACCGGAGGGAGGCAGTTAGATAGTCCACCAAATAGGGAAGATCATCCCACCCCCGACTGTGCTTCCATATGGGGCTCAACCCCAGCTACTTCGGAAACACAGGCAAATGAACAGACACACTCTTCATTCAGACCTACACCAAAGCCCAGACAGACACGTCCGCGCGCACCCGATCTTACTAATCTGCCGCCCCCGACATTTCTCAAATACCCCGTGATTGTGGAAGACCTTGGCTCAGGCCTGGCTACGATCAAGGGCCTGGGCCCAATCACGGGGATGAAGCTTTGGCAGAATGCCATTGGTGACATTTTAAGCCAAACAGACTTCTGATCGGCTGCAAATCTGCAGATCAACAATCCAAACTTGCCAAATTGACTGTCATTTCCAAAATTGCCATCAAATGCTTTATTCCGACAGCCTCCACTGAGGGAGTCATCCGCCCAATTCCATTAGAAGAAAACGCACAGAACCTCCTTCCTCTGATCGAGGACGCGAGAAGTGTGCTCAGACTAAATAATAAAGATGGTTCTAAATCAAAAGCAATAAAGATAGTTTTTAATAAACCACTTCTCCCATCATTCATTAAAATCTGTGCCCAAGAGTTTTCAGTTCAGCCCTTTGTGGCCCCAGTCAAAAGATGCAAAAGGTGTGCCCGGTTCGGTCACACTAAAGACCAGTGTAGGTCCAAAAAAGAGACCTGCACCAAGTGTGCCGGACTGGGTCACTCATCAGCCACATGTCAAAAAAACCCCAAATGTATTAACTGTGGGGGAACTCACTCAGCTGCTTATGGCGGATGTCCGCATTTTAAACTTAGGCTTCAAGCAAATCGAATTAGGGCGGAAACATTCATCCCCTATTCAGAGGCCATCCGCAGGGCCAAATTGGCCCAGGAGTCAGATTTAGCTTCTAAACAACAAGCCCCACCTTCTCCCTCCCCCGAGGTTGATTCTTCCTGGCGGCCGGAGGATAGAACAGTCCCTACATATGCTAACGCAGTCAAGAACGGGACTACACACAACATAACTTAATTACAAATCCCTAAAAGCAAAGTCACAGTCCATAATACAGAATCATCAGTCCAAGGTGAAACAACCAGTAAAGTACACACTCAGCCCAAGAACAATTTCTCTCTCTCACCTACTAAAACTCGAAAAAGAATTCTCAGCAGTAAAGCCAGAGCTCTCAAAATTGCAGCAGCAAAAAACAAAATAACAAAACAAAACTCTGAACGGAAGACAGAACAGTTAGTGTTACAACAACTACAAAAACATACCACCTCACTGATGACAGAACTGACCACACACATGGACAAACTGATCACCAACTTTACAGACAAAATGACCAGTATTCAGACCAACACACAAACATAACTGCCCAGGCGGGCAATCAATCTCCCTCCCTAATTGAAATAGAAAAAATAAATCTGAATATAAAAACAAAACAAAATCAAACAGTGGCTGAAAGTTTTATTACCCAAGTGCTTACACAGGTTCCTAAAGCACGTACTACCCAAAAACCCACGCTACTGCTAGAGGGACTGGTCTCCTTGTTCCCTACCTCCGGTCGCCAGACACCAATAGGCCCCAAGAGCAATTTAATGAGGCTCGCGGAACTGGCCTGCAGCCCTTCGATTGGAGGGGAGGGTTCCAGAGTCAAATATAGAGCAGGGTCAAACTCATCCAAAGCAGCCATCCCTTAACCTTAAAATTAACACTTTTTCTTATGTTTAGTTATAAATATAAGTAACCTAAGTTTGACTAACCTTCTTTGTCTTTACTAGCGCGCTGAACGTTCTACAATGGAACTGTCGTTCCATAGGGAAAACCGGCGATCATCTTATTCACTTCTTGTCAACTTCACCTATTAAGTATCACTTTTTATGCCTGCAGTCCCTTAACACAACTTATTCTAAATTACCACGTATCCAAGGATACCATTACCCCCCTTCAGCAAGTGACAAGGAGCACAAAGTCTACACAGCCACGTATGTGCATCTGTCAATCCAACATAACCAAGTACCAAGCCCAGAACCTAACATCACTGGTATCCGCTATTCAAACACTATCCAGACTAAGATTAATGGTAAACTTACAAATATAATTAACATCTACTACCCAATCAGCTATAATACTTTTGATTGGCTCTCTTCCCTGCCCGACTCATCATCTTGGGTCGTGGTGGGGGATTTCAACGCGCATCACCCCTCCTGGGAGCTGTTTGGTTCAGTTCCCAGCGGGGGAGGAGCGAAGTTGCTACAAGAGATAAATAACTCTCATTTAATCCTTCTGAATGATGGTTCTTCCACTAGGTACCCAGACTCAGCTCATCAAAAACCCACAGCAATTGATCTTACCCTAGTAAGCCCAGAACTCGTACCTAACCACGAATGGTACCCCATATCAGACTCGTTATTATCTGATCACAAACCAATTTCGTTAACACTACAAGTTCAAATTCCTACTTTTACTCCTCCCCAACAACAACAACAGTTTAACTTTGATAAAGCTAACTGGACCTTATTCCAGTCCATCCTAAGCAAACATTCGAACGAAGATATATTTCATCCTGACCCAGACACTCATTACGAAAAATTAAGACAATCAATTTTACAGGCCTGTCAGTTATCCATCCCATTAAAAGCACCAATAATTCCTAACCGTCCTTCCCCCAAACCATGGTGGAATGACCAAGTAAAAAACACCATCAAGAAGAAGAAACAGGCCTGTAACTATTTTGACTGTCACCCAATCCCACCTAATCATATTCTTAAGCGAAAGGCAGGGAAGGATTGTGAGGATGCTGTTAATTTGGCCAAAAGAGAGTTCTTTGATAAGGACGATGTAGTTGATTATAAGGACCTGGGCAAAGCCTGGAAGAAAGTAAATAAAATTAATAATAACGGTAAAGTATGGGAGCCCAGAGTGCAAAAGGACGATATATTAACCTCCACCAACCTAGAAACAGCTGAGGTTTTTGCAGAAACGTTTGCCCAGGCAAGTCAGACCAAATATTTATCAACAGAGGAGCGAAATAGACGCAGCTCAGCTCCCCATATTCCAAAGAATAATAACAATTCTCTGTATATTAACTCACCCCTCAATATGACCGAGCTTGCTGGTGCCCTTAATCAGATTAGGAAAGTCAATAAAGCTACAGGAGATGATCCTATCTCCTACAAAATATTGAAAAAATTACCGCCATCTTTTCTTAAAATTTTATTACATTACTACTCCAGATGCTGGGAGGGGGGGGGGGCGGGGAGGGGGGGGGGGGGGGGGGGGGGTGTGCCTCAAGCATGGAAAGAGGCACAGGCGGTAGGGATCCTTAAGCCAGGAAAACCGGCTACGGACCCCAAGAGTTATCGCCCCATCTCCCTCACCCCTCATACTGGTAAACTTTACGAAAGAATCGTAAAAAACAGATTAGAACATTTTCTTGAAAAATATAATATTATCCCCACTTTCCAGGCAGGTTTTTAGAAGGAATAGGTCCTGCATGGAACAAGTAGTAAGGCTTACCTCCCATGTCAGAAAAGCACTTGCCAGGCGCAGGAAAGTCTTCGCCACTTTTTTTTACATTAAAGGGGCGTATGACTCCGTCTGGCATGGGAGGCTCTTAGAAAAACTCAGCAGGCTCGGCATTGAGGGCAATACGTATAATTTCATTTACTCCTTTCTTCAAAATAGAAGTTTTAGGGTCAGGGTGGGTCACTCCCTTTCAACCAGACACCACATGGACATGGCAGTGCCCCAGGGCAGCATCATTGCCCCGATCCTATTTAATATCATGCTTCACGACATTTCCAAACTGAAATTTGAAGGCTGTCGCATTTCTATGTTTGCGGACGACATAGCAATATGGTCTCTCCCAACAGCTAGAGGGATTAAAGTAACGCTTACACCTGAACTTGGTGCCCACCAGCACAACACCAATTTAGTTATTCATTACCTAATTAGCAATGGATTCACCCTATCATCACAGAAATGTGATTTTATGGTCTTTTCTAATAGACAGGATAAAAATGAAGATTACAAGATTAACATTCTCGGTAAAGTCAAAAGACCCCCTTCCCAAGTTAAGTTCTTAGGGGTCATTCTGACAAGAAATTTGTCTTGGACAGCACATGTTAACCACCTTATAAAGAAAGCTACCAAAGCCCTAAACTTTATCAAAGTTATTTCCCATCAGAAATGGGCTGGGGACCCTAAGTTTTTAGTTTTTCTGGTTCGGGCTCTAGTCCGCAGCCGATTAACATATGGTATGGAAACCTTTTATAACCTAACCAAATCTAATTTAAACCAACTTGCTACCTTGGAGCTGAAAGCCTTAAAGACTGCCCTGGGCCTCCCCTTTTACGCTGTGAATCTTTTGATTTACAGAGATATAGGCTGGCTCCCTTTGGAACATCTTATAAAGCTAAATTGTGCTACTTTCTTGACCAGAATTTATAGCACACGTAATCTTACTACAGACGATTTCTTCACCCAATTTTCTGATCCTTACTTTGCCAATTCCAAAAAATCAGTCCGTAAATTCATTAACATTTTTGACTTCTCCAAGGAGCTGTTTGAGAGGTCGGACCTGTCGATGAATAATATTGCGTTTTACACCAAATACATAGTACCACAGTGGGACTGGGACCCTCCCGTATATGACATTTCCCTTCATCTACAATATAACAAAGAGGTAGACACTAATTATCTTACTATTGCAGCCAAAGAAAAGATTTATAACCTTATGCATGCTTTGAGCATTTTCACAGACGGTTCTAAATTAAGCGCTAACCAAATTGGATGCGCATTCACTATTCCTAAATTAAAAATTTTCAAAGCTTTTCAATTAAATAAACATGTTTCTATCTTTTCAGCTGAACTTTGGGCTATCCTAGAGGCCCTCTCCTATATAAATTACCTTCCGAATGCCCCGCTTAAGATGGTCATTTATTCTGACTCACTTTCCTCCATCAAAGCACTTCAGGGATATAATAAGAACCGTCTCGAAATTAAAAACGAAATTAAAAACCTAATCCATCAACTCCATCGCAAGGGTACTGACGTCACTTTAGCATGGATACCATCCCACTGTGGTCTTATTGGCAACGATCTGGCCGATCATGAAGCTAAGTTGGCAGCCTCCCATAGGTCCGGTATCTTACAGGACATAGGCCTATCCACTGGCGAAGCTAAATCATTACTAAAACGAGCATCTTTCCAGGAGTGGGCCAAGGAATTGGAAACTTTTACCAAAGCCCATTCCTGGGATCATAATATAGTACAGGGGGAATTGTTTCTTACAGTCCCACGTCAAATACAACGACTTATTTTTCGCATCAGAAACAAAGCATTTTACAGTAAATTTAAGAACATCACCTGTGAGTGTAAAAAAAATCTAAATTTTGACCGTCTTTTTCAACCCTGTACTTACATCTTAAAGGAATTTCATGAACTACAACTAAAATTAAAATCTCTTTTTTTTTTCTTTTCTTTTTTTTGGCTGTCCCATCTTCTGGGCTGTACAGTGGCGTTGCTCCCACGCCGCTCGTTCCGAATCCCAATTCGCAGCTACTCTCGGGTTTGTTCAAGTCGCAGAAACCGAGACCAGCAGTCCAAGGGGAGAGAATTTATGTTAGGCCGTCAGGAGGCAACCAACCGAGGAGACACTGCACTTCTGCTGAGTCACTTCGGTGGAGTTCAGTGGAGCCTGTTCAGGACACCACCTACTAAGCCCCCTACTGACGACACTATTCTCTTAGTCGCGGAGCCAGCGTGAGTGAGGTACTCCTCCGAGGGCGCCACCACGACCGTCCACCGACAGCTCCCCAGAACACACTGATCCCAATGACTTTGACCCGAACGCACCAAGGCATAGACTGGATTGGAAACCGAAACTGAGGTCACCATGAGAGCAGGGCATGCAAAGCCACAGAATTTGAGACATTGTTTTAAATTTTATGCTTGATGGAAAATGAGGCCGATGATAACGATGATGATGATACTATGGAGTTCCGTATCGGTCTGAGACTGCATGGCAGGGCTGTACTCTACGCTTCCTTTCATAATGATATCCCGGCGTTAACCAGGCCCGAGAACTACAGACACCTGCAGTGTTGGTCTTGCAATTAGAGCAACACTCTCAGAATCGCATCCGTTAAGCGGATGAAACTCGACTGTGTGGTTTCAGTCTTCCCATTGAGCCCATAGCCACTCACTCTGGGTAGGAGTCGGTCCAGGACCGAAAAAAACCTCGCCTCTGATTAAATTAAAATCTGTTAATATCCCTTTCACCAAAAAGCCATACTATTCAAAGGTGATAAGGAATGGTCCCCCCTGGTGTGGCTTGCAGAAGCCATACATAATGCTTCATTCAAATTGCACTTCTAATAACTATATTTACATTCAGTCAATAATGGTTGAGGTGGAGTCCCTCCGGGCCGCGGGCTGAACACCTGCCCACACTCCTGCCCCCCTCTCCCCCCTTCCCTTTTTATTTAAATATGCGCGCGTGTCGCTGAAGTGGCTCCTTTTTGAGCCCACCTTTTTTTATCTCCCTCCCCCACAGTGGACGGGTGTCCGGCGCGTGCACCGGAGGCCTCTTTCATAGTCGTAATGCTTTTTTGCTGGTGCTCCCCTCCCTGTTAGGGACCACTCAAGCGGCGTCTATCCTCTGCTCGAGTCGGAGAGGAGGGGTCCCTTTCCCTCCCTCCCTCCGCCTCGAACAAGTTAGAATTGTTAGCCACCTTACCCTCACCGACAGTTGCTTTTTATAAAATAAAAAAAATATGTCGTTTTGCCTGGGCTCCCATGCCACCTAAATAATCATCGTTAGCACCTGCTTAATCACTATGTTCCACTGTTAAATCAGGGGCGGGGGAGATTTTGTAGCTACCCCCCCTTGGGTAATCGTGGATTAATTTTTAAAAAAACTATAGAGAATATTTCACATCATACACGTTTAAAATAACGTCAGTCTTCTGACTGCTAGCCGGCCAGTTGACCTCCCTCGCGATCGCTTATAGGGGTCGGGTGTGCGTGTACATTCCACTTCTTACACAACAATTAAAATTTTACAATTCCACATACCTTATACATCATACTCTATTACCTACCGAAATATATTGGAACTTACCTCCCAATCTTTTATCGTAATTTTTAACAAACTATACCCGGATACCATATAATATACCTTGACTTAGATCACTTTTATCTCCCTTTAATCTCTAATACTTAACCACCCATACTTAAATTGCAACATGATTACTTTACCTATTAAGAGAGGACGATCTCTTGATTGACGCTTACTAATTGGCACAAGCTAATCCTTAATACTACTACCAAAACTTATCATGGCACCCTATATCACTACTCGGTTCAATGTCAAGTTTTATATAACAGCTTCGCTTAAGATAAATATTTTAATAAATCTTTTACCATACATTATAACAAATATTTCGTTCACTTAAAATAAATATCTTAATAAATCTTTTATTACCTTAGAATTTAAAATAAAAAAGTAAAAAAATTTTTTTTAATCAATGAATATAACTTAAGTCTGAGATGTAAATTTTCCCCTGTAAAGGGAAGTCCCAGGGGCAGAGCTATCTTCCCCTGGTAGGACATACTAAACTTTTTTAGCCCGTGATGTAGATTTTTCCCCTAACTTATAGGGAAGTCCTGGGGGTAGATGTATCTTCCCCCGGTAGGGCACGTATATTTTTTGTAGATTTCCCTTTTATTTACAAATTTTTGTAAAAAGTTGAATATAAATATGTATATAAACAGTTTTAAAAATAGATAAGGGCCATTATTGGTTTTTTATCATTAAAAATCGAAGTTAAATCTTCTTTTAACATTTGTAGCCCTGAAATTTTAATCCCGGGGGAGTTTAGGGTTTCGGTTGGGCCATAAAAGGCAAAAACAACAAAAGAAATTTTTATCCATTAAAGATTTTAATAAAATAAAAACTATCTAAAATTTTAGCACTCCTTTAAATAGCCTAAAAACCTCGTCAGATTAAAATTCTAAACAGCTTGCGCCTCTAAAAAATTATCTCCCCAAACATTTTTTCTATGTATGTCCTCTATATTTTGTTCTGTCCCACAATCAAACCTAAGTAAAAATGTCTCATATGTGCCCTTATGGGCCGAGAGGACGTAAAAACCTAAGTTTCATTCAGTCAAATTGCAGGCCGATCATGCAAACTGATGAGACCTTCTCTTAGGTCGAAACAGCTGTCTTTGCATAAGGCACTGTCCCTCCCCCATTGGGAGAAAAAGTAAATCAGCACAATTTAGGACTTCCGGTTCCACTCGAAGTGGAGTGGCCGCATGCCTTTGTTTTCATGATTCAATCCGTGCAATCAACGTTCAACCCAAAACTTCAAGTGTCTTTTTCGTGTGTGCTGTGTCAGAGTAGAATAAGTGGTTTCGTTTCTCGTGTTTAGTTTAGGTAACTAGGCCCAGAAAGTTGATAATCCCGATCCAGGTTTACACCACGTGCTGGGGTGCCAGCCGGCACCGCCGGCAGCATGGCGGAAACACAAACGATTGCTGAGCCTGTGTTTCTAGTCAACAAAACCCTGCCAGCGGCAGACCAAGTGCCTTATACTGTCGCAGAGCTGTGCGAGAATGCCGATAAATCTAGTGGTAGAGGAAGTGTGGAGGGTGCCCAAAGAGTGGGTGGACTTTGGCGAGTGTATGCCAAGACATCAGCCGCTCGGGTCGCCCTCCTCACGAAAGGAATAACACTTAGGGGGGTTCAAATCTAACCACGGGACTCCAACCCTTTCACCATCAAAGACAGCGAAGGAAATGAAAGGGAAGTACCCTCAGTAAAATTGATTATTGGGGGGTCTTTCTTTCTCCGCCCCTGCAGATGCAGTAGCGGAGACATTGACCAAATTGGGTGTGACACTACGTTCCCACATCATGGACGAGAAGGACAGAAAACCGAACGGTCAGCTTACGCCATGGAAAACGGGACGGAGGTTTGTGTACATCGAACCTCCGTCAAAACCCCTCCCCAAAACGGTACAGATCGGAGTGTGTACTGCCACTCTGTACCACAAAGGGCAGAACACTCCCACGTGTTCGCGCTGCCTGGAAACTGGACATCATATCAGTAAGTGCAGCAGTGAGATACCGTGCCTGCTACACGTTTGGCCACAAACGGGGGGATCCCCAGTGCTCCCTTGCTCCACCCTCTCCCCTTGCCCATCCATCCCAACCTCCTACCCCTTCCTCTCCGTCTCCTCCCCCCCACCACCCGCCCCATCCCCTACAGCCAAGCAAGCTGAAGATAAGAAAGACAAGGGACAAGATTCATCACAACAGCGTAGTAAACAGGGAACGCTGAAGGAGTTCGCCTCAAGCCAGCAGCGCAAGTCGACCACGCCCACAAAAGGCAAGCGGAGCAGGTCCCTGTCTATGGCGGACGAAATGGTATCAAATGCACGTGCAAATTTGCACGTGCTTTTTAAAAAAAAATGCACGTGCATTTTAGAAAACGCACGTGCATTTTACTATTTTATAGAAAATTGCACGTACATTTATACACGCACATTTTTTTTTACCCGTACATTTTATTATTTTTAGAAAATTGTACGTGCATTTTTGCACGTGCAATTTCAGAATATGCACGTGTCATTTTTGAAAATTGCACGTGTAGTTTATAAAATCGCACGTGCAGTTTAGTTAATTGAAAACTGCGACTGGAATATAACTGAAATATAACTGAAATGTATTTCACCAACGAGAAGGCAGATGTGCCAAAAATACTCTTAAACTTGAGAGGCCGCGAGGCTAGTCGTCATAATTTACCTGACCTGACCTAGCGTCTGGAGCAGCTGAAGTCGTTCCGCGCCATTTTGAAACAAAGACTGAGAGTTATCGTTCTTGGCTTGTACTTTCCCGTAATGATTCGTTTCAGAAAGTCTTCCATTCCTAGTTATTTAAAAACTAAGAGTACACGTGCATTTTACTATTTTTAGAAAACTGCACGTGAATTTATGTACGTGTAAATTTACACGTGTAGTATAAAATAATGTACGTGCAATTTTCTATAAATAGTAAAATGCACGTGCGTTTTCTAAAATGCACGTGTAAATTTGCACGTGCATTTGATACCATTTCGTCCGCCATACCTGTCTGCCCAGCACAGTCCCAATGTTTCAGCGAAAAAAGCACCAAGAAACAACGCGACGCGTGACTGCAGAGCAGAACCAGCAGCACAACAAAAAGAAAGGGAAGAACCAGCTGATACCGGAACCTAGCTCTTCCCCTCTCCCCACCACACCCTCTTCCCTTACGAATGTAGCATGAACACGGACTAAAACGAGTTTCGATTGCCGACTATGACTCTACGAAATGGCTTACCTTCTTATCTTCTACCCCTCCCCTCCCCCGCCCCCTTTTTCCCCCCCTTTTTGTTCTTTTTTTGTTTACTCATCTCTCTCTCTCTCTCTCTCTCTCTCTCTCTCTCTCTCTCTCTCTCTCTCTCTCTCTCTCTCTCTCTCTCTCTCTCTCTCTTTCAGCAAGATTTCCAATCAATCAATCAAGATACAATGACAATATAATCATAACAAAACCAAGAATTGATTTGTTTAAAACTAGTTTAATTTATTCTGGTGGTACACTTTGGAATTCTATCCCATTACATATTAAAGAGAAAAAAGCATTAACCCCTTTAAAGCAGCATACAAACGCTTCTTATTTAATAGAATGGAAACAGATACATCAATCCAAGTGTAATTTGTGATCTATAGTGTCATTTGTAATGACATCAGTTTATTTTATTTCCCCCCCCTCTATTCCTGGTATAAAAGTATAAATCATGCATGGTTTGTCTATTTTACTTGGTGATTTGAATGCTGTGTGCCATATTATATACAGATCAGTGTGGCATAGGCCTAAATATTATCCATGTGCCATTTAAATCAATGATTGTACCTTTTCCCGCCTCCAAGCCCTCTCCCCATCACCTTCTTCCTATATTAGTCTTGTACATTGATGATGTATATAGTATTGTGTTATGTTATTTTTGAATATTTACTTTCTTGAATGCTTTGTAGTAGTAGTGTTACGCAAGCGCTTCATTTTTTTTTTTTTTTTTTTTTTTGTATATTTTTTGTTAACCTTTGTTTTGCCTCAGGGCTGAGTGTAAAAAAGCAATGTTTGCTTATCTTATTACCCTGAATAAACAAAATTTCGTTCGTTCGTTCGTTCGTTCGTTCTCCTCTCTCTCTCTTGTGTGTACCATGGAATCTCAAGCTTTGACTATGCATTGCCATGGATAAGCTACGAATTCTAACACTG
The DNA here is from genome assembly GCA_017654935.2 of Phymorhynchus buccinoides. Lineage (NCBI taxonomy): Eukaryota > Metazoa > Mollusca > Gastropoda > Neogastropoda > Raphitomidae > Phymorhynchus > Phymorhynchus buccinoides. The sequence goes on from CM065713.1 coordinate 17,327,036, forward strand.
AATGCACGTGGGCTCAAAAACAAGAAGAAAAGATACAGCATTTTTCAGCTCCTAAGAAAAGAAAAACACGATATTATCGCTCTTCAGGAAAGCCACATTTCATCGAATAAAGAAGCCGAAAACTGGGAACTACAATGGGGAGGAAAACTGTTTTACTCACTTGGCACCAATCACAGCTTAGGCCAAGTGTTTTTAGTCTCCAAACAAAAAGCGGAACAGACACAGTGTGTTTTTAAAAGCGATCGCATTTTACTAATCAAAATATGCTCAGGCAATAATTCAATCTTAATCGCCAACATATATGCACCACAGTCCGTAACTGATAAGATAAACTTTTTCACAGAAATCAGGAACACTCTCAGCACCCACACTGAACCCGACTCTTCACTTATTTTGTGTGGTGACTTTAACACAGTCATGTGTAATGAAGCTGACATAATTTCAGGGGAAAACCACAATGACAGAGAAGTAGAGGCTTTCACCCAGTTGGCCTCACACCTAGACCTTTACGACAGCTGGAGAATCCTGCACCCAACAGGAAAACAATACACATGGAGTCGTAATCACCCCTTCATAGCAAGACGCATTGACTATATTCTTACATCAAACAATCTACTGCCTTATGTGGAACAAAGCCAGATAGTCTCCTTTCCACATTCCGACCATAGACCTGTGGCAATAACCTTAGCTTTCCACAATTACCAGAAAGGGCCATCATACTGGAAATTCAATAACAGCCTGCTAAAAGACCAGTCATTTGTAGATCAATTAAATACTGTTATAACTAACTTTGACTAAGAATATATCGATCTAAGTCCCCACGACAAGTGGGAACTCTGCAAAGTAAAAATCAGAGAACACTCAATATCATATTGCCAAAACAAACAACGCCCAAAACGAGACAAGCTGAAAGATCTTCACAGAAAGCTGACGGTCATTGAGAGTCAATTAGCAGAAAACGCTGGTAACCACGCCCTCCAAACAGAAATGATGAAACTTAAAACTGAACTAGAACTGCAGGCACTTTCTAAGGCACAAGGGGCCCAGACAAGATCCCGAATCAAGTTCATAGAAGAGGGTGAACAAAACACGGCCTACTTTTTTAGCTTAGAGAAAATAAATTCATCAATTAATACAATTACACGTTTACAAACTGACAGAGGATTTGTCACAGACCAATCAAGTGTTCGTAACGAGCAGGTCCGTTTCTATACACAATTATACAGAAAAGAACAGGAAGATCATGAGTTAAGTGAGACCTACATTGCAGACTTCCTGGGACCTAACTCTTCAATCCCAGTGTTAGATGAAGATGATTCGCAAACATGCGAATAGCAGATGACTGAATCTGAAATAACAGACGCCCTGAGGCAGCTCAAAAACGGATCAGCACCTGGATGTGATGGCCTCACTACCGAATTTAAAACAAAAATTCTGGCGTCGATTAAAATCAATGGTCATTCACTCATTTCTCTACTCATTTGAAACAGGCCGCGTTTCTGAGACACAGCAGAAAGGCACAATTATTTTGATACATAAAGGAACAAATCTTCCTAGGGACCAGTTAACCCATTGGCGCCCAATCACTCTACTCAACGCAGACTATAAAATTTTAGCAAAATGTTTTGCAAGCAGACTTAATTTAGTGTTAGAAAAACTAATATCAAAAGACCAGTGTGGTTTTATGAAAGGACGTAATATAGCAACAATTATTCGTACCATAGACGATACAATAAACTTTTTGGATGTTGAAAATCTTCCTGGTGTTATGGTTGGAATAGACTTTACAAAAGCCTTCGATACGATCTCAAAGTCGTTTATAAACGATACATTGAAGCACTATGGTTTTGGTCGCAACTTTCAACGATGGATAAAGACCATTCTAGCCCAATCCAAAAGCTCAATCAATCATTATGGCTGGATATCTGAACCATTTGAGGTAGAAAGAGGTATTCGCCAAGGATGTCCCTTGTCCCCTCTGTTATTCATTTTAGCTGCAGAAATATGTGCCATAAAAATTAGAGACAGTCCAGAAATTAAAGGCATTACTATTCCTTCTATAAGTAACGACGATGAAAGGCAAAATGCAATCAAAATTCAACAGTTTGCGGATGACACTACTCTACTCCTAAAAGATAAAGAAGATCTAGCAGCTGCTCTCAAAGTCTTCCAAAGCTTTGACAGGATTTCAGGACTGCAAATAAATAAACAGAAAACAGAAGCTATGTGGCTTGGAAGAGAAAAGCACAATGAAAACAAGTACTTTGGTTTAAAATGGGTAAAGCTACTGAAAATCCTGGGAATACACTTTAGAAGTGATATGAGAGCAGGTAACATCGACAATAACTGGTCCACCAAAATAGACAATAATGAGAAGAAAAATACAACAATGGTCACGGAGAAATTTGAGCATATACGGGAAAATTCTTGTTGTTAAATCACTACTCATTTCCCAGTTTACGTATGTTATGCAATCAGTTGGTATTCCAGAAGAAATATTGAAAGAAATTAATAAAGACCTGTTCAAATGTATATGGAAAAAGAAATACAACAATAAAAAGGCCTTTGAAAAAGTAAAAAGAAGTGTAGTTACCCAACAAATCCAAAATGGTGGACTTGGCATGATAGACATAAAAGAGCTCCAAGAAGCCCTATTACTGACATGGATCCCAAAACTGCTCAATGAAAACTCGGTCAGTGGCTGGAAACTATACCCAGCCTATATTCTACAAAAAAATAGGAAAAGACTTGGATATACTCAGTACAAACTTCTCACCAAAGCGTATTAGTCAAGTTTTGAAACAACGAGGTCCCTTTTGGCAGCGGGTCCTGCAATCCTGGGCAACTGTACGACACAAAGCAAACCTCAACGACGACCAGAACCTATATTTAAATTCAGCTTTGTGGCATAACCAAAACTTTCAATAGTTCATTGGTAAGGCACC
>CM065713.1:17330480-17349432 GCA_017654935.2 Phymorhynchus buccinoides
AAGCTACAGGAGATGATCCTATCTCCTACAAAATATTGAAAAAATTACCGCCATCTTTTCTTAAAATTTTATTACATTACTACTCCAGATGCTGGGAGGGGGGGGGGGGGGGGGGTTGTGCCTCAAGCTTGGAAAGAGGCACAGGTGATAGGGATCCTTAAGCCAGGAAAACCGGCTACGGACCCCAAGAGTTATCGCCCCATCTCCCTCACCCCTCATACTGGTAAACTTTACGAAAGAATCGTAAAAAACAGATTAGAACATTTTCTTGAAAAATATAATATTATCCCCACTTTCCAGGCAGGTTTTTAGAAGGAATAGGTCCTGCATGGAACAAGTAGTAAGGCTTACCTCCCATGTCAGAAAAGCACTTGCCAGGCGCAGGAAAGTCTTCGCCACTTTTTTTTACATTAAAGGGGCGTATGACTCCGTCTGGCATGGGAGGCTCTTAGAAAAAATCAGCAGGCTCGGCATTGAGGGCAATACGTATAATTTCATTTACTCCTTTCTTCAAAATAGAAGTTTTAGGGTCAGGGTGGGTCACTCCCTTTCAACCAGACACCACATGGACATGGCAGTGCCCCAGGGCAGCATCATTGCCCCGATCCTATTTAATATCATGCTTCACGACATTTCCAAACTGAAATTTGAAGGCTGTCGCATTTCTATGTTTGCGGACGACATAGCAATATGGTCTCTCCCAACAGCTAGAGGGATTAAAGTAACGCTTACACCTGAACTTGGTGCCCACCAGCACAACACCAATTTAGTTATTCATTACCTAATTAGCAATGGATTCACCCTATCATCACAGAAATGTGATTTTATGGTCTTTTCTAATAGACAGGATAAAAATGAAGATTACAAGATTAACATTCTCGGTAAAGTCAAAAGACCCCCTTCCCAAGTTAAGTTCTTAGGGGTCATTCTGACAAGAAATTTGTCTTGGACAGCACATGTTAACCACCTTATAAAGAAAGCTACCAAAGCCCTAAACTTTATCAAAGTTATTTCCCATCAGAAATGGGCTGGGGACCCTAAGTTTTTAGTTTTTCTGGTTCGGGCTCTAGTCCGCAGCCGATTAACATATGGTATGGAAACCTTTTATAACCTAACCAAATCTAATTTAAACCAACTTGCTACCTTGGAGCTGAAAGCCTTAAAGACTGCCCTGGGCCTCCCCTTTTACGCTGTGAATCTTTTGATTTACAGAGATATAGGCTGGCTCCCTTTGGAACATCTTATAAAGCTAAATTGTGCTACTTTCTTGACCAGAATTTATAGCACACGTAATCTTACTACAGACGATTTCTTCACCCAATTTTCTGATCCTTACTTTGCCAATTCCAAAAAATCAGTCCGTAAATTCATTAACATTTTTGACTTCTCCAAGGAGCTGTTTGAGAGGTCGGACCTGTCGATGAATAATATTGCGTTTTACACCAAATACATAGTACCACAGTGGGACTGGGACCCTCCCGTATATGACATTTCCCTTCATCTACAATATAACAAAGAGGTAGACACTAATTATCTTACTATTGCAGCCAAAGAAAAGATTTATAACCTTATGCATGCTTTGAGCATTTTCACAGACGGTTCTAAATTAAGCGCTAACCAAATTGGATGCGCATTCACTATTCCTAAATTAAAAATTTTCAAAGCTTTTCAATTAAATAAACATGTTTCTATCTTTTCAGCTGAACTTTGGGCTATCCTAGAGGCCCTCTCCTATATAAATTACCTTCCGAATGCCCCGCTTAAGATGGTCATTTATTCTGACTCACTTTCCTCCATCAAAGCACTTCAGGGATATAATAAGAACCGTCTCGAAATTAAAAACGAAATTAAAAACCTAATCCATCAACTCCATCGCAAGGGTACTGACGTCACTTTAGCATGGATACCATCCCACTGTGGTCTTATCGGCAACGATCTGGCCGATCATGAAGCTAAGTTGGCAGCCTCCCATAGGTCCGGTATCTTACAGGACATAGGCCTATCCACTGGCGAAGCTAAATCATTACTAAAACGAGCATCTTTCCAGGAGTGGGCCAAGGAATTGGAAACTTTTACCAAAGCCCATTCCTGGGATCATAATATAGTACAGGGGGAATTGTTTCTTACAGTCCCACGTCAAATACAACGACTTATTTTTCGCATCAGAAACAAAGCATTTTACAGTAAATTTAAGAACATCACCTGTGAGTGTAAAAAAAATCTAAATTTTGACCGTCTTTTTCAACCCTGTACTTACATCTTAAAGGAATTTCACGAACTACAACTAAAATTAAAATCTCTTTTTTTTTTCTTTTCTTTTTTTTTGGCTGTCCCATCTTCTGGGCTGTACAGTGGCGTTGCTCCCACGCCGCTCGTTCCGAATCCCAATTCGCAGCTACACCCGGGTTTGTTCAAGTCGCAGAAACCGAGACCAGCAGTCCAAGGGGAGCGAATCTATGTTAGGCCGTCAGGAGGCAACCAACCGAGGAGACACTGCACTTCTGCTGAGTCACTTCGGTGGAGTTCAGTGGAGCCTGTTCAGGACACCACCTACTAAGCCCCCTACTGACGACACTATTCTCTTAGTCGCGGAGCCAGCGTGAGTGAGGTCCTCCTCCGAGGGCGCCACCACGACCGTCCACCGACAGCTCCCCAGAACACACTGATCCCCATGACTTTGACCCGAACGCACCAAGGCATAGACTGGATTGGAAACCGAAACTGAGGTCACCATGAGAGCAGGGCATGCAAAGCCACAGAATTTGAGACATTGTTTTAAATTTTATGCTTGATGGAAAATGAGGCCGATGATAACGATGATGATGATACTATGGAGTTCCGTATCGGTCTGAGACTGCATGGCAGGGCTGTACTCTACGCTTCCTTTCATAATGATATCCCGGCGTTAACCAGGCCCGAGAACTACAGACACCTGCAGTGTTGGTCTTGCAATTAGAGCAACACTCTCAGAATCGCATCCGTTAAGCGGATGAAACTCGACTGTGTGGTTTCAGTCTTCCCATTGAGCCCATAGCCACTCACTCTGGGTAGGAGTCGGTCCAGGACCGAAAAAAACCTCGCCTCTGATTAAATTAAAATCTGTTAATATCCCTTTCACCAAAAAGCCATACTATTCAAAGGTGATAAGGAATGGTCCCCCCTGGTGTGGCTTGCAGAAGCCATACATAATGCTTCATTCAAATTGCACTTCTAATAACTATATTTACATTCAGTCAATAATGGTTGAGGTGGAGTCCCTCCGGGCCGCGGGCTGAACACCTGCCCACACTCCTGCCCCCCTCTCCCCCCTTCCCTTTTTATTTAAATATGCGCGCGTGTCGCTGAAGTGGCTCCTTTTTGAGCCCACCTTTTTTTATCTCCCTCCCCCACAGTGGACGGGTGTCCGGCGCGTGCACCGGAGGCCTCTTTCATAGTCGTAATGCTTTTTTGCTGGTGCTCCCCTCCCTGTTAGGGACCACTCAAGCGGCGTCTATCCTCTGCTCGAGTCGGAGAGGAGGGGTCCCTTTCCCTCCCTCCCTCCGCCTCGAACAAGTTAGAATTGTTAGCCACCTTACCCTCACCGACAGTTGCTTTTTATAAAATAAAAAAAATATGTCGTTTTGCCTGGGCTCCCATGCCACCTAAATAATCATCGTTAGCACCTGCTTAATCACTATGTTCCACTGTTAAATCAGGGGCGGGGGAGATTTTGTAGCTACCCCCCCTTGGGTAATCGTGGATTAATTTTTAAAAAAACTATAGAGAATATTTCACATCATACACGTTTAAAATAACGTCAGTCTTCTGACTGCTAGCCGGCCAGTTGACCTCCCTCGCGATCGCTTATAGGGGTCGGGTGTGCGTGTACATTCCACTTCTTACACAACAATTAAAATTTTACAATTCCACATACCTTATACATCATACTCTATTACCTACCGAAATATATTGGAACTTACCTCCCAATCTTTTATCGTAATTTTTAACAAACTATACCCGGATACCATATAATATACCTTGACTTAGATCACTTTTATCTCCCTTTAATCTCTAATACTTAACCACCCATACTTAAATTGCAACATGATTACTTTACCTATTAAGAGAGGACGATCTCTTGATTGACGCTTACTAATTGGCACAAGCTAATCCTTAATACTACTACCAAAACTTATCATGGCACCCTATATCACTACTCGGTTCAATGTCAAGTTTTATATAACAGCTTCGCTTAAGATAAATATTTTAATAAATCTTTTACCATACATTATAACAAATATTTCGTTCACTTAAAATAAATATCTTAATAAATCTTTTATTACCTTAGAATTTAAAATAAAAAAGTAAAAAAATTTTTTTTAATCAATGAATATAACTTAAGTCTGAGATGTAAATTTTCCCCTGTAAAGGGAAGTCCCGGGGGCAGAGCTATCTTCCCCTGGTAGGACATACTAAACTTTTTTAGCCCGTGATGTAGAGTTTTCCCCTAACTTATAGGGAAGTCCTGGGGGTAGATGTATCTTCCCCCGGTAGGGCACGTATATTTTTTGTAGATTTCCCTTTTATTTACAAATTTTTGTAAAAAGTTGAATATAAATATGTATATAAACAGTTTTAAAAATAGATAAGGGCCATTATTGGTTTTTTATCATTAAAAATCGAAGTTAAATCTTCTTTTAACATTTGTAGCCCTGAAATTTTAATCCCGGGGGAGTTTAGGGTTTCGGTTGGGCCATAAAAGGCAAAAATAACAAAAGAAATTTTTATCTATTAAAGATTTAAAAAAAATAAAAACTATCTAAATTTTAGCAAAGTATTACCAGACTCCTTTAAATAGCCTAAAAACCTCGTCAGATTAAAATTCTAAACAGCTTGCGCCTCTAAAAAATTATCTCCCCAAACATTTTTTCTATGTATGTCCTCTATATTTTGTTCTGTCCCACAATCAAACCTAAGTAAAAATGTCTCATATGTGCCCTTATGGGCCGAGAGGACGTAAAAACCTAAGTTTCATTCAGTCAAATTGCAGGCCGATCATGCAAACTGATGAGACCTTCTCTTAGGTCGAATCAGCTGTCTTTGCATAAGGCACTGTCCCTCCCCCATTGGGAGAAAAAGTAAATCAGCACAATTTAGGACTTCCGGTTCCACTCGAAGTGGAGTGGCCGCATGCCTTTGTTTTCATGATTCAATCCGTGCAATCAACGTTCAACCCAAAACTTCAAGTGTCTTTTTCGTGTGTGCTGTGTCAGAGTAGAATAAGTGGTTTCGTTTCTCGTGTTTAGTTTAGGTAACTAGGCCCAGAAAGTTGATAATCCCGATCCAGGTTTACACCACGTGCTGGGGTGCCAGCCGGCACCGCCGGCAGCATGGCGGAAACACAAACGATTGCTGAGCCTGTGTTTCTAGTCAACAAAACCCTGCCAGCGGCAGACCAAGTGCCTTATACTGTCGCAGAGCTGTGCGAGAATGCCGATAAATCTAGTGGTAGAGGAAGTGTGGAGGGTGCCCAAAGAGTGGGTGGACTTTGGCGAGTGTATGCCAAGACATCAGCCGCTCGGGTCGCCCTCCTCACGAAAGGAATAACACTTAGGGGGGTTCAAATCTAACCACGGGACTCCAACCCTTTCACCATCAAAGACAGCGAAGGAAATGAAAGGGAAGTACCCTCAGTAAAATTGATTATTGGGGGTCTTTCTTTCTCCGCCCCTGCAGATGCAGTAGCGGAGACATTGACCAAATTGGGTGTGACACTACGTTCCCACATCATGGACGAGAAGGACAGAAAACCGAACGGTCAGCTTACGCCATGGAAAACGGGACGGAGGTTTGTGTACATCGAACCTCCGTCAAAACCCCTCCCCAAAACGGTACAGATCGGAGTGTGTACTGCCACTCTGTACCACAAAGGGCAGAACACTCCCACGTGTTCGCGCTGCCTGGAAACTGGACATCATATCAGTAAGTGCAGCAGTGAGATACCGTGCCTGCTACACGTTTGGCCACAAACGGGGGGATCCCCAGTGCTCCCTTGCTCCACCCTCTCCCCTTGCCCATCCATCCCAACCTCCTACCCCTTCCTCTCCGTCTCCTCCCCCACCACCCGCCCCATCCCCTACAGCCAAGCAAGCTGAAGATAAGAAAGACAAGGGACAAGATTCATCACAACAGCGTAGTAAACAGGGAACGCTGAAGGAGTTCGCCTCAAGCCAGCAGCGCAAGTCGACCACGCCCACAAAAGGCAAGCGGAGCAGGTCCCTGTCTATGGCGGACGAAATGGTATCAAATGCACGTGCAAATTTGCACGTGCTTTTTAAAAAAAATGCACGTGCATTTTAGAAAACGCACGTGCATTTTACTATTTTATAGAAAATTGCACGTACATTTATACACGCACATTTTTTTTTACCCGTACATTTTATTATTTTTAGAAAATTGTACGTGCATTTTTGCACGTGCAATTTCAGAATATGCACGTGTCATTTTTGAAAATTGCACGTGTAGTTTATAAAATCGCACGTGCAGTTTAGTTAATTGAAAACTGCGACTGGAATATAACTGAAATATAACTGAAATGTATTTCACCAACGAGAAGGCAGATGTGCCAAACATACTCTTAAACTTGAGAGGCCGCGAGGCTAGTCGTCATAATTTACCTGACCTGACCTAGCGTCTGGAGCAGCTGAAGTCGTTCCGCGCCATTTTGAAACAAAGACTGAGAGTTATCGTTCTTGGCTTGTACTTTCCCGTAATGATTCGTTTCAGAAAGTCTTCCATTCCTAGTTATTTAAAAACTAAGAGTACACGTGCATTTTACTATTTTTAGAAAACTGCACGTGAATTTATGTACGTGTAAATTTACACGTGTAGTATAAAATAATGTACGTGCAATTTTCTATAAATAGTAAAATGCACGTGCGTTTTCTAAAATGCACGTGTAAATTTGCACGTGCATTTGATACCATTTCGTCCGCCATACCTGTCTGCCCAGCACAGTCCCAATGTTTCAGCGAAAAAAGCACCAAGAAACAACGCGACGCGTGACTGCAGAGCAGAACCAGCAGCACAACAAAAAGAAAGGGAAGAACCAGCTGATACCGGAACCTAGCTCTTCCCCTCTCCCCACCACACCCTCTTCCCTTACGAATGTAGCATGAACACGGACTAAAACGAGTTTCGATTGCCGACTATGACTCTACGAAATGGCTTACCTTCTTATCTTCTACCCCTCCCCTCCCCCGCCCCCTTTTTCCCCCCCTTTTTGTTCTTTTTTGTTTACTCATCTCTCTCTCTCTCTCTCTCTCTCTCTCTCTCTCTCTCTCTCTCTCTCTCTCTCTCTCTCTCTCTCTCTCTCTCTCTCTTTCAGCAAGATTTCCAATCAATCAATCAAGATACAATGACAATATAATCATAACAAAACCAAGAATTGATTTGTTTAAAACTAGTTTAATTTATTCTGGTGGTACACTTTGGAATTCTATCCCATTACATATTAAAGAGAAAAAAAGCATTAACCCCTTTAAAGCAGCATACAAACGCTTCTTATTTAATAGAATGGAAACAGATACATCAATCCAAGTGTAATTTGTGATCTATAGTGTCATTTGTAATGACAGTTTATTTTATTCCCCCCCCCTCTATTCCTGGTATAAAAGTATAAATCATGCATGGTTTGTCTATTTTACTTGGTGATTTGAATGCTGTGTGCCATATTATATACAGATCAGTGTGGCATAGGCCTAAATATTATCCATGTGCCATTTAAATCAATGATTGTACCTTTTCCCGCCTCCAAGCCCTCTCCCCATCACCTTCTTCCTATATTAGTCTTGTACATTGATGAGGTATATAGTATTGTGTTATGTTATTTTTGAATATTTACTTTCTTGAATGCTTTGTAGTAGTAGTGTTACGCAAGCGCTTCATTTTTTTTTTTTTTTTTTTTTTTGTATATTTTTTGTTAACCTTTGTTTTGCCTCAGGGCTGAGTGTAAAAAAGCAATGTTTGCTTATCTTATTACCCTGAATAAACAAAATTTCGTTCGTTCGTTCGTTCGTTCGTTCTCCCTCTCTCTCTTGTGTGTACCATGGAATCTCAAGCTTTGACTATGCATTGCCATGGATAAGCTACGAATTCTAACACTGAATGCACGTGGGCTCAAAAACAAGAAGAAAAGATACAGCATTTTTCAGCTCCTAAGAAAAGAAAAACACGATATTATCGCTCTTCAGGAAAGCCACATTTCATCGAATAAAGAAGCCGAAAACTGGGAACTACAATGGGGAGGAAAACTGTTTTACTCACTTGGCACCAATCACAGCTTAGGCCAAGTGTTTTTAGTCTCCAAACAAAAAGCGGAACAGACACAGTGTGTTTTTAAAAGCGATCGCATTTTACTAATCAAAATATGCTCAGGCAATAATTCAATCTTAATCGCCAACATATATGCACCACAGTCCGTAACTGATAAGATAAACTTTTTCACAGAAATCAGGAACACTCTCAGCACCCACACTGAACCCGACTCTTCACTTATTTTGTGTGGTGACTTTAACACAGTCATGTGTAATGAAGCTGACATAATTTCAGGGGAAAACCACAATGACAGAGAAGTAGAGGCTTTCACCCAGTTGGCCTCACACCTAGACCTTTACGACAGCTGGAGAATCCTGCACCCAACAGGAAAACAATACACATGGAGTCGTAATCACCCCTTCATAGCAAGACGCATTGACTATATTCTTACATCAAACAATCTACTGCCTTATGTGGAACAAAGCCAGATAGTCTCCTTTCCACATTCCGACCATAGACCTGTGGCAATAACCTTAGCTTTCCACAATTACCAGAAAGGGCCATCATACTGGAAATTCAATAACAGCCTGCTAAAAGACCAGTCATTTGTAGATCAATTAAATACTGTTATAACTAACTTTGACTAAGAATATATCGATCTAAGTCCCCACGACAAGTGGGAACTCTGCAAAGTAAAAATCAGAGAACACTCAATATCATATTGCCAAAACAAACAACGCCCAAAACGAGACAAGCTGAAAGATCTTCACAGAAAGCTGACGGTCATTGAGAGTCAATTAGCAGAAAACGCTGGTAACCACGCCCTCCAAACAGAAATGATGAAACTTAAAACTGAACTAGAACTGCAGGCACTTTCTAAGGCACAAGGGGCCCAGACAAGATCCCGAATCAAGTTCATAGAAGAGGGTGAACAAAACACGGCCTACTTTTTTAGCTTAGAGAAAATAAATTCATCAATTAATACAATTACACGTTTACAAACTGACAGAGGATTTGTCACAGACCAATCAAGTGTTCGTAACGAGCAGGTCCGTTTCTATACACAATTATACAGAAAAGAACAGGAAGATCATGAGTTAAGTGAGACCTACATTGCAGAATTCCTGGGACCTAACTCTTCAATCCCAATGTTAGATGAAGATGATTCGCAAACATGTGAAGAGCAGATGACTGAATCTGAAATAACAGACGCCCTGAGGCAGCTCAAAAACGGATCAGCACCTGGATGTGATGGCCTCACTACCGAATTTAAAACAAAAATTCTGGCGTCGATTAAAATCAATGGTCATTCACTCATTTCTCTACTCATTTGAAACAGGCCGCGTTTCTGAGACACAGCAGAAAGGCACAATTATGTTGATACATAAAGGAACAAATCTTCCTAGGGACCAGTTAACCCATTGGCGCCCAATCACTCTACTCAACGCAGACTATAAAATTTTAGCAAAATGTTTTGCAAGCAGACTTAATTTAGTGTTAGAAAAACTAATATCAAAAGACCAGTGTGGTTTTATGAAAGGACGTAATATAGCAACAATTATTCGTACCATAGACGATACAATAAACTTTTTGGATGTTGAAAATCTTCCTGGTGTTATGGTTGGAATAGACTTTACAAAAGCCTTCGATACGATCTCAAAGTCGTTTATAAATGATACATTGAAGCACTATGGTTTTGGTCGCAACTTTCAACGATGGATAAAGACCATTCTAGCCCAATCCAAAAGCTCAATCAATCATTATGGCTGGATATCTGAACCATTTGAGGTAGAAAGAGGTATTCGCCAAGGATGTCCCTTGTCCCCTCTGTTATTCATTTTAGCTGCAGAAATATGTGCCATAAAAATTAGAGACAGTCCAGAAATAAAAGGCATTACTATTCCTTCTATAAGTAACGACGATGAAAGGCAAAATGCAATCAAAATTCAACAGTTTGCGGATGACACTACTCTACTCCTAAAAGATAAAGAAGATCTAGCAGCTGCTCTCAAAGTCTTCCAAAGCTTTGACAGGATTTCAGAACTGCAAATAAATAAACAGAAAACAGAAGCTATGTGGCTTGGAAGAGAAAAGCACAATGAAAACAAGTACTTTGGTTTAAAATGGGTAAAGCTACTGAAAATCCTGGGAATACACTTTAGAAGTGATATGAGAGCAGGTAACATCGACAATAACTGGTCCACCAAAATAGACAATATGAGAAAAAAAATACAACAATGGTCACGGAGAAATTTGAGCATATACGGGAAAATTCTTGTTGTTAAATCACTACTCATTTCCCAGTTTACGTATGTTATGCAATCAGTTGGTATTCCAGAAGAAATATTGAAAGAAATTAATAAAGACCTGTTCAAATGTATATGGAAAAAGAAATACAACAATAAAAAGGCCTTTGAAAAAGTAAAAAGAAGTGTAGTTACCCAACAAATCCAAAATGGTGGACTTGGCATGATAGACATAAAAGAGCTCCAAGAAGCCCTATTACTGCCATGGATCCCAAAACTGCTCAATGAAAACTCGGTCAGTGGTTGGAAACTATACCCAGCCTCTATTCTACAAAAAATAGGAAAAGACTTGGATATATTCAGTACAAACTTTTCACCAAAGCGTATTAGTCAAGTTTTGAAACAACGAGGTCCCTTTTGGCAGCAGGTTCTGCAATCTTGGGCAACTGTACGACACAAAGCAAACCTCAACGACGACCAGAACCTATATTTAAATTCAGCTTTGTGGCATAACCAAAACTTTCAATAGTTCATTGGTAAGGCACCCTTTCCAAACTTCACAGTCATTCCTTTTGGTATCACACTACTAGACACACACTTACCAAGAAAAGTGACGTGTGACTTGAAACGACAAAGTTTGTCTGTCTCTCTTTCTATTCTAGTTTTTAGAACAGAAAGACTGGTCGCCATTGTGCTGGATCCAATGGATGCAACGGAGATCACAGATGAAAATAATAAAAATAACAACACAAGGCACTACTGGAGATGGTAACAATAGCTTTCTTGGATCGCGGACGATTAATAGTTTTCACTCATATCATTAAACAGCAGAACGTTTGTTCTAAGCGACTGCAAATATCCTCCATCTCGCGAGACACCACCATATACTATGCGGTCCCCCCCCCCCCCCCCCCCACTTCCCCTGCCCCAAACAATACTAGTTGTAAAGTCGCTTATTATACCCATTACATTTTGTCAATTGACAGTTCGATAAATGGGTTATTCATTCAGACGTATATTAAAAACAAAAAACATCGATTTTTGTTCCCCCATATAAAAAAACCATTATGCAGAATGTCGGACTTAGCATATAACTAGTCTACCATAATGTTATAGACAAATTTGTATCCAACGATGTTGTGCTTCAAGTGGAATGATTTCGGAAGCATAAGACAGTACATATTACAATCAAATTATGCATACAAGTGTCATTCTCTAGATATAACAACTGACATGGTTTTACTCCGTTACTATTAATTATCATAATTAACTACATTACCTTTGAATGTACTTATCCTTATCTGCACCTTTATATAATGGATATGCTGAAAGGAGATTTGTGTAAAAAAATGTTTTCCTTGTCTGCCCCCTTTCTTTCTCTTTCTTCCCCACTCTGTGTCTCTCCCTCTCCCTCTTACACCCCCACTATTTCTCCTTATCAACCTCTTCCCCTTTCTCCCCCCCCCCCTCTTTCCGTTCCTCATTCTTCCCTTTCTTCCTTTCCTTCCTTTCTCTCTCTCTCTCTCTCTCTCTCTCTCTCTCTCTCTCTCTCTCTCTCTCTCTCTCTCTCTCTCTCTCTCTCTCTCTCTCTCTCTCTCTCTCTCTTCTTGTTCCCCTCCACCTCTCGCTCCCCCACACCTTCAGAGAGAGAAAAATAGAGATTTTACGCCCTCTGAGTCAATAGACTATTTGAGGCATTTTAATTTATAAAGATCCTAGAAAAAAAGATGGATTTTAAGTTTTATGAGATGAAATTTAAAAAAGAAGGAGTTATTTATTTTATTTTATCAAAGTTTATAAAGAATTTTTTATTTATTTTTAATAGCGCAAGCTGAAGAATATAAAATTTAAGTTTGTGATAAAATTTTTAATTTTTAAAAGATATTTAGCTGTTTGCTTTTAAATCTGACAGATTGGAGGAGGTCTGATTAAAAAACCCCAGGGCTACAGTTAAAATTCATGCATTTTAGGCTCAACTGAGCAATTGGATAAAAACAATCCGTGTTTATGCTCGGCAAGAGCTTTTAATATTAAAATTCCTGTCAGGCAAAAGCCTGTTTTCAAGATAATATACAGTTAAAAAATAAATAAAAGTTATTCTTTTATTTCTTTTTTCTATATGTACATTTATTTTATATAAGGTTATCCTATTAGGTTTTGGTCCCTTGGGACCAAATACAACTAATAGTTACCTAAAGGTTTTCAATTATAAATTTATTTGATACAAAGGCAAACTATCAAAAATTTACTTGGCCACAAGGCTATTAGTATGTACATTGTTATTATGTACACAACTTTTACAAACAAACTATTTAAACTTTTTACAAGTAACATTATTGTTTTTAAGATTTAATTTATAACTAAGTTGCGTTTTTTTAATCTATGTGAAAGTTTTAACAAGTATTTAATTGGTTTTAATCTTGTCCATAGGACAAAGTATAATATTATTTTCACATGTGTGAATTTATAAAACTTATGTTAAAATTTTATGTACTACTCTAGTCAAGCTATGGGACTCAACCCCATAGCTTTAAGATTGTTTTATTAAAATCTATGTCTTTAAAATAGTTTAGTAAGTGAAAATAAGTTAAAATTTGATAAAAAGGACGAGTTTATAACTGTTGAGGTTCCATAGTTCTATTAAAAGTTACTATTAAAATTTATTTTGTTATATGTATATTTTGGTCTAACCTGACCATATGTGATTTAAGTTATTTAACTAGATGAAATCTAGTGAAAAATCAGTATTTTATATAAAGTTATTTATGAATAGGGGAACATACCGCCAGAGGCCACCAATGTTATAAATAATATTATGTGTTCCATCTGATCCCAGGGGGGGGTAGCAACAAAGACTCCCCCGCCCCTGATGTCAAGGTGGACTGTGAAATAAATGAGATTAATGAAAGTTATTATTTGTAGTTGAATAGTTTTTAGGAGGATAATATAAGAGTTGAGGGTGGGGATGGTTAACGATTCCTGTATGCTCGGGACGGAGGGAGGGAGGGAAAGGGACCCCTCCTCTCCGCCCCGAGCAGTGACAGGGCACCGCATGGGCAATCCCAAAAAGGGGGGGGAGCACGAGCGTAAAACGCGACGGTTTACGAGAGATACCCCCGTTGTGTGTGCCGGACACCCATCTGCATAGGAGAGGGGTATTTAAAAAATAGTGGGCTCAAAAGAGTCGCTTCAGCCCACAGGCGCACATTTTAGATAAAAAGGGAAATGGGGGTGAGGGGGGCGGGAATGCAGACAGGTATACGGCCCACACACCAGAGGGACTCTATTCCCACCAGTAAAAAGAGTTCAAATTTAAACAAGGTGTTTGAATGACACCTGGCCAATTGCCTCAGCGAGCCAAACCATTGGTGACCAGCCTAATTTGTGGTGTTTATTTAAGATGTTCTTTTCATTATATATCAAATTGTTTTGTTTGCATTTATTTATAACAGGTTGTAATTCCTTTTTTATCTGACTACAAGGGTCAAACATGTGCTTCAGACTAAATATTTGTCCACATTTACATGGGGTGTTCCTGAATTTACACCGAATCGAGTTAGTATAGAATCTGTTGATTCTACCTTGGATATTATGGGGAACGGGCAGGTGAAGACCACCACTGATAAATTTCCTGTACCGGAGTTGGGCTTCTAAGTAGGAATCCAATTCCTCCGCCCATCTCCGGTACACACAACGTTTTAAATGGTTTTTAATCTCTGACAGAGACAATTTAATATTTATAGGCTGACCCTCAATGTGTTCAGCTGCCTTTTTGGCTGCTGTATCAACAAGGTCATTCCCTGTAAGTCCCAAATGGGAGGGAATCCACATAATGGTTAAATCAGTACCTTTAGTTCTTATTTGATGAATAAGGTTTTGTATTTCTTGTATAATTTTTCTTCTATTTTTTGTATTATTTTGCAATGCTTGTATCGAAGATAAGGAATCTGTGAGAATTGTCACTTGATACAATGATTTTGGAAACTCGTTTATGAAAAAGCAGGCCTCAAGAATTGCCCAGAGTTCTGCGCTAAATATTGAGATTTTGGAATTTAATTGAAAGGATTTAGTAATCTTGAGGGCTGGAATAGTAAAAGCGCACCCTATCTGTGAATCGGAGATCTTAGAACCGTCTGTGTATATTAATAGTTGATGTTTAATTTCGGAAACTTTTTCTTTGGCCGCAACTGAAAGTAAATTTGGCTGATTTGATTTTGAGTACATTTGATGTAAAACAGTATCAAAATGTGCCGATTCCCATTCCCAATGTGGGATAGGGAATTTTGGATGAGTTTCAATATCATCTATTTCCAGGCCCGCCATAGAGAGCATTTCCTGGGAATAGTCTAGAGGGTTGCAAACTTTTTGTGCAATAGTTGGTTTTTGTTGTTGAAAGGATGGATGGTTATAAAAAGGATCTTCAAATTCTTCTTTAAAGCTTTCTATAGTAAAATGATTTGTTGCATATAGTCTTGTGAGGAAAGTGGAGGTGTTTAGTTTCATAAGATGTTTTATTGGAATCCAACCTATTATTCCATAGATCATGTTATTATTTGCAAACTTTGGAACGTTAAGGGCAGCTTTTAGAGCTTTTAGCTCTATTGATTGTAGTTTGTTTACTAGATTATCTGTAATGTTATGGAATGCTTCCATCCCATATGTTAAGCGACTGCGGACTAGAGCTTGTGTTAAAAGAACGAGGAATTTAGAATTTTGAGCCCATATCTGGGAAGAAATGATTCGAATAAAGTTGGTGCCTTTTATAGCTTTTCGGCAAAGATGATCAATATGTGGGCTCCAGTTAAGACGTGGAGTGAGAATCACCCCTAGAAACTTGACTTTATTTGTCATTGATTTTGGTTGACCTAAAATGTTGATATTGATGTTTTTTTGGATTAAATTATGGCGAAAGCACATGAACTCGCACTTGTCCGGGGACAAGGAGAATCCATTTTTCTGTAAGTAGTCAATGATGAGACTAGTATTTGTTTGATGGTTTTGTAGATATATAGCTAGAGCTTTTGAACTTTTTGTGAATGCTGACGACCAGATGGCTATGTCGTCAGCATACATAGAAATTTGACAATTTTTAAGTTTTAATTTGGAAATATCATGAATCATGATATTGAAGAGAGTTGGGGCTATAATGCTGCCTTGGGGGACCCCCATGTCAATTCGATGTATTTTTGACATAGAGGACCCCACTTTGACTCTTAAAGCACGGTTATTTATAAAGTTTTGTATGAAATTAAACATATTCCCGTGAATACCGAGACTGCTGACTTTATCTAGAAGCCTCCCATGCCAAACGGAGTCGTACGCCCCTTTGATGTCAAAGAAGGTGGCCACACCTTCCCTTTCTTTTCTTCCTTTTAAGTGAGAACGCACGTGAGAGCTTTGACAGTATTCAGAAACACTGAGTAGAACTAATGAGATAATCTTTTGCATGCTTTTTGCTTTTCACTGGTGACCTAGTTAGGATTGAATTTGGAATTTTGTGTTTTGTGTATTGTAGTTTGAATGTTAGCATTTTATTCTTGGCCTTGCCATAGAGCTATACTCTAGAAAAAGCAGCCTGTTCTGCGAAAGCTTGAGTTTTAATAAATACCCTGTGGGAGAAAATGACTAAACTGTTTTATTCTGTTGTTTTATTATATATATATATATATATATATATATATATATATATATATATATATATATAGACGCACAAAAAGCGAAGAAAGATAAACAAAACACCTTCAATATTCCCAATATTTCAGTTTTATTCAAACTTTCCTCGGGGGACTCCAATGATCGAGTAAAGCCAGATAAGTTAAAATGAGAAGATCTCACATTCACATCACGACCTAATTTCGCATTCAGTGCTCACCCCTAACTTTCTATGCTATACTAGTGAACAGAGCTAACCCATCCCACCCTTGCATTATTCCCTCTATCAACTAACTAAAATCATTCTGATCTACTACCCCTATCAACCCACTCACAAACACCCCCCCCCCCCCCACACACACACACACACACACATTAAAATTATGTAGACATCGCCTTTAGCTTAAAAATTGAAATCACAAACAACCGATTCAACTAGTATTTCTATAATACATGTTAAATTCATTCTCTAATTCTGCATAATATATATATATATATATATATATATATATATATATATATATATATATATGTTGAAAGGGTAAAAAGGGGGGGTAAGGGGGTGTTTGCAGGGTTGTAGAGGAGGGGAAGGAACTTAGAGGTCTCTTTCTCTCCAATTAACCACAGGGCCACATGGAGTGGTTTATTTGGTGTTTATTTCAAGCTCAGCAGAACACACAGCCCAACAAGGATGATCGCTTCCCAAAGGAGGATGTACAGGTAGTGATCGAGATAGCAGGTCAGAGAGACTGATTTGGCCTAGGGCTACAACTTATATAGCATACCCAACAAAGACTTTAAATGACCTGATTATCTATTGGTCAATTCTCCAACACATGTAAACTTTAACACCTTATAGTCAAAATTAAACTACCATTTTCGTCTATTTCCTGATCAACAACATAAAGAGAACATTCCAACGTATATTCAATTATTATTTGCTGCAATTAAGTTAATTTAATAATAAAATTAATCATCAAGCCAGACTTCCTGTTTTTCTGATTGGTTGATCAGAAAAAGGATCTACTTCCTTATGTTTCTCATTGGTCGAATTTTACATATTACCACCTGAAATGGAATAACCACTTATTCCTTAGTCATTCACCCCAACCAGGTTTAGGCCTATGGTGTACTTTTCGTGTCAAAATTGAACGAAAAGTTCACATTATAACATCCACCCCCTGCTTTTAGAAAGCAATGTCCTCATTGCTGCTAGACGTACCCTGTGTGTTCTATGTCAATGATGAGAATAGTTCTCGAAGAACATCAACACGGATAACAGAAAGAAATGTGCAAGCAATGAAATCCCAACCCCAATGAAGACATTTGTAAAAGGTAGCTGTTAAAACATATTCCTATATGTTTTAATGACTTACATGAACGGATACTGAGACGAGAATTAACGTTTATTTAACTTTATTGCCAAACCCATACCACACTTGGATTACCATACTTTGATTTCTGACTTATTAATCCTTTACTACAGCAACAACTAACTTCAGGACCGATACAACTTTTATCTATTTCCTAGTTGCACTACGTGGCTGGTTTGTGGGATTTGAGTGAATTCCTTTTGTCGTCCTCTCACTCCTTCGAACAGACATCGTGGGCTGAGGTCCTGTGTAGGGGGTTCCAGGAAATGGAAGCCATACCCACTGTTCTTCTTCTTCTTCTTCAATGTCATCCTTCATCACATTCAACACCGCAGCCGGACGTTCTGGTTCTCTTTCCACTTCAGGATAGTGGAAAGGAGCAGTAGCTGGCAGTAGATCTGCACGATTCAACGTGGACTCTTTGCCTCCTCCATGCGGACGCACTACATACACCGGAATTCCTGGAAAAGGTTCAGCCGTTACAACATGTAGCTCTGGAAGCCACCTATCTTCTAACTTCCTACGTCCTGTTCACCGATTTCGCCGGTATACAAGGTCACCAACTGCCAAAGAGTTGTCCTTTGTAGAAAGCTGATCCTGCTTATCTTCTTTGGCAATCCTGAGCTGAAGTTCCTTAACCTTAGAGTGAGCACACTGAAGGCGGTCTCGGTGCTGACGAACCCAGTCAGTCGCATGTGATACAGAGTCTGCCTCTCGTCCCAACAATGTGTCCACTGGCAAGCGTGGATCCTGCCCAAACAGAAGGTAGTAAGGGCTGAACCCTGTTGCAGAGTGAGGCGTATTGTTGTACGCCTGCACAACTTCCTGTAAGAACATGGGCCATTTCTTCTTTTCGATGGCTTAGAGTCAAACTGGATTAACTTCAGATAGTCCATTTTTTGATTATTACAGAAACAAATGCGGAAAAAAATACTCTTTGTTGTCCCAAAGTTTCGTTTTGATATCTTAATAAATAAAAAAGATATAAACGTTGTTCTCTTTTGACTCAAAAATAAATCATCTTTTTTTTTGGAGTCAAACAAGATTAACTTCAGACGGTCTGCTTTGACTCCAAAATCACAAGACATTTTAGCATTTTATTTTGAGTCAAACCAGGCTATCTTACAAATAAACGAGTTTGACTCAAAATATCACAAGACATTTTAGCATTCTAATTTTGAGTCAAACCAGGCTATCTTACAAATAAACGAGTTTGACTCAAAATATCACAAGACATTTTAGCATTCTAATTTTGAGTCAAACCGGGCTATGTTACAAATAAACGAGTTTGACTCAAAATAACACAAGACATTTTAGCATTCTAATTTTGAGTCAAACCGGGCTATGTTACAAATAAACGAGTTTGACTCAAAATATCACAAGACA
>CM065713.1:17349932-17370332 GCA_017654935.2 Phymorhynchus buccinoides
TATTACTAGCGGCAATGCCGAGTACGGATAACGCCTAGTACGGTAATCGCATAGTAACGGTAAAACGCCTTAGTAACGGTAACGCCAAGTACTGGTAACGCTGAGCACGCAAAATTTGAGAGCGATTCGGTTAAGAAACGGCTGAGTTAGAAGGGCCGGTTTCATTTCGTCGCTGTTCTGAGAGTGACACCTCTCCCTAGTCACGGTAACGCCTAAGTAAACGGCAATGCCAAGTACTGGTAACGATGAAGTTACACGCAAAGTGAAGCGATTCGGTAGAAAAGGCGGGATTTATAAGGCCTTTTTCCCCTTGGCACTGCTATGAGGAGTGCGGTCTCTCCCTAGTAACAGTAAGACTAGTAAAACGGTAACGACAAGTACTGGTAATGTGAGTACAGAAAATTTGAAGCGACTTCCGGTTTAAGAAAAAGGCGGAGTTATAAGGCCCCGTTTACCATGCGCTGCTCTGAGAGTGATGCGCTCTCCCTATGTAGCGATAACGCTATAACGTTTAACGCAAAGTACTGGTAAGTGAGTACAGCAATTTGAAGCGTTTGCGTAAGAAACGGCGGAAGGTTACTAAGGCCCTGTTTACCCGTTGGCGCTGCTTTGAGAGAACCTGACGTGCTCCCCGATTCTCACATTTCGCTGCCAGGATTGCCCGGCCTAAGCAAGCCTTAACAGCAAATTTGAAGCGATTCGGTTAAGAAACGCGGAGTTATTATGTGAAAAAGGTGACTGCTGAGCGTATATCGGCGCGCGTTTCTAACGATTCGCTCCGGTTAGCACATCGATAGTCACCGATCCCCGCGTCCTCTAATTGCCAAAGGTTCGAAGCACATCCGTCTATAGAACTACCGGAGATACGGGCACGAGAGGCCGGCGGATACGCTTTCGCGCATTTGCAAACCGCGCAAATGACAACGGCCGCCTCGGTTGCCGTGTGCATCGCCCCATTAGGGCTCATAGCAATTTGAAGCGATTCCTCAGTCGAAAAAACGGCGGAGTTATAAGGCCCGTTTTGTGCTTCACACACAAGACACACACCCACACACACACACACAACACACACACACACACACAAACCCACACGCTGCCTTTTTATTATATGATTAATGTAATGCCTCCCTTTCTGCACCACGGGGAGATAATTTTACAGCAGAAAGGCACTACCTTTTGGTTATTAGTTCATGATCATTCATGCACGACCACGCGATTGGCTACTATAGGCAAACATGTAACCCTACACACCCATTTCCGTAATACACATAGGCTACTCTTATAACAAAACATGTAAAATACACCTCATTTCCATAGTACACAAGGCTACTCTTTACAAAAAAACATGTAACATGCACCCATTTCCATAATAAACATAGGCTACTCTTTTACAAACATGCTAACCTACACACCATTCCATAATACACATAGGCTTTACTCTTTTACTAAACATGTGAACATACAAATTTCCATAATACAAATAGGCTACGATTTTACAACATGTAACATACAAATGCATTTCCGTGATACAATAAGCTATCTTTTACAAACCTGCAACATACACATCATTTCCATAATAACATAGGCTACGCTTTTACAAACATGTAAACTACACCCCATTTCCGTAATACACATAGGCTACTCTTATACAAAACATGGTAACATACACATCATTTTCCAGAGTGCATTATAGGCTATTCTTGTACAAACATTGGAACATACCACATCATTTCAGTGATACAATAGGTACTCTTTTACAAACATGTAACCTAACACCATCATCCATATAGTAAAAAGCCAACTTCCGTGGTGTGTGTGTGTGTTGTATTGTTGTGTGTGTGTCTGTGTGTCTGTTGTCTGTCTGTCTGTCTGAAACACGAAACGGCTTATAACTTCCGCCGTTTTCGACCGAATCGCCTTCAAAATGCTGTGAGCCCTCACGGGGGCGATGGCACGGCAAAACCGAGGCGGCCGTGTATTTGCGCGGTTTCGCAAATACGCGAAACGCGCATCGCCGGCCTCTCGAGCCCGTTCTCCGGCGTTTCTGAGAGGGCGATTGCAGGAAGATGCCCGGGGGCCGGGGGATATAGTCAGGGTGCAAAATTTCAACACATCCGTTCAATAAACAGCGCTATAAATCTATTTATTTGCAGGACGATTTAATTTTCAACCAGACACTTGAACATAACACAGACTCGCTAAAAAGGGGAATAAGAGGACTACTTAAGAGTTACGGCGAGCCTGGCTAATAGAGTTATCGTTAGTGGGGTAGTTCACCAGGGCGGCTAGGCAAAGACTCGAATTGGAATTGGAACGGAGAAAGAAATTCAACTGGCCTATCGATGTGTTATGGCATAAAGATGTTTAAAAGGGACACAACCAGGGTTTCTGTTCCTCACTAATCATATAGGAAAGGGTACAGACGTCAGTCTTTTCCTTTTCAATGTCTTTGGCTCTTGGATTGCATCATCCCCCAGGCTCGCGCGATGAAACCTAGTGTTTTACGTCCTCTCGGTCCATAAGGGCACATATGAGACATTTTTCCTTGATGTTTTGATTTCGAGGGGGGACGGCCACAAAAATATAAAGAAAAAAAACAAAAAAACCGTTACGGGGACAAAGGACTATAAACAGAAATGAAACAGAAAAAATATTAGGGGAAATAAATTTTTAGATGCTCAAGTTTATTTTAGAATATTCAGTCTGACGAGGTTTTTTAGGCTGTTTAAAGGAGTCTGGTAATACTTTGTTAAAATTTAGATAGTTTTTATTAAAAAATTTAATAGATAAAAAGGTTTTTTGTTATTTTGGCCTTTCCAACCGGAAACCTTAAACTTCCCCCAGGATTAAAATTTCAGGGCTACAAATGTTATAAAGAAGATTTAACTTCAGTTTTTAATAGTAAAAAACCATTTATGGCCCTTATTTATTTTTAAAAAAAGATTTATATACAAGTTTATGTTCAATATTTTACAGAGATTGGTAAGTAAAGGAAAAATCTAAAAATTTTACAAGCCCTATTGGGGGAAGAAGACATCTACCCCCAGGACATCCCTATAAGTTTAGGGGAAAAATGTACATCTCGGGCTAAAGGTTTTGATATGTCCTACCAGGGGAGATACTATTGCCCGGGGACCTTATATACAGGGGAAAATTCCATCTCGGGGGGGACTTAATTATAGTCTTTGATTAAAAAAATTTTGTTTTTAGTTTAAGAATTTTCTAAGATGATAACAGATTATTAAGATATTTGATTTAAGTAATCGGGATATTTGTATAATGTATAGTAAAAGATTATTAAAAAGTGTATCTTTAGGCCGGACGAAGCGAAGCATATAGAACTTGACATTAAACGAATTATGATAGAGGGTGCCATGATAAGTTTAGGTAGTGGATTAGGAAGTAGCTTATGCCAATAGTAAGCGTCAACGAGAGATTGTCCTCTCTTAATAAGTAGAGTAACATTTTGCAATTTAGGGATAGGTGGTTAAGTTTTTTGGTTTTTTGTGTCGTTTTAAATTAAAGAGGATAAAAAGTAGTCTCGGTCGTGGTATTTTATTATGGTATCCGGGTATGGTTTAAACACTTTCGATAAAAGATTGGGAGGAAGTTCCAATATATTAGGTAGGTGAAGAGTATGATGTATGAGGTATGTAGAATTGAAGATTTTAATTGTGTGTATGGAAGTGGAATGTATGCGCGCACCCGACCCCTACAAGCAATGTGAGCGGAGTCACCGGCGACTAGCAGTCAGGAGAATGACGTGGTTTAAACGCGTTATGGTGAGAAGTATTCTCTAAAAGTTTTTAGAATAATCCACTGGATTAAACCAAGGGGGGTAGCGTACAAAATCTCCCCCGCCCCTGTTGCAACAGTGGAAACCCAATGGTTAAACGATGATTATTTTTTAGGTCGCATAGGGCACAGGCAAGGAGGACATATTTTATTATTTTTTTTTTTTTAGTGAGCAACTATCGGTGGGGGTAGGGTGTTAACACTCTATCTTGTCGAGGCGGGAGGGAGGGAGGGCGAGTAGGGACCCTCCTCTCCGACTCGAGCAGAGCCGATAGGACGCCGCTAAGTGGTCCCTAACAGGGAGGGGAGCACAGCAAAAAAAGCCGTAACGACGATGAGGAGAGGCCTACGGTGCACGCGCCGGACACACCGTACAATGTGGGGAGGCGAGAAAAAAAAAGAGCTCAAAAGGGTAGACCCTTCAGCGACACACGGCATGTTAAATAAAAAGGACAAAAAAGGGGGGGGGAGGGGGATAGGTAGTGTGGGCAGGTGTCCAGCCCGCGGCCGGAGGGACTCCAAAAAAAAAAAAAACCCCTAAAACTTATGACTGAATGTGAGTATGGTTATAGAAGTACGATTTAAATGAAGCAGTATGTATGGCTTCTGCAAGCGAACCAGTGGGCCCATCCATTCTTGTCACCTTGGAATAATATAGGGCTTTTTTGGGTGAAGGGAATGTTAGCAAGATTTTAATTTAGATGTAGTTCGTGAACTTCATTTAAAATGTAAGACAGGGTTGAAAAAGAGGTAAATAATTTAGATTTTTTGTAAACTTACAAGGTGATGTCTTGAATTTCCTGTAAAATGCTTTGGTCTTATACGAAAAATAAGTCGTTGAATTTGACGTGGAACTGTAGAAAAAACAATCCCCCCTGTACTAGATTTGGGTCCCAGGAGTGGGCTTTGGCAAAAGTTTCCAATTCCTTGGCCCACTCCTGGAAAGATGCTCGTTTTAGTATTGATTTGGCTTCGCCAGTGGATAGGCCTATGTCCTGTAAAGTACCGGACCTATGGGAGGCTGCCAACTTAGCTTCATGATCGGCCAGATCGTTGCCGATAAGACCAAAGTTTTCCCTGTTTTTTTTTTTTTTTCTTTTTTCTCTTTAGGATGGTATCCATGCTAAAGTGACATCAGTACCCTTACGATGTAATTGGTGGATTAAATTTTTAATTTCGTTTTTAATTTCTAGACGATTCTTATTTTGTCCCTGAAGTGCTTTAATAGAAGAAAGAGAGTCAGAAAAAATGACCATCTTTAGCGGAGCATTCGGAAGATAATTTATATAGGAAAGGGACTCTAAAATAGCCCAAAGTTCGGCTGAAAAGATGTAAACGTGTTTATTTAATTGAAAAGCCTTAAAGAAAAAATTAATTTGGGAATTGTGAATGCGCATCCAATTTGGTTGTCTCTTAATTTGGAGCCGTCTGTGAAAATGCTCAAAGCATGCATAAGGTTATAAATCTTTTCTTTGGCTGCAATAGTAAGATGGTTAATATCTACCTCTTTGTTGTATTGTAGGTGAAGGGAGATGTCATATACGGGAGGGTCCCAATCCCACTGTTGTACTATGTATTTGGTGTAAAACGCAATATTGTTAATCGTCAGGTCCGATCTCTCAAACAACTCCTTGGAGAAGTCAAAAATGTTAATGTATTTACTAACTGATTTTTTGGAATTGATAAAATATGGGTCAGAAAATTGGGTGAAAAAATCGTCTGTAGTAAGATTACGTGTGCTATAGATTCTGGTCAAAAAAGTGGCACAATTTAACTTTATGAGATGTTCCAAGGGGAGCCAGCCTATATCTCTGTAAATCAAAAGATTGACAGCATAAGAGGGCAGGCCCAGGGCAGTTTTTAAGGCTTTCAGCTCCAAAGTTGCAAGTTGGTTTAAATTAGATTTAGTTAAGTTATAAAAGGTTTCCCTTCCATATGTTAGTCTGCTGCGGACTAGGGCACGAACCAAAGAAACTAAAAACTTAGGTTCCCGAGCCCATTTCTGATAGGAAATAACTTTGATAAAGCTTAGAGCCTTGGTAGCTTTCTTTATTAGGTGGTTAACATGTGATGTCCAAGACAAGTTTCGTGTCAGGATGACCCCTAAGAACTTAACTTGGGAAGGGGGTCTTTTGACTTTACCGAGAATGTTAATCTTGTAATCTTCATTTTTATCCTGTCTATTAGAAAAGACCATAAAATCACATTTCTGTGATGATAGGGAGAATCCGTTGCTGGTTAAATAATGGATAACTAAGTTGGTGTTGTGCTGGTGGGCACCAAGTTCAGGTGCAAGCGTTACTTTGATTCCTCTAGCTGTTGGGAGAGACCATATTGCTATGTCATCCCCAAACATAGAAATGCGGCAGCCTTCAAGTTTTAGTTTGGAAATGTCGTGAAGCATGATATTAAATAGGATCGGGGCAATGATGCTGCCCTGGGGCACTCCCATATCCATGTAATGTCTGGTCGAAAGGGAGTGACCCACCCTGACCCTAAAACTTCTATTTTGAAGAAAGGAGTAAATGAAATTGTACGTATTGCCCTCAATACCGAGCCTGCTGATTTTTTCGAACAACCTCCCATACCAGATGGAGTCGTATGCCCCTTTTATATAAAAAAAAGGTTGCAAGGACTTTTCTGCGCCTGGCGAGTGCTTTTCTGACATGGGAGGTAAGCCTTACTACTTGTTCCATGCAGGACCTATTTCTTCTAAAACCTGCCTGGAAAGTGGGAATAATATTATATTTTTCAAGAAAATGTTCTAATCTATTTTTTACGATTCTTTCGTAAAGTTTACCAATA
Source organism: Phymorhynchus buccinoides (assembly GCA_017654935.2). Classification (NCBI taxonomy): domain Eukaryota; kingdom Metazoa; phylum Mollusca; class Gastropoda; order Neogastropoda; family Raphitomidae; genus Phymorhynchus; species Phymorhynchus buccinoides. The sequence continues at coordinate 17,356,533 of CM065713.1, forward strand.
TGTGGGGTGAGGGAGATGGGGCGATAACTCTTGGGGTCCGTAGCCGGTTTTCCTGGCTTAAGGATCCCAACCACCTGTGGCCTCTTTCCATGCTTGAGGCCACGATCCCCTCCTCCCAAAAATGTGGAATAATAATATAATAAAATTTAAAGAAAAAGATGGGGGTAATTTTTTCAATATTTTGTAGGGAGATGGGATTCAATCTCCTGTTGCTTTATTGGATTCCCTAATCTTGATTAAAGGGCGTCCAGCAAGCTCGGTTTTTTTCCATATGAGGGTGGGAATTAATATACAGAGGAATTCTTATTGTTTTTTGGAATGTGAGGAACTGAGCTGCGTCTATTTTGTTCCTCTGTTGGTAGGTGTTTGGTCTGACTTGCCTGGGCAAACGTTTCTGCAAAAATCTCGGCTGTTTCTAAGTCGGTGGAGGTTAATATGTCGTCCTTTTGCACTCTGGGCCTCCATGATTGGCCTTTATTGTTAATTTTATTTACTTCCTTTCCAGGCTGTGCCTAGGTCCTTATAGTTGACTATCTCATCCACAGCAAAGAACTCCTTCTTGGCCAGGTTAACCGCATCCTCACAATCCATTTCTGCCTTACGCTTAAGGGTGTGGTTAGATGGGATTGGGTGACAATCAAAGTAGTTACAGGCCTGTTTCTTCTTCTTAATAATATTTTTAACTTGGTCGTTCCACCAGGGCTTGGGGGAAGGACGGTTAGGAATTATTGATGTTTTTAATGGGATAGATAACTGACAAGCCTGCAGAAATTGCTTGTCTTAATTTACCATAGTGAATATCTGGGTCAGGATGTAATATATCTTCGTTCGAGTATTTACTTAAAATGGATTGAAATAGAGTCCAATTAGCTTTATCAAAATTAAATTGTTGTTGTTGTTGTTGTGGAGGGAGGAGTGGGAGTGGGAATTTGGGCCCGAAGTGTTATCGAAATTGGCTTATGGTCCGACAATAACGGGTCTGATATGGGGTACCATTCGTGGTTTGGTACGAGATCTGGGCTTACTAGGGTGAGATCAATTGCTGTGGGTTTTTGATGAGCTGAGTCTGGGTACCTAGTGGAAGAGCCGTCGTTCAGAAGGATTAAATGGGAGTTATTTATCTCTTGTAGCAACTTTCGCTCCTCCCCCACTGGGAACTGAACCAAACCGCTCCCAGGAGATGATGAGTCGGGCAGGGAGGAGAGCCAGTCAAAGGTATTATAGCTGATTGGGTAGTAGATGTTAATTATATTTGTAAGTTTACCATTAATCTTAGTCTGGATAGTGTTTGAATAGCGGATGCCAGTGATGTTAGGTTCTGGAATTGCTTCTGGGACTTAGGTAACTTTGGTTATGTTTGGATAGACAGATGCACATAAGTGGCTGTGTAAACTTTGTGCTCCTTATCACTTGCTGAAGGGGGGTAATGGTATCCTTGGATATGTGGTAATTTAGAAAAAGTTGTGTTAAGAGACTGAAGGCATAAAAAGTGATACTTGATAGATGAAGTTGACAAAAAATGGATAAGGTGATCACCGGTTTTTCCTATGGAACGACAGTTCCATTGAAGAACGTACAGTGCGCCAGTGAAAACAAAGAAGAGTTAGTCAGACTAGTATTACTTATATTTATTACTAAATATAAGAAAAAGTATAATGTTAAGGACTAAGGATGACTTTCTTGGAAGAGTTGGACCCAGCCTCGATGCTTTAACCTAGTACCCTCCCCTCGACAAGAGGGCCAAGGCCAAACTATGCAAGCCTCATTAAAGTGACTCTAGGGGGCCTATCGGTGTCTGGCGACTGGAGGGGGAACAGGGAGACCAGACCCCTCCAGCAGTAGAGTGGTTTTGAGTATACCGGCTTTTGTACGTGGGTGCGCACTGTGGATGAAATTTCTGCCACTGTTTGATTTTTTGTTTTGTTTTAGTTCAAAGTTATGTTTTCAAATATCAATTAGGGAGGAGATGTTTGTTCTGCCGTGGCAGATATACTGATTGTTGTTGGCTTGGAGTATTAATCATTTTGTCGTAAAAGTTTTAGTAATCAATTTGTTTCATATGTGTAGTCAGTTCCGTCATCAGAAGCTGTGGTATGTTTTTGTAGTTTTGAAGGAATAGCTGTTCTGTCTTTCCTTTCTGCATTTTGTTTTATTATTTTGTTTTTTGCTGCTTCAATTTTAGAGCTCGGCTTTACTGACTGAGAAGTTCTTTTTCGAGAGTTGGATGGTGAGAAACAAAATTGTTTTGGGTGACTGTGGGACTTTACTGGTGTTACATTTTGACCTTGATCTTGTAGTTCAACTGTTTTCTGGGCTGAGGCTTTATGGATGAACTTTTTCTGTAGGTTTATGGCCGGTTATTACTGCTTTGCATATGACGGGAATGATCTGTCCTCGGCCGCCAGGAAGAAGCAACTTCGGGGGAGGGCGAGGGTGGGGCTTTTTGTCTAGATGATAATTCTGACTCCTGGGCAATTTGGCCCGGCGAATGGCCTAAATAAGGGAGAATGTTCAGCCCTATTCTGTTTGCTGAAGCCTAAGAGTTTGTTAAAGCGGCACATCGCAATAAGGCAGCTGAAGTGAGGTCCCTCCCACAGTTAATACATTTTGGGTTTTTTTGACATGTTGCTGAAGAGGGACACAGCCCGGCACACTTGCGTGCAGGTCTCTTTTTTGGACCGGCAGGGTCTTTGGTGACCGAACCGGGCACATCTCTACATCTTGTAACCGGGAGCACAAATGGTGAACTGAGAACTCTTGTGCACAGGATTTTGATGAAAGAAGGTAGGATTGGTTTGTAAAACACTATTTTGATTCGCTTTGGATTCGATCCATCTTTGTTGTTTAGTCTGAGGACGCTGCTCGCGGTCCCGATCAGAGGAAGGGAGGTTTTGTATATTCTCATCTAGGGAATCGGACGTATTGAATCCACAGTGGAGCGTTGTGGAATAAAAAAAAATCTGATTGGAAATTTCAGAGAGAGCTGTCAGCCAGCAAGTTGGTGATGTTGCTCTGCAGATTTGCAGAGAACAGAATCTTATTTCCAGCGAGTGATCTTTGGGGATGGGATATGTCACCATGGCGTTTGGCTAGAGCCTTCATCCCCGTGATTGGGCCCAGACCCTGATCGCGCCGGGCTGACTGCCAAGATCTTCCCACAATCACGGGGTAGTATTCGAGGAAAGTCGGAGGCAGCAGATGGGAAGAAAATCGGGTGCCGCGGACGTGTTCTGTCTAGACTTTGGTTTTGGTTGAGTGGTGTTTGTATCTGTCCATTTTGGCGTGTATCCACAATGACTGGGGGAGCACCCCATAAACGCAGTCAGTGTATGATGGTCTTCCCTGTTTTGTGGGGTTCTGAGTTCCTCCCTCTGAGTAGGGGCTAGCTAGTGGTATATCCACTCGTTCTGGCTCTTGGAAGTTTGAATATCCATGTTTTGTTATCTTCCCTTGGAGGGGGAATGTTCGATACCTTGTCTGTGTCCAACGATTGAACGTCAGGAGGGGGTCTGATTCCCTTGCCTGATAGGGACATGTTTTCTTTTGTCTTCTTCTTCCCTGGAGAAGGGTTTGGGGAAGCAGGAGATGTTCTTAGAGGAACGGGACCCTCTCTACTTGTGTTAGTGCGGGACTGGGGTGCTCTGAAGCAGAGGGGCCCAACGGGCCCTGGATGGGTCTCCAATGGCAGTATTGAAGAGAGCATTTTCAATAAATGTGGGGGGGGGGAAGAGCTGCCGGAGTCAGAGCGGTCTCAATGCTCTCACCCTGACTGAGGTGTGAAAACACTCGACCCCTCCTCCTCCACCACCTCCTCTCTACCTATACACTCATGTAGGTCGTTCAAAGGATACGGTGAGCGAAAGAATTGTTTTTTTCGAGAACCAAATCAGAAACGTAACGGGGAACATTAAACACCTAACACTAAGAGTAGAACGTTCGTTTTTCTGGGAGGACCAATGAGAAGCCGGGAAATTTCCCACCTAAGATTAACGTGACCAAGTTAACTGTTAGGAGTCCTGCAGGACAACTCCCAGGACAAAGCGTACCACGTCAATCACCTACATTATGCCAAAATAAGGCCAAGTATGAAACAAAAATAATAACGTAGTTGATTATCTATCGTTTACTGAACCGACAGAGCACAACGGGGCCCAAACTTACGAAAAACCTAGAAGATTGAAATGGATTTAAATCGTCCTATACTTTATGTTCAAAACTATGCCTTTATCTTATTTTCCTAAACGCTTTCAAAACTATAATTTATTCGGTAATTTAGTATTTCCTATAGATAATTTACTGTAGCCTATCGAAACTTTTGTTATGTGTGATACCTTGAGGAGGAAAGGTGAAAGATTTTCAAGATAGAAAGAAACCTAACGTTTATTAGAGGCTTATTCTGAACTATTATTTTGCTCGCACACAAGCTCCTCCAACAACTTAGGAGGATGGGAGAACCCTAACAAGAAATGAGAGAGTGACCTAAACCAAAGACCACATAATGAGATCCGTACCACCGGCAAAAGATACGAGTTGGGGGATAGATAGTGACCAACGAGAGGCGACCCAAGGTCAAAAAAAAAGATAGTGGAGAGGGAAAGTGAAAAAATGTAAATCGAAGAGAAGGCTATCTGCAGGTTCCTAGGCCCTACGCCTGGGAGTCCCACTGTGCAAAGGCTCGGGTGGCCAACGCAGTCCTCCAGGAAACACTTTTGTGGTATCATACGATCCTGCTAAACAGAGTTGATAAAACATCAAACTGTTAAAAAAATAAAAAAAACAAAACCCTAACGCCCCTATTAATGCTCACCTAGATAGTCCAACGACGAGAAGAGAAGCAGGAGAAGTGTACGTTGGCGAAGACAGGCAGAAGGACAGTCGTTCAAAGTGGAAGATCTGGAGCCTCCCACAAGGGGGAGGAAGGTCAGTCGGCTCCGCAGAGGCAGCCCCAGGACACGTCCAACGTTTGGACACACATCATGGCATGGGCTCATGAGTTGTGTGCGGCGGTGCTTGGCAGGAAGAGGACCAAGAACATGGTATTGAAGACGTTTCCCTCCTCTGAAAAGGCAAGCCGCCGCTACGGTGGTGTGTAGGCAAGAGCAGCAAATCAATTCAGGAAATCTCTCTGCAAGCTCGAGCACCCTCCGCTTTGGCTGTCAGCTCTCGAATGGCTAGGCTCAAACCGGGCTCGCTGCGAGCCTGCTGCAGCTATTTTTATACAGACAGTGGAGAGAGAGAGAGAGAGAGGAGAGCGAGTGAGAGAGAGAGAGAAGAAAAAACTGACAAGGGTGTGGGTAACCTGTGGGTGGGGTGTGGGGGTTAGGAGTAGAAGCAGAGCAAGAATCTCCCCCCTAGGGATACTGGCAGCGACTGAAGGCGGGGGGGGGGGGGGGGTCCATTACAAAATATTTACCCCACCTTCTGGAAATTTCTGGTGGGAGTATACAGAACGCAAGGCAAGCTTTCCACTCACCCCATTAGGGGGACAGCTTGGAAGCCGGTGAGGTCTTTGCCATACCAAATAAGTCCCCCCACATTATGCGAAAGTTATGTGCTTATAAAACCTACCTCTAATCTCGCCAGTACTCTTTGGAATAGGCTTATCACCTTTGCATTGCTTCTATCTCACTACTCGTTCTGCCTTTATCCGGTTCATTCCTCCCTAAGCCTTTTTTCCAAAAGACTAGATTCCAACAAAGAATTTCACTATAAGCGAATGTCAGGACATAGTGGGCCATATTTATTCTTAACTTAGGTGCATAAACACAGCAGCATGATGCATCTACGTTCGTAAAAGTGACAGAAATTCTCCTGCCTTTATCAAAAATACTTTCAAAAAGATTTCATCTAGCCGAAGTCAGACATGCTGGGACTAATTATTCTTACTTAGGTGCATAACAGCAGCATGATACATCTACGCTCATAATTGACAGGAAAATGTCTGAGCAAACGGCACGGCAAGAAACAGACTTATGAAGACAAGAAGAAGAAAGACCTCTCCTCTCTCTCTCCTCTCTCTCTCTCTCTCTCTCTCTCTCTCTCTCTATTGTTAGGAGGTCAAGATGACCCCCCCCCCCTTCTGAAATGAAAGACCTTACAAGTTTGTGATCCATTTCTGAAGGTGAAATGCTAGCCTTCTCTTTGGAAATGTAAAACCGAAAGTTTCACTTTTCGTGCTAGTTTGAGACTGGCTGTCTGTTGAAAGTCACAATAGCAAACAAGTGTGTCGCCAGATTATCAGATAAGTCCCCGAGCAATATAAATGTAGGGGAGGGGGTAGGTACTAGGGAGGATATAGCTCGCCACGGGGTATAAAACAGATAGACCTGCCCTGGGGTTAAAACTGCCACGTGGAGTGCTGTTGTGCCACGTAGTTCGTGGCGATTGCTATTATTCCTGTTATGCGCTGCACGTGTGTGTGCTGGCGACTGTTGTTTCTTAAAAAATCATGCTGTGTAATAATTATGGCTCTGCACTCTTACTCATCTACGGAGAGTTCACTCTATTGTCTCTTTTCTATTTCTATCTTCTTCTTGGTGTCTCTTCTCTTCTCTGATTCTCTAAGAGAAGCTCCTCGAAGTTAGTCTACTTATATAATCTACTCTCGTCTCTTACGTCATCATATAGTCTTCTTCTCGATTTACCCTCTTCTTTATCTCCTCTCCATCTATTAGTATGCACTGTTTCTCGCATGCTTTTTGCGCGCATGGTCTGTAAACAAGCATTATATTAATATTGTGCCCTATATCTATTACCCTCTAATAAACGTAAAATCCATCAATTCAACTCGTCTCTCTCTCTCTCCTCTAGTCTCCCTACTTCCATGAACTAGAACTAAAATAATTTATTTATTTTATTAACACGTTATTGGGGCATGCAAAACGACCATTGCTAATTTCACACGCAATATAGAGGTACAGGAAATGAACAACACCTTCGTTTATGAAACTGATAAACAAAACCAAATCAAGCAATTTCTTGCAATTATGACATAACATCACAATGACCTGTGACTTTTGTGCATAACGTGTTGTGTTTATACAACAAACAAACAAACAAACAGCGTGCTAACTTGACGTCATATGTCTCTTGACAAAACTTCGACACAAAAAAACAAGCAAATACTTTCAAAAAAGATTTCACTCTAGACTTGCAAGTCGGACTTGCCTGGAGCCTAAACTATTCCTTACTTAGGTGGCCATAAACAACACGCAGATGCCATCATAAAAATCTACATTTCGCTAATTGACAGAAAATTTCCTCCTGCCTTTTTTCAAGAAAAAACCACTCAAAAAGATTCTCCTCCCCTCCGAAGTAAACAATCATGCTGCTATCTAAGTCCTATTTCTTACTTAGGCGCATAACAGCAGCATGACGCATATACCTTCATAATTGACAGCGCTTCAACACCCAGCCCTGTTTGAAAAACGTACCAAGAAACAGAACTTAAGAAAGACGAACTCACTGAATTCTTAGTAATACTCTTCTTTCTCTCCTCTACTCTACTCTCTCTCTCTCTCTGCGCGGGCGAGTTCAACGTCGAATCACATCATCATCATTCATCAATAGTAAAAAGCCAACTAAAGTCCGTATGTCGTGCTAGTCCCCTGTGTGTGTGTTAGATCAGTCTGTCTGCTCTGAAACACGAAACGGGCCTTATAACTCTGCCGTTTGTCGACTAGAATCGATTCAAATTTGTTGTGAGCCCTAACAACGGCGATGGCAAACCGGGCAACCGAGGACGGCACAGTTGTCATAACAAAACTACATTGCCACGCCATGTTCGGCAAAAGGCAGTGCAAATCGCCTGCGCCGCTATACGCCGCCTTCACCTTGTTCGCCGCCATAACTCCGCCGTTTCCTTAACTGATCTGATCCGCAAATTTGGCTGTCCAGGCCTGCTATCGACCGGGCAAGACGCCTAGCCATGCCAAATGGGTAAGACAAATAGGGCGAGAACGCGTTGCACTCTCGCGAGCCTGAGGCGCCACGGGAAACGGAGCCTTATAACCCGCCGTTCTTAACCGCATCGCTTACAAATTTGCCCCTGTACTCAGCCGTTACCAGATACTAGCTTACCGACTTAACTAAGATGTTCACCAGTATAGGCTGCATTGCCAGCTACGGGCGATGCGCTAGTTCATAATACGTATAAATAATATTTAGTGTTTACATTAATCTATTTCGCCTTTTTAAACCGGGAGGTGGCGAATACGAGAATGATTTAATTATGCTTTAGAGCGTGTTTGTCTATTTTTCAATGAGTGAACTTGTGTGTAACCAGCCCACGTCCCCACTGCAGCGCAAATCACCCTCAAAACCAAGAATACAGCCATGAGTTCCTTGTGAGCATCAATGCATCATGTGGGGGTTCTTTGGGTTTGCTCGCCCGGGGTCCACTGTCCTCCGTTGTTTTTTCCGACTGCAAGTCTTTATGTGATGGGAAACATACCCTTCGTATGGCGAAGCCCCAAGAAACTTAGGCACGCTGTACTGTCCGGCGCAGAGTCTCTACTGCCTACTAGGCCTACTGTTTGCTCGGACACAACCACAAAAGAACTTAACTGCTTAGCCTGGTTGTTATGTTCTTATAAGTCTATTGATTACAACGAATTTCATTGTCAAGAGGAGGCTAACAACTTGGAATATACCTGATACAGTGATTAACCCGCTCTTAATTTCGACTCGCGTATATCTTTCAATATAGGCGAATAATTTCAAGTCCATCTCTAAATGGGGATGGTAGAGCCCGGCCAGAGATATGATTCGGCCTTCTCTTACCTTAGCTTGCTTACAAATAGCCCCGGATTAAGATAATTTCAATCCGAGGTAATGTGTATCATATTACTCCGAGTAATTGCAAGCAAAAATCCTCTGTCCCAACTTGAAGTGCAACAACCGGGTTTAATTTCAACGTCCCATAATAAAGTTAAAGTGCTTCGTTGATTTAAAGTCAACACATTTTTCAAGAGGAGCGTGCGATTCCCGCCCTAAATTCAATTTTTTTGCTCGCCTAATTTCAAGTCCGAGTCAACACACTTTTTAATTCCCCGTCATTGTTGTACTGCAAGATTCCTGAACATCTCAGTACGCAAATAGACCACCAATAACTTACTGTATCATAAATGAGGAAGTCAAGAGAAAGAATCAGTTGGAACCTCGATGACTACCGCTCTCACCCATACTCCATCAAGAATAGTGGAAACTGAGGTAAGTTGCGGTACAGCGAAATAATTGTGAAGAGGAGAAGATTCAAATGCGCCTTTGCACAAAAAAGCATCCTGCACTGACAGTAGACCGTTAGCAGCAAGGAGCACAGCCATCCTTTAGACACACTATAAAAGGAAGACTAAAGAGGTACAGAAGAAAGAGGAGGAGTCAAGTCGGCACGGCGGCTATATTGCCAGGAAAGAAGACGGAGAAGGGAGGGTTTCTTTTGGGGGGTTTTTGTCTCAGAGAACGTTCACAGATAAGAAGCAGCACATGACCCACGCGCACTGATGGCGCACCCATTGTCAAGCGGAAGTCATTCTGTGATCCTCCAATAAGTTAAATTTTTTTTCTTACACAACCACACCCCTGAGGTTAAGAGGTGAGTACCGGACGAGACGGTGATGTGATGTTTTCCCCTGTTGTGTGGAATTGTATATGATGAAACAGTCATTTTAGGAACGAGGGCGACCGAAAAAAGATAAAACAAGTTGGTGATGTTCTGGGACCTAAACTAGAGTATATTAAGGATACAATTTACATAAAAACATAAATCAAAACCCCCACCCCTATGTTGGAAAATATCCATACTTGCTAACAAAATTCCTTTCTCGGTTAATTTCAACTCTTGCTCGGTTAATTTCAATTTTATAGATGATACTAGAGGTAGGCAAAAAAACTTGAAAGTGATTGAACTGAGGCACTCGGAATTAATTTTCAGTTTGGATACTTTCCTAAGGCACTTGAAAAAATAAAGGGGGAGGTATTCACTGTACTATAGTTAACGAAGTGGGATTCTTGTTACGGGTGAAGCTAGGCTAATTCCAGCCTGTTTAGTTTCATTGTAACTATCGCTGAGCTGGTATTGGGCTCGTCGATATATTGATTTTGAAAATAATCTATTTAATTTAGTAGTTGATTTAATTGTCATATTATACGTATGCTCTGTGTCAGAGTGTTGGCATTTTTTCATATTGTAATGTTGAGTTTTACGTCCTCTCGACATATTTTTTTCATATTGTTCATATATATATAGTTTTATATTACTCCCTGTTGGCGTACTTTGTATAAATTATTAATCACTTTGATAAGTTTAGTCTTTTCCATCCTTGCCAATCTGGTTTTCAGAGCTAAACCATATGTCTTGTCATACAGCCCTCAATATAGGTAAGTCTGATTATAGTTCCCGTCAACAGTGCTATGGTAATATCAGGACTGTCACACAAAAAATCTAACCAGGCCCCACCGAGGTCGCGCAATCAAAACACAAATCAGAGAAGACCTTAACAACGTAACGAAACCTGAAAACAAAAAAAATGTAGTACAATTCATAACAATGACAATTCCATTATAATACCCTATAGCTCATAAGTCCACACAGTACTGGAAACGTGCAGCCACTCTACTCTCCATTTATGCGTTCTCCAGGCACACATTATTTAAACAGTAACAAAGGATAAAACAAATACATCACCACGGTAGACTAAGACCATAAAATACCATTCTGTATAATAAAAGGCCACTTCTAGGCAAGCATATTTAGCCCTGGCCAGAATGGGACCACACACAGGGTGCGCACCAAGGGGACCCTGTTCGCAATTTTTTGCACGTGCACTAAGTACCACCGTGCCGGACACGAAATGCATGTACCGCGTCTAACAGTGTACAATATAAAAACAAGAACTGGCATGTCATAAATTGTAAAAATGAAAAAAGTGGAAGGGTTTTATAGAAAAAATGCTGGTGAATGGACCAATAAGGCAGACAAAAAGTAGACGCCAGAAAGCAAAAAAAAAGAAAAGGCAGAGTCAAATTCTGAGAAATGATAGAGCCAGCCCTCACTAACTTTTTGTGACAAATGGCTAACACATATTTATCATACATATCACAATGGATAACATCTACTAAGCGAGTGCTTACAGTTCATTTTATCAAAGCATTTGACGTTATAGATCACTCACTTTTATGCATCAACTGTTTGGGACGGTGCTAGTGATAACATTTTAATACCTCTTTCAAGTCTTCATAGGCGTGCTTTACAGCTAATCATGTTGACATCTTCAAAACTTACAGAGACTGACTAATTAAGCTTGGATATACACCTTAAAGACCCACAGATCTAAGCGACCAAAACGTGTTGAAAGACTCCTAAATTGTAACTAGATTCCTTCGTTCACATTTGTTTTTGAAAATTATGCACCGTCTTTTTATAATTCAGCCAGAAACGGGTTTAACTCACCTGTACAGGCTAATTAGCGCCATTGTTGTTTACATGGCAACTTACTACGGCGCCGCCATGTTTACTCAGGGTGCGGACATGTTTACAGTCCTTTACCACAACAGACGGGCGCCATGTTAGCTACAGGGCGCAGCCATTGTGAACGACCTGTACTTTCAATGCACAACTAAGAATTCTATGAAAGAACTTCATTTGCGAAACGAACGGCTTTCTTTGCATTAACGTAGATAAATTCAGTCCTGTTCTTCAATATCTTCCAAAGATATTCTACGCACCCTCTCCAATACACACACAACCTTCAGGAGAGGGAATGATGAGAGAGGAAGAGACAGAGAAAAAATGAGTTTTCCGAATAGACAGTGAGCAAAAGTAAATAGGAAGAAGAACTGATTTTGAGGAGAGATGAGGAAGGGGGTGAGAGAAGGATGAGGAGGACTGCCTGTCCTTCTCTTATTCAGTACCAGTGCTGGCATGTTGCATAGCAGCCACAAGCTCCTGCACCATTGCTTTGCAAATAGTTGGTTACATGGAAGGGAGAGATTGTCTAGGGAGACTCATTGGGTAAAAAAAACCCAGGGCCGTTGCAGTATCGAAATGTACAGTCGCCCGTTGGGCTAGTGACTTTTGAAATATACTCGCCCACAGATTTTTCTACTACCAAGCTGGAAATGTTGGCCAGCCATAGAAAATCATCGGATCAATAATACAAAACAGTTGATAAGCTTACATTCTGTTATTTGTTGTGACGAATAAAGCATGTTCTTACTTGTTCTTAATCCTTACTGCCGCCAGTACTGTGAGTACATGCTGTGTTTAGGACAGTATATGTATATATCCAAACACACAGGCTTGAACACAGAGATGCCTCAGTAATACCACTTACCTAATAGGTATCTCTGCAGACAAAGTGGCCATCTCTCTTCAACCTCTGCACAGCACAGGCATTCACTCGGTCTCTCCGTGATGCTGCAAGTTTCCACATGGCCGCCTGAAAATTGACCAAACAATATTCATACAATATTTGTTTAATTATGTCAACCAATTATTATAGATATTAAGTCCCCACGAGCGAAGGTTCCGGAGGAACTATTGTTTCTATCTGGTCTGCGTCACGTCCCGTGTGTACCGTCACCGCCCGGCGTCCGTCTGTCCGGTTGTTTTGACGTCCGTCCTGGTGTGTCAGTCCGTCCGGTGTCCGTTCCACGTGCTCCAGTCGCCGCTCCATCTCGAGCGTCCGGCCTATTCGTCTCCGCCCAAAACTATCAGTTCTATCATCATCAAATGGTGGTATACTAGTCTCGCCAAGATGCAAAGCATATCCACTAGAGGCTATTTAGACTTTTAATTAGGTCAAGCCGCTCGAGCCAGTTACGGGCGTATCAAACCTCAAAAAAACACAAAATCGCCCTAAGTATCTCCGAAGTTTAGACCATGCTATTCTATCACTGCAGTTTTTTTCACATTCTTGATGAATAGGTCTATAAATACAGATCATTTCTTGATGAATGCCCGTCTATAATACAGTGTCATTGAATTATTTCTGTGCGCTCCATAGTGCTCATGATCGCGCGTGACCTCAAATCACGCCGGTCCAGCAACCCCAAGACCCTTACATATAAAACAAACTATCTCCAGTTCACGTGCTGTTTAATACCAGCATGTGGCGTGGCTACCATAAGCCAATGAGTTATAACCGAACGCCGTGGTTACTGCTACACCTATCATTATTGTAAAAACTCGGACTTTATTAAGTGTTGCCACTGCCCTCCGCAGGCCATTGCCAGTCACAGCTATTGTCCACATCTTTGTATTTACAAATGATCCATATGTGTCTCGCATAGCAACCGATTGAGGACGTAAAACATATTTTCATCATCATCATTACGTGTGTTTGATGCGTTTTATGTAAGTATGTTTTCTTTTTGATATCTGCCGCTTCGGTATCCCCGCTGTGGCACAGCGACACATTCCGATTTCGGTAGTAGCAGGGCGATGGCTGGCGAGAGAACTTGCAGCCGCTCGGCGTTGCTTTTGTTTTATCTTTATGATGTACAAAATTTGCTTCCTTTATAGCTAGTGTCTGATCTGCGACCCTGACAACCGCTCACCTGTGTGGCTGTGAATGAAGACTCAGGATGAGTGGGCCTGGAGCACGCCACGTACAGCCAAGAAAAATAGGACTGACAGACAACAAAAACTAACAATCCAGTCAACGGGTGTGGCGTGTCACGATTGAAAACAAAACTACTTACTACTATGTGGCCAGCACCACGAAAGGGACATTAAGTGTCAACATGACCATTCTGAGAAAATGGACTTCAAGGCAATTCTCTTTTAAGAATTATATTAAA
>CM065713.1:17375832-17435832 GCA_017654935.2 Phymorhynchus buccinoides
TACCACATATCGAGTTTAAGAGATGCAAATTTTATATAATAAGCACTAAATTTGGCTCACAAGCACACATGTAGATTCAAAATAAAAATTCAATTATGACAAAATATGTATATTTATAATAGCTTTTTTAATAATTCAAAATGGCCGCCAACATTCAAAGTTATAAAACAATTTAAGCACAAAATTTGGGATACATTGAAACATGTACATGCTGTTACACAATCATCATAACTTATTATTTATATATTTAACATAATTTATATTCTTAAATAAATTCAAATTCAAATTCAAATTCAAGCCAGTCAGCTTGTGTTGTGGCTACAACATGAAAAGAGATAAAGTTTAAAGTTTCAAATTTCATTATGTAAGCACCAAACGACACACATGTACACTTGTAAACATTTTATGACATTTTACACAATCTTGGCAACATGCATATTTATTTGTAAATAATTCAAAATGTCTGCCAAATTATTACTACTAGATTGGAAAAAAAAAGTCTGTAATTGTAGAGTTGTAAATTTAATATAAGCACCAAACTTAGCAAGCATGCACACATGCAAATGCTAAGCAGGCCCCGATATGCTGTCACACAATCACAACAAACTATATGCATGGTTTTTATGTGTGTTTTGTTTAAATATTTTTTTTAATGGCTGTCATTAAGCTGAAGTATGACTAAAATAAGACTAAAATTTATTTTCAAAATGGACATCAATAAGCCGAAGAATGACTAAAATTAATAACAAAATGAATTATGGTTTAGATTTGCAAATTTCAAGCAATGAGCAGACGCTTACATCTGTAAATGCAAAATATATACTGTTACATAATCATTACAATATATATATACATTTTTATTATTTATTTCCTGTAAGGAATTTTAAATAGTCGCCAAGCAACCTGCATTTTGATTCACGGGACCCCCCTCATACTGCAACAGAGAAGCTGTCTCTGTTCCCTGCTGGGGAGTAGGTGACCATGGCCATCACAAAACAGTTTGATTTATTGCTCTAAAGCCGCTTAAAGGCAAAGGGAAATGGAGCAAATGTTAGGCTGTGGACACAATCTATAATCTTGAAAAATGTTTCTATGAGTCATCTAACAAAGATCAACTCAAATTAAGTATATTCCCACACCAGAATTTGGGTTTGGTAGTGCTGTATAAGCCCATATTCTTTTAAGTACCCACCCCCAACTTTAGGAGCGATTTTTATGCATAGGAGTACTTACCAAATAAACTCTCAGAACTATGACATCAAAAGTTATGGCATTATCAATGATATTACACTTCCCCTAGTAAACACAAGAGCAGGCAGTGAAAAGGTTAACCCTTTCACAATCTCCCAAAGTTAACAACATAAGTTCATTGGATAATAGACCTTAATTTCATGTCTTTTAGTGTGGTGCAGTAATACGATATCAGCACGTTTCTGACCGTGACTGCCAGATAGTATATGTCATTCGGGCTAGTGGAGATGTCTTGCCCAGGGTACATCCTCACCCTCTCGGTCAAATGGACTTGGCAGCCAATACTATGTAATTGAAAAATGTTGGAGTGCCTTGTTGTGCTCTAAGCTTGTTGTGCTCTACTTATTTAAATTATGTGCTGCTGTATGTGCTTTATTTGAATAAATCTTGTTTAAGCCAAATGGATTTGAGGACTGCTGGCATTGGAAAAGAAGTAGAGAGACAGTGAAGGGGAGAGACAGGGAAATAGAGACATAGATTAAGAGGCAGTGGACAAAAAACCGAAATGGAATAAGAAAGAAAACAAGAACAGAGACCATAAAAAGGAACACAGAAAAAAAGAAAGGGAATGAGAGAATGAGACGGGAAAAGAGATACAAAGAAAATGACAGCAATGATAGGGCATAAAAGATAAACACATTGAAAAAATAATAGTGACAGGATGAAGACAGAGACAGATAACAGTGATAGGGTGAAAGAAGCACATAGAAAAATAAGTAAAAATACAGAATATAATAAGTAAAGGACCAGAAGTAAACTGAATAAAGCTAAATAAAATCATACAAGCAAAACAGTAAGCTCACAGTAGTCAAAGCCATAAAAATAGCAATGACAAAAGAAATGGCTTTAATAATAGCTTTAGCTACGGGCACGTGCACATACACGCGGAGATTCTGTGCAAACCGCAAAGATTTTGCAACATTCACATTTAACATTTAACTCATATGTACACGTACATACGCAAAAAAAGTAGAATAAAAAAAAAGAAAGAATAAAGAATAAAGAATAATTAACATGATAATTAATAAAACAACTAAACAAATATTTTTAAAACGGCTGTCACAAGATTCAGAAAGTTAGGTTGCAACATTTCAAGAAAATGTTTTTTTAAATTCTTTTTAGTAGTTCAAAATGGTATTTCGCTAACATTTTCACGCAACAGATTTGTGTGTGCTGGAACAGTGTTTTTAATGCAAAATGGCACACAATCAATAATAAAAAGGAACAAAGTTTAAATTTTATGCATAATTTCAGTACCAAAAATAAGAAAAAGCGATTTTTGCTCTTTTGGGCTACTATTTGTGGCGGTGCCATAGCCGATGAGGTTTAACCGAGGCGTGGTCACCGCTACACCTATCTGTATTAATTTAAACAAATCGGGACTTTACTGGTTTCGTACTGCCTCCGGGCATTGCCTCCAGTATTGTTCCAACCATATTTGTATTTACAAATGTCCCATATGTGTCTGATTCCTTACGTAAAACTCCATTTTCTCTCTCTCTTTTAGGCTAGGTGTTAAGTACTTTTGCAATGAAATGGCTATACGGCTAGTTCCAATTTTGTATACAGTATTCTCATTAAGTCTCAAGGTCTTTATAAAATGTCTTTTAAAGTTCTTCTAAGAAAGTTGTTGTTTTGCAACTTAAAATATTTTTTAATCGGCAGTGAAAACATCAATACCTGAACAAATTCTAAGGTGAAGCCACCATCTCACGTTTGTACTTAGTTATCTAAGCGGGTGATGTTTCTTACTAAGCACTCAATCACTCTGGTCTTGTAAAAGATTGCAACATTTATCATGGTTAGATTACAATATTGTCTTTACTTTCTCTGCGTCAGATATTCACCAAGCCTTGATCTTCTATTCTTTTTTTCTGGATTTACTTTCCAAAAAATCTTCATCAATTTTAATTTCCCTTTTGCTCAAGTTGTAGGTGTTTGTTTTTTTATAGTACAAAAAAGTTAATTTGAAGCTATCTCAGTTATTTTTCAAAAATCTTCATAATAATGGCTGGTGAAATGAAGAATGTGCAGAGAAAGGACAGAACTGATGAAAACGTTTTTTTAAGTGAAACAGAAACGCATCTAGTTTACCGGTACTCATTTCTGTCAATCAGAAGCATTTAGGAACAAAGTTTAGAAGAAAGATCAAGGAATTTAAAAAAATCACACCAGATGTCATCTACAATCATATCCCATTAAATTAGGAAACAACGGTGTTCCAACATCACTAGACTTTTGAAAAAAATAATGTGTCATCAAAACATAAGAACTTCGGGTGTTTCTTGTTCTTCTTCAAGAAAATAGTCTGTGAAAACAGAAGGAGGTTGTTTTTATATAATATATATTAAGTTTTTCAGCGGATTTTAAAGCTGTAATATGTTCTTGTTTCAAATCCGTCGGAGGCCAAGTTTAAAATAGTGGGCAACTGTCAGTAGAAAGTGAACTTTGTAGGTACCATGGCTTGTTTTCTCATTCGCCTCCATAGCCTAAATTTAGCTCATAAGGACAATGACGTCACTTGGATCAGGCCAAAGATATGACGCGCAGGGGTACCTGTTATATAAAAACTAAAACTCAAGTTCAAACTTTTTTTATTACGTCGTAAACTCATCATAGAAACTATGGACACAAGAACACGAAATAAACACAACGAAATAAAATATACTAAAGGTAAATTGAAGTAAAAGTAACAGAATTAACTAGCACGCTTTGCAACCCTTGAGAAATGGACTCACCCTTGCGGGAAAGCCCCACAGGAAGTTTACCTTTTGTTTGACCTTAGCAACACGTATGTTCTGATTATCGATACTGCATCACTCTTGAACTAAAACCGCAATGCCCGTGACAATGGTTGTTCGATTAAACCACCATGTGAGTGAACGCAAGCAGAGTAGATGCTGAAAACTGAACCTGAATAACTGAAGAAGCGAAGAGTAAGGCCTACTTGTCCAGTAAATAGATCTAGGCTTGATTCGGTGCGCTCACGCTTCTGCGTGCGCGCGCGCGCGCGCGCGCGCGCGTGTGTGTGTGTGTGTGTGTGTGTGTGTGTGTGTGTGTGTGTGTGTGTGTGTGTGTGTGTGTGTGTGTGTGTGTGTGTGCGTGCGTGCGTGCGTGTGTGTGCGTGCGTGCGTGCGTGCGTGCGTGCGTGCGTGCGTGCGTGCGTGCGTGCGTGCGTGTGTGTGTGTGTGTGTGTGTGTGTGAGAGAGAGAGAGAGAGAGAGAGAGAGAGAGAGAGAGAGAGAGAGAGAGAGAGAGAGAGAGAGAGAGAGAGAGAGAGAGAGAGAGAGAGAGAGAGAGAGAGATTGTGTTAGTGTTTGTGTTTATAAAAAAATAACTGATCAAATATGTAGGGTGCAGCAGGAAAAAGATGGGTTTTAAGAGAGGTTTTGAATGAGGAGACTGAGTTGGAGTGTCGGAGAGGAGAAGACAGAGAATTCCAAACACATGGTGCTTGACAGAAAAAAGAACGTTGACCAGCAGATTTGAGACGGATGGAGGGAAGGGGAAGGAGACGAGAATCAGAAGACGAACGTAGTTGGCGAGCTGGG
The DNA here is from genome assembly GCA_017654935.2 of Phymorhynchus buccinoides. Taxonomy (NCBI): domain Eukaryota; kingdom Metazoa; phylum Mollusca; class Gastropoda; order Neogastropoda; family Raphitomidae; genus Phymorhynchus; species Phymorhynchus buccinoides. Next base: position 17,380,634 of record CM065713.1, read on the forward strand.
ACATAGAGATGAATCGATCAGAGTAGGGAGTCTGATCATTTAGTGACAGTGACTTGAAGACATAACATGCTGTTATGTTTGAAAGAAAGGGTTTGGTCCAAAGTAACGCCTAGATTGCGGGCAGATAGCTTGATCTCCATGCCATCAATGTCGACAGAACCTGGGTTTTAATTGTGTGGTTAGAGGCTATGTGATTTTGGACAAAACGGCGGGTCTAACCCAACCGTTTTGTCTATAGACAAAACGACGGCGGTTAACAGGGGCCCAAAAAGTCGCCGGCTACTTTTTGGGTCTACCTTAGAGGCCCAATAGTGTCCTAAAAAATCGCTGCCTCTTTTCAAATGTGCATAATGATTGATTGATAAAGTAATAAACTGTTACATAATGAAAAGATACATTTTATGCAGCAGTGACCACTGGTCAGTACCACTGACCAGTGGTCATTTCCATTTACAAGGTATAGTATTACCTCTGACAAAGTAAAATACTGTTAAATAATGAAATATACCTTTTATGCAGCAGTGACCACTGGTCAGCAGCACTGACCATTGATCATTTTTTGTTTTCATAATTAGTACTCTTGACAAAGCTAATAACTGTTAAATAATGCAAATGTACTTTTTAGCAGCAGTGACCAGTGGTCATTTCCATTGTACGAGGTATGGGAGTAATGAGCTTGTCACTAATAATGAAAATATACATTTTATATAGAACTGTCCGATGGTGTCAGCTACTGACTTCTCGATATCAAAGAAACAATTGGCAGATAATTGTCAAACTCTTCAAGTTTACGGCAAGGCAATCACGAGAGACAGACAATGAGCTAGAGATAAAAGAGAGAATAAATCAGAGAGAGAGAGATACACACACACACACACCTCGTATACAATAAACCAGAGTTCGAACCTGGGGTACGGGGCATTTTTCCTCTCACCCGCACTAGGCCTTACTGTTTGAACATGGAGTCTTTCGGATGAAGCGATAAACCGAGGTCCCGTGTGCCCATGCACTTAGCACACGCTAAACCCAGTGGCAACGAAAAAGTTCCCCTTTTCTTCCGTTTCAGTCACACGAAATCGCATGCAAATTATAAAAAAAAGTGTTGGCGCGCCTCTGGCTGCGACGCGCCTCCAGTTGGGAGCAATCCGAATTTGACAAAGACGCCTCTGTGACAATAAAGAACCAAATGCCAAATAGCAAATACACACACACATACACACACGCGCGCGCACATGCACACTTCCACATGCTCGCACAAACACACACACACACACACACACACACACACACACACACACACATACACACACAAAAACACATACGCGCGCACACACATATACACGTACAAACACATACACACGCGTGCGCACACAGACACACATACATGCACACGCACAAACGCATACACACGCATGTACACACGCACGCACACACACATGTGCACACGCACACATGCACACACACATACATAAGCACACATGCACACACACACGTAAGCACACATGCGCACACACATGCACACGCACGCACATCCACACAAACACGCACGCACACGCACGCACACACACACACACACACACACACACACACACACACACACACACACACACACACACACACACACACACACACACACACACACACACACACACACACACACACACACACACACACACACACACACACACACACACTCGCGCACGCGTACGCGCGCTCACATGCACTTGTCTGAGACACACACCCGCACTTCCGCACACCCACACTCACCTTAGGACCTTCTTAATTTGCCCACCATCACCTTCCACCTCCACCATCCCTCCTTCTATAAAGTTAATATGAAAGTTAAGGGCATCTTCAGGCTGCAACAGACTATGTGGGGTTGTCATACTGATGCTGATGCATACAGACAGCAAACTCAGAAAGCACTGTTAAAGCCCAATTTGCAACAATTGCCCAAAATGTAACAATGTTACATTTTGGGCTGTCAAGGCTGACTCAAAATGTAAAAATTGTTACAATTTGGACAAATGGTTACATTTTGGGCAGCAACTGCTGTCCAATGCTACATTTTGGGCAGAATTGTTACATTTTGGGCAGCAAGTGCTGCCCAAAATGTAACAATTGTTACATTTTGGGCAGGGAAGTGGCATCAATATAGAATAAAGAAGGAAAAAAGACACAATACTAGGACACCCAGTGAAAGTGTCTGTGGGTTTACCACTCCGTATTTCATCACTGCAGAGCCCACCAGCAAAACCACAAATACCAATAGCATATTGTGCATTCAAACATTGACCACATAGGACAGGCAATGCACCCCCAGACAAAGCCCCAGACTGTCGCCTTAGGGTCTTATATGTCTCAAAAATAGTCCCGGGGAAAAAGAAATGTTAGGTCATTACCTAGTGTAAGCGTGTCCCAAGACGGGAAGTCTCAAAATGTTTTGCAGCCAAATCAAAACAAGCTAGGAACGTAACAAGATGGACTCGGACACGAATTTTTCACAGATGATGATGATCTTTAATGATAAGAATTGATGGGCCCTTGGTTTCTGTTTCTGTGTAGTTCTTGCACAATAGTCTTGAGTGTTTGTTTGCTTCCCTACTTGTTGCTCCGTCCAAAACTGTCACTCTATAGACACTTATCTGTTGGGTAATGACTCCGCTGCGTAGACATTTTACACAGACGTTCCTCTAGATTGTCCTCTAGATTGTCCTCCGAAGTCATTCACACCATCCCTCGGGATGGTCAGCTTTATTTCTCTGTTCAAGAGTGGAGACGTGGACACCAAAGCCGTGGGCACTTGCCACGCAGTCGGGGATGCAGCAGATGTCGCAACTGCTGCAAATGTCGCAACTGCTGCAAAACGTCGCAATTACGACATTTTGCGACGATGCGACATTTTGCGGGTGCACAGACGTTTCTTGCATTCGTCAAGCTCATTCTAATAGTGTTGGATCATATGTCGTGAAAATATAGTTTTGTCAAGCAGACTGCATCTCAATCGTCAACGTCAAACTCTGTTTCCTCTCAGATTCAGATTTGTCTTTTTTCCTTCTTTATTCTACATTGATGCTACTTCCCTGCCCAAAATGTAACAATTGTTACATTTTGGGCAGCACTTGCTGCCCAAAATGTAACAATTATGCCCAAAATGTAACAATTTGCCCAAATTGTAACAATTGTTACATTTTGGGTCAGCCATGACAGCCCAAAATGTAAAATGTAACATTGCTACATTAGGGGCAATTGCTACAAATTGGGCACAAAGCACACGCAATCACTCCTTTCAACCGGTGCGGACAATTAACACTATAGGAAACAGCTATCCCCTCTTCTTAACAACAAGAAGAGAAACAAATATTTGTACGTAAAGAACATATACGATTATGTATAAAGATAAGCGAATACTAAATAATATATTATTAAAATAAAAGTTGGCCAGAGTGTTTTCTCTCTTTCTTTCGTCGACGTCGTCCTTGGGTGGTGCTTTTCTTTTTCTTCTTGACTTTCTGTGGTCTTGAGATTATCTCTCTCTCTCTCTCTCTCTCTCTCTCTCTCTCTCTCTCTCTCTCTCTCTCTCTCTCTATCTCTCTCTCTCTCTCTCTCTCTCTCTCTCTCTCTCTCTCTCTCTCTCTCTCTCTCTCTCTCTCAAACAAAACGTTTTCACCTTAGATAAAATAAGGAACTTCTGCCTTTGTTTGTATAAGTTGTGCGTTTATTGTTCAGAGAGTGAGAGAAACAGAGAGTAACATTAAGAAAAACAGAACAAGATTTACCAAAAATAGAGCGATACAGACAGTGAGAAAAGAGAGAAAGATAGAAAGGAAAGAGAGAGAGAGAGAGAGAGAGAGAGAGAGAGAGAGAGAGAGAGAGAGAGAGAGAGAGAGAGAGAGAGAGAGAGAGAGAGAGAGAGAGAGAGAGAGAGAGAGAGAGAGAGAGAGAGAGAGAGAGTGTGTGTTCAGAGATTTCTTTAGCGTAATCACTGTCTAGACAGATCAGTGTACAGTGTTCAGCTTTCTGTTTTGTCCTTTTTCTTTAAAATGAAACGATAGCGCGCGCGTGTGTGTGTATGTGTGTGCGCGCGCCAGCGTGCTTGCGTCTCTCTCTCTCTCTCTCTCTCTCTCTCTCTCTCTCTCTCTCTCTCTCTCTCTCTCTCTCTCTCTCTCTCTCTCTCTCTCTCTCTCTCTCTCTCTCTCTCTCTCTCTCTCTCTCTCTCTCTCTCGCTCGCTCTGGCAGTTATTATTCTCTATATCCATTTTCTCTGTTTTTCTGAGATGTGAACTTTTTGCCGAGACAAAGAGAGAGATAACGCAGAAGAGAACACAGAAGACAGACACAGAACATAAAATGCAGCCGAAGTTTTAATGCAAAATCATAATTTGGAGAATGTGCCCAATATATACATTTTGACAAGAAGAAGAAGAAGAAGAAGAAGAAGAAAAAGAAGAAGAACAATGTGTGGAGAAGGGGGAGAAAAAAGAAGAGGAGACGACGTAGAAGCAGAAAAAGAAGAAAATGCTGGGTGGGGGGTGGGGGGGGGGGGGGGGGGGGGGGGGGGGAGAATTCAAGTGAATGGCTTCTATTCTGATTGGACAATCCATAAATCGACTGATCTACTCCCAGATTGCCTCAGACAAAATGGCGACATGTGAGTGACCTTTTCGTCACGCGCGCGCCCTCTTCCGGAAAAGGGGGAGAGCATTCCCTGTCAGGTAGCGCAACAAGCTGAATTATTCCTGTCATTAACAGCCCCTGTCCCCACAGAGAGAGAGAGAGAGAGAGAGAGAGAGAGAGAGAGAGAGAGAGAGAGAGAGAGAGAGAGAGAGAGAGAGAGAGAGAGAGAGAGAGAGAGAGAGAGAGAGAGAGAGAGAGAGAGAGAGAGAGAGAGAGAGAGAGAGAGAGAGAGAGAGAATAGAGGTTGCCTTGCTGAGAGAGAGCCACACAGAGAAAAGAACACGATCTTCACTACAAGTACGGCGGTTGACTGACAGAGGAGTGGACACCACTTCTACTCTTTGGGCCTCTTCTGCCAGCCCCGCCGCACGCCATCCTTTTCGTTGAGCTTGCTCCGAACTTGGGCTTTGAGGAGGAATTGGGATCACTTCACGACTGTCTTCTGCTTCTGCTTCTGCTTCTGCCTCCACCAACGACGTCTCCTTCTGCTCTTCACTACACGTCGTTGGATCTATCTATGTGAGCATAAATAGGGTTCTAAGGTTTTGTTTTTTTCATTTGTTTTGCAGTACGATGTGTTATTCGACTGCCTAGAGCTAGGGCCGTAGGACGAGCCACAGAAGTGGTATCCCTGGGAGGAATGCGCCGGCCACCAGAGCCTTTGCACAGCAGGACTCCCAGGTCTAGGGACTAAGACCTTAGCTAGCTAGTTTTCACTGGTTTTTCACGTTTACTTCTTTCCTCCACTGTCTTTTTTTTTACCTTTAGGTCATTCACATCGGTCTATCTATACCCCCCACTCGTAGGCTTTTTGCCGGTGGGTACGGTCGTCATAGTATAGTCTCTGTAGGGTAGTTCTTGCTTCTTTAGGGTTGTTTTGTTTTCGCCAGCCTCCTAATTTGTTGGAGGAGCTTGTGTGCGAGCCTAACAACATAAACAGTTCAGTATAAGTCTTTAATAAAACTAGGTGATACTATTCTCTTTCTCTTTCCTTTTCATTGAAGTGTTGAACCTTTTCCTCCGTAATACATAATGTAATACCAAACTCATATTCTTGGAGGTGTTTTCACCCAAAAGAATCAAAAAATTTTCATAACTAAAGTTAAAATTGTGTAAGTTAAACTCATCTTGTCTTTAAGACAGGACGTAAAACTAAAAGAATAAGTTTTGAACTTACTTCCCCTATAAATAAAATGTAATAGTAAAAATTATATTCTTGGGTCTTTTCCCAACTAAAAGAAACATAATATTTTTCATAATTAAAAGTAAATTGTGAAGTCTAAATTGATCTTGCCTTCAAGTAAGGTAAAGATAGAACGTTTGATAAAAGGTTAGTTTGCCTATTTAAAAGTAGGTGCTTAAACCAACAGTGTAAAATTTCCAGCGATCTCATTGGTCGCTGGGATTAACACGTTTTCTGTTTTTACGTCCTCTTTGACTTAAAAAGCCCATATGGGACATTATTTCAAGATTCACCTGACCACCCTCCATCTCCTTTATACCCCCCACTTCCCTCTTTTAATATACAGCACGTATCACAACTATTAGTGCTGGCTCTTTTGAGCACATCTTTTTACTCACTTCCCCCCCCGTGGATGGGTGCGAGGCCCGAACTCCGGAGGCCTCCTTTGTAGCCGTCACGTCACAACGTTGCGCCAGGTCCTTGTGCCTGGTGCCCGGGGTCCCTCCGCATCCGTGCAGGACCCCGGTAACATGGCGCCTTTCCTCTGTCTGGGGTGGGGAGGAGGGGTCCCTCTCCCTCCCTCCCCCTGCCCTAGTCAAGAAAGAATCATTAACCTCTCTCACCACCATTCTATCCCACTCTTACTTAGGCTCGGGCTCCCATGCCATCACTCATATTTAAAAAAAAAAAAAAAAAAAAAAAAAAAAAATATATATATATATATATAATATAATCACACAACGTCCACCTGTATGATATCGAGGGCGGGGGGGGTTTTGTGGCCCCCCCCCTCGGGACTCTGCAGGTGAACACTGAACTAAAACTGAATTAACATAATAAAAATTGTAAGTCTCTGCCTTATAACCATCAATAAATTATAGAGCCAACCATGGCAAACCTTACAGTGTTTTCATTGGTCCTGGCAAATATAAAAGATAGAAACAAGCTACGTAATGGACACCTCTTATCGCGAATATTCGTGTAGTATTTCACTTCAAAATTTTACAACGCTTTTTATTGGTCCTCTCGCTTAACGAAGAGGACCAAAACAAACACACACCCCATTACTACTTTTAAGATGCACCACGGTCGCCGATTGCCTGCCGGGGTTCAACATTGCTAATACCCGTTTTAATATTACCTTTATATATTTTAGGAACAACATTTTAACTATAAATATCTTATCCTCAGAACATATTTTAACATAATTCGCATTTTAAAAAAAAAAGAATTTATCCAACACCCCTGACCCCCCCAAAGAACTTACCCCAAAGACTATAAATTTTATATCCCAATCAACATGTTCTTTTATCAACCCACCCGTCCCACCATACATTTTAACCAAGCGTATAGATAGACTGGGTGGCCTCCCCTCCAGTTGCGAACTTATCGCAAAATACAGAGATAACACAGAAAGAATGAAAGTATGAATGAATAAATTAGTAATTAGGCATTTTGCCCCACCTCACGTTCCGGGAACCTTTTTCTTTCTTTTATTTTTCCACCCTTCCTTTCGTTGAGTTGATCTCCCCCTTGTTGGGGTGGGCCTGCGGGGGGGTGCTGACGCAGGGATGGCCTGCGTATCGCTCCCCTCGCTTGTCTTGCCCCCTCATTGTGTGCTGAGACCCTCCGATTCCCCCTCCCCCTATTCTTTTGTTGTTCCCGGAACATAATGTAAATAATAAACCTAAAATATAACTTTACTCTTTTAATAAAATGATGAAATATCCACAATGTAAATACCTTCCCCTGCTCTACTCCCCAGGGAAGTCCCAGGGGAGAGAGTTCTCTCCCTCGGTGGATAACTTTAAAATTTTTATAAAATAGGGCCTTCGCCCCGTGATCTATAGTATAGATCATAAATTTTTTGTAAATAAATCATATAAATACTTGTAAATACAATTTTTTAACATAAATAAAGGACAGTGTTGTCTTTTAATAATAAAATAAAGCTTTTGAAGTTTTTTAACCCCGTAGCCCTGAAATTTTATACTTTATCGGTTGTTTCGGTCGGCCAAGACAAGAATTTTGAATTTTATATAACACCCTACTATTTTTACATTTCATTTAACACGAACTTCGGTTCCAAAATAATTTTAAACCCGAACTTCGGTTCACAATCATCTTAAATAAATATCTTAAACTTGATTGCTAAGAGAGTTCCCCCCCCCCCCACCACTATATGTTCGTCTACGTTCTGTCCTCATGTGTCCTGTGATGTTTTATCTTTATTTACCCATACCAGCTAATACACATGTCCCATATGTGCCTTCCCGGGTCGAGAGGACGTAAAACACCAAAATTACTACTAAATTATTTCAAGATTTTTGTGTAAAAAAGAGAGAACCTATAAGTAAAATTTAAGGTTAAAAGTTAATGGGACGAGACTTAGAGAAATTTCTTATTGAGATGTTATTTTTTATTTCGTCAATAAGTCTTAATTTTATGCTATGCCTCCGATGATAAAGTCAGTTAAGCGCTTGCTCCCTCCGGGTTAAAATTTCCAGGGCCACGGTTAAAAGATAACATTTAAATAAAAATCGAAAATAGGCCTTTAGTTTGTTAAAAATATTTACATAGTCTTTTATTAATAAAATGATCCGATTTTGGATGCCTACATGACATGGTTCCCTATTTACATTGTTTAAAAAGAAGAGGATCTGAATCGGTCCTAAATTTACATTTTTAAAATACTTATCTGTAAAGCGGAGATAAAAGTTTAAGAAAAAATGTCCTAACTCGGATTGAGATAGGATTTTTACAAATAAGATGAAGGTGGACCAATCTCTAGGTCCTTTATTTATTATGGTATTTTCATTAAATGGGATATTTATCCAACTCGAGAATACTCTTGATGGTACTGAACTGATTTTGATGTTTATCACAGTTAATTAGGTGTTTTTAGGGAGAAATTTACTCCGCAAGTACAAAAAAATAGTGGTATATTTACAAAAGTAGATTGGGTTCCAGTGCATACCCCATTCAGAGGTACCAAACAATTTATTAAATTCATTCTTAAAGTAGATATTAGATGCAGTAATTCTAGTTAATAGGTTTGCACATCTTAATTTTATGATATGACGGAATGGAATGCGTTCAATATCCTAGGATTTTTTTTTTTTTTTTTTTTAGATGTTGTATGTGTTCGTTCCAGGATGAGTTTTCATTAACAATAATTCCTAAGAGTTTAACTTTTCTTAATTGTTTAAGTTCATCGTCATATATAAAACCGACAGTTTAGTATTTCTTGTTCTTGAGAATACTACGAATACACATTTGTTGGGGGCCAAGTAGAAGCCGTTTATAAACATGTAAAATATAACAAGGTCAGTATTTCTTTGCTATTTTGTTTTTTTAGAGATTCTTTATAGTTTGTTTTCTTTTCTCTATTTGAGAGTTATATACAAATATGAGGTTAAAATATGGTTAAAAGTTTGTTTAAGAATGGAGTGATCCCCCCCCAGCCGGAGGGGGAACACCCGACAGTGACTTCGATTTCCTAGCTGGGTTGCTCGAAATGCCACACATTTTTTCTACCATGTTCCATAGTATTCCGCCTCTATTGACTGGAATTGGAGTCTTTTGCCCTACTAGTGGGAACAGTAATGTCAGACTTTCAATAATGAGTTGGGGTTTAGCTGTTTCTCTAGCTTTTTCAAAGCCTGTCAGGAAATTTGCCAGCTGCTTTTCGTCCAAGGACTGGGCCTTTGAACTGGGGCTACTCTGAGTAGATTTTGAGCTTTGAATTAGTGATCCTGTGTCACTTGGTTTGTTTGTTGTCATAGTCATACGTTCCATATGTTTTGTCAAGTTGTCTGATAAGTCCTGGATTTGTTTTTGGATTTGTGTTTGGATTCCATTTAGTTGTCTTGCAACTTCTTCCGCTACACTTTTTTCAAATTTCTTATCTTGTTCTTTTTTCTGGAAAACAGATTGGGCTTTTAGAAGTGATTGTTTGACGTCACGAATAGTTTCTTTTTGAATTGAATTTGAGGGGATGATGACTGTCTCCTCTGAGTTTGTTTGTTCTTTTCTAGAGATTTGATTAGGGTTGTTTTTGTTTTCTATGAGTTTTTGGTTTGTTCGCTTGAGGACTGAGGCATAGGTTTTTGGATTTTCAATTACTTTAGGATGAGAATCTTGTCTCCAAAATGTATCAAGAGCGATGGGAGGGGATGGGAGAGGTTGTTTTCTCTCAGCTTGTTGTTTTTCTTGTTCTATCTTGGCTCTTCGAATAGCTTCGGCATAAGTGATGTATGTTTCTCCACGGATTCTGTTAGCTTTGAGACGGATTTGAAACTGGGGGCAGCCCTGGTAGGCGGCAGAATGGGCTCCCCCACAATTGATACATTTGAATATTTCACTTGTGCAATCTTTGGCTAGGTGATCTACTTGTGAGCATCTAGGACATGTGATTTTTTTTGCGTGGCACTGACTTGCCAGGTGTCCGAAACGTGAGCACTTATGGCATCTACGAACTGGTGCCACATAGGGGTGCACCATGAAGTCTTCAGTGTCTATTGTAACAAATTTTGGCAGAGTGGTTGAATGAAAAGTTACTTTGATGGCTTTGGATGGAGTGCCGTCTTTGTTATTGAGACGACTGGTTTTGTGAGCCTTATCTATGTAGGGGAGTAGTTCTTGTGGATCTACCATTGTGTCAATGCCTTTTATGACTCCCTCTGTTGTAGCTATTGGTTTAGTGCACTTGATGTTTATGCCGACCAGAGTTGTTTTCTTTAACAATTGATCCTGTTGTTTAGCTGAGGAGCAGCCTATTAGCCATTTGTGGTTGCCTAATGATCGTTGTGAGATGATCGGCCCTAGTGTCTGTCTCCAAACTTTGACATTTGTGGCAGGGCCCAATCCCCCGTATGTACAGGAGCCGGTCCCTAGATCTTCCATGATGACTGGAAATTTAAGGAACAATGGTGGTGGTTGTTCTTGGTTTGGTTTTTTTTAGATGTTTTTTCCAGATTGGAACTGGCTTTGGGGAGGTTCTATCATTAGACTTTATTTGTTGTAGTTTTTCTTCTGTATTTTGATTTTTGACGCTATCTTCTAGAGTTACTTCTTCACAAAGAGTGTTGTCTAGAGAGTGCATTTCAGCGTCTACTGTACTTTTGTTTGGTGTTTTAGTCTTTACTTGATCCAGAGGAATTTGTCTGGGAGTCGAGCTCAATGGGCTTTTGCCTTCCAGAGAGTTTTTAGGCTTTTTGTTTTCTCCTTCGTTAAGAGGAGAAGATGGGTCTGAGGGGGTTCGTTGACCTCTATTTCTTTTTCTAGGAGTGTTCCGTTCAGGTTCTGAGGGTAGTGGAAAGAACACCCCCTCACTATTTGAGTCTTCATCACAAGAGGATTCTAAGATCCATTCTTCTTGTTCTGAACTATCTGATTTAGGACCCCACTTTGGGGTGGTCTGTTTACTCATTGTCAAATTTTCCGTTATATCAAGAGCTTATCAGTTATTTTATTGTTTTTTAGAGATTAATTATTTATAACTTCTTTTAGTATTATGTTTTTTAGAATACTACAAGAAAGGGAGCTATCTTTACTTTATGTAATCCAAAAAACGGTAGTCACGAGTCCTACGATTCTTAAAATTTAATAGAGAAAAACCGGAGGCCAAAGACCTTTGCACGGTTAAATCCTATTTTATAAGTAAAACCTAGTTAAAAGACGGAGAGAAAAGAAGCGAAGATGGCGGAAAAAAAAAGAGGGAGGTCGAGTAAGCCGACCCCCAATGAACACCACCTCGAGTAGGAGTGAAGCGAAGTCTGAAAGAGGTCAGACTTTCCGGCCCTAAATGAGGACTAAGTTACGGGAAGAAAATGAAACTTTTAATCATTAGTCTGATAAAAACAGCCTAGCAACGAGTTAGGTAACTAGGGAAATTTATATTTTATGTAAGAGAGAGGCCTAGCAGTTTATCCTATCAAATTATACCTAGTAGTTTTAGGATATGAATTTAAGTAGAGTTAAAGAAGGAAGGTGCAAAGTTAGGTTTACTAATAGAGAGAAAGACGTAGCAAAGAGGACGATTCCTATTGTTTAAAGGCCTACATAATCTAGTTTTAGTTTGCTCGCACACAAACTCCTCCAACAAATTAGGAGGCTGGCGAGAACCCTATCAGAGTGAGAAAAGCTACCTATCAAGAACCTATTCTATGTAGTCCGTACCCACCGGCACAAAAGGCCTACGAGTGGGGGGATGACAGAGTGTGGAACGACGAGAGTCGGGAAAAAAAAGATAGTGGAGGAAGGAAAAAATGAAAAACCAGAGAAAACTAGCTAGCTAGAGGTCCTAGGCCCTAAGAATACTACTTTTGTAGTATGTCCTACAACCCTAGCTGGATAGTCGAATAAAACATCGAACTATCAAAATAAATTAAAAAAACAAAAACCTAGTGCCCTATTTATGCTCACGGAATGAAAGTCCCTGAAGGATGAACGGTTGGCGAAGAGTAGAGTTGAGTAGTGGCAGTTAGAAGACTTGAGGGAGGAACATGGAGTGGGACAGAATCCACACTCCACTTCGGCGGCAGCTCATCCGCTGTGCCCGCTCCCGAAATGTAGAGATGTTCAGATGTGATCACAGCAAGGCAGAGGCAGCAACCGCAGGCCGGAAGCGCAGTCGTTCAATCAAAGATGAAGGTAGTAGTTGGTCGTTGCTCCCTTTCTTTTTCCCAAGTACACCAGCGTAGGTGTGTCGATGTCGTATGCTGGGATTAACACTCGTTTTCTGTTTTTACGTCCTCTTAGACTTAAAAAGCCCATATGGGACATTATTTCAAAAAATTTGTGTAAAAAAAGAGAGAACCTATAAGTAAAATTGAAAGTTAAAAAGTTAAAGGGACGAGACTTAGAGAAATTTCTTATCAAGATGTTTATTTTTATTTCGTCAATAAGTCTTAATTTTATACTATGCCTCCGATAAAGTCAGTTAAGCGCTTGCTCCCTCCGGGTTAAAATCTCCAGGGCCACGGTTAAAAAAATAACATCTAAATAAAAATCGAAAATAGGCCTTTAGTTTGATAAAATATTTACATAGTCTTTTTATTAATAAAATGATCCGATTTTGGATACCTACATAACATGGTTCCGTATCAAGATCCCTATTTACATTGTTTTAAAAGAAAAAGGACCTGAGTCGGTCCTAAATTTACATTTTTAAAATACTTATCTGTAAAACGGAGATAAAAGTTTTAAAAGAAATGTCCTAACTCGGATTGATGTAGGATTTTTACAAATAAAATGAGGGTGGACCAATCTCTAGGTCCTTTATTTATTATGGTATTTTCGTTAAATGGGATGTTATCCAACTCGAGAATACTCTTAATGGTACCAAACTGATTTTGATGTTTATCACAGTGAATTAGGTGTTTTAGGGAGAGATCTTCTCCACAGGTACAAAGAATAGTGGTATATTTACAAAGGTAAGATTGGGTTCGAAGTCGAAAAATTAAAGCTGATAGATAGTGTGGGACTTGTAAAAACAAGCCCCCTTTAACTACCTCGTTATCCCAAGAGTGATTTTGGGTGTACTTATGGAGTTCTGAGATCCATACCTGTTTAATTGTTCTTTTAAGTACGTTTTTGATTTCGGAGATGGATAGTCCAATGTCTTGTTTAAGACCTAGCTGACCGTTAGCCGCTTTTTTGGCAGCCCAGTCGGCTCTGTCATTTCCTGAGATATCACTATGGGAAGGAATCCATGATAAAGTGACGTCAGTACCTTTCAGTTTTATTTGATGGATTATATGTAGAATTTCTTGTATTGTAGATTGACGATTATTAGTTTTATTCTGGATGGCTTGAATTGAGGACAAGGAATCAGTTAGTATGTAAACGCTAATTGGAGATCTTGGTAACTCATTTAAAAATACACAGGCTTGTAAAATAGCCCAAAGTTCAGCGCTAAAAATGGAAATTTCCTTATTAAGTTGAAAGCTTTTAGTTATTTTTAATGATGGAATATAGAAAGCACAGCCTATTTGGTCGTTGGATAGTTTAGATCCATCTGTGTACACCAACAAATGTTGTTGTAAGCCATGTATCTTTTCTTTGGCTTTTAAGGTTAACAGATGAGGGGCCTTGGCCTTACAATGGATGCCATGTAGGTCCTTATCATAGTTTGGTTCTTCTAGTTCCCATTGTGGGACTTTCCATTTGGGGTTAATGTTAACCTGGTTTATTGATACTTCAGCTTTTTGGAATAAGGATTTAGTGAATTCATCAATGTGTTTAGTTCTATCATAAGTTCTTGGGGCTTTGTTTTTTAAAGACTCCCATTGCATACCCCATTCAGAGGTACCAAACAGTTTGTTAAATTCATTCTTAGAGTAGATATTAGATGCAGTAATTCTAGTTAATAGGTTTGCACATCTTAGTTTTATGATATGACGGAGTGGAATCCAGTCAATATCCCGATAGACCAAGTTATTTACTGCCGATTTTGGTATGTCCAGAGCTGTTTTTAGGGCACTAGTTTCAATCTTTTCAAGTATGTTTAGTTGTGTTTTTGTGGCTGTATAAAATGATTCACATCCATAAAGTAGTCTGCTCCTTACTAATGCTTGTACCAAATAAGTAAGCAGTTTAGGGTCCTGCGCCCATTTCTGAGTAGTTAGTTTTTTAATGATATGTAGAGCAAAATAGGATTTTTTTGCTAAATGTTGTATGTGTTCGTTCCAGGATAAGTTTTCATTAAAAATAACTCCTAAAAATTTTACAGTTCTTGATTGTTTAAGTTCATCGTCATATATAAAAACCGATAGTTTAGTATTTCTTGTTCTTGAGAACACTACAAATACACATTTGTTGGGGGCCAAGTAAAAGCCGTTTATAAACATGTAAAATGTAACAAGGTCAGTGTTTCTTTGATGTTTTTTAAGAGATTCTTTATAGTTTGTTTTCTTTTCTCTATTATTAACTTTAGTCCAGATTGCGACGTCATCTGCATACATTGATTGATCGCAATCTTTGAATGGAAGTTTATCTATATCATAAACCATAATGTTAAACAGGGCTGGCGCGATTATGCTGCCTTGTGGCACGCCCATATTTAAAAGGTGGGTAGCAGAAGTGGCTTGTCCCACTTTTACTTGAATAACCCTATCTGTTAAAAATTCTTTGATAAAATTGTACATATTGCCATGAATGCCTATTTTATCTATTTTACATAATAATTTATCGTGCCATACTGTGTCGTAGGCACCTTTGATGTCAAAGAATGTAGCAAATAGTTTTTGTTTTTTAATCAAGGCTTTACGTACGTGAGAGCTTAGTTTTGCAGTTTGTTCTGCACAGCTACGATTTTTACGGAATCCAGCTTGGAATCTAGGGATGATATCATTCTTCTCCAAAAAGTATTGTAGTCGATTATTAGTGATTTTTTCAAAAAGTTTACCTATATGGGGGGTTAAAGATATAGGCCTATAACTTTTGGGGTCTTTGGGTGATTTACTGGGTTTAAGAATTGGAACTATTTGTGCCTGTTTCCAAGCTTTAGGGATAGTACCCTCTTCCCAACATTTAGAGTAAAACTGATGAAGTGCTTGGAGGAACGATTTAGGTAGTTGTCTCAAGATTCTATATGAGATTAGGTCTGGTCCTGTAGCTTTGTTAACATTACGGATGGAATTTAAGGCGTTTGTTAATTCAGAGAGTGTGATGGGTGCATTTATGAAGTCAGTATTGTCCATTGATTTATTAGGGGCAGTAGCTTTTTCTTTTCTACGTTTTTGTTCTGCCTTAGGGAGGTGTTGGGTTTGACCTACCCGAGCAAAAACATGGCCCAGCATATCTGCTTTTTCTTTATTGTTTTTTGTTGTATGTCCATTTAATGTTAATGGGGTTTCCGGACGTTGATAATCATTATTGATTTGTTTGATCTTTTTCCACACTTTACTGGTATCTTTAAAATTTATTTGTTCTGTTTCACTAGTAAAATAGTCTCTTTTAGCTTTTTGAATTGTGTGATCACATTCTTTTTCAGATTGTTGTTTCTGTAATAAGTTAGGTTCTGATGGGCATTTATAGCACTGAAAGCAGGCTTTATTTTTACGTTTCACGTATTCTCTGCAGTCATCATTCCACCATGGCTTATTGTGTGTGTCTCCTTTTGAATTTGATGGGTATATAATTGGGATGGCTATTTCGCTGGCTTTGTATATAGCCGTATGTATGTTATTGTAATAAGTTTCTATGTCGTTATTGTGCAGTTTTTCAGTGTCTATATTTAGTAAAGTGGTTTGGAACATGGTCCAGTTAGCTTTGTCGTAGTTGAATTTAGGTTGTTTACTAGATTCTATTGTATCTGGTCTTTGATTTATTTTAACTGTGATGGGGCAGTGATCGGAGCCCAAAGGGTCCGTATTCACCGTCCAACTATAGTTATTAAGCATTTCGGGGCTTACTAGAGTTAAATCTATTGCTGTAGATCTTTCTTTTATATGAGTTAGTAGGCGAGTTGTACTGCCATCGTTTATTATTGAGAGTCTAGAGTTTAATATTTCATTATATAGGATGTTTCCTTCTTTACTGTTTCTAATTTGAGTGGGGTCCCATGTTGGGTGATGAGTGTTGAAATCGCCTACGATTATCCAAGATTCTTTATGGTTTAGAGAAGAAAGCCAATCTTTGTTAGCATTAGAGATGTCTGATGTGTAGCCCTTAGGGAGATACACATTAACTATGTTTGTTTGTTTTTGATGTAATTTAATTTGAATCGAGTTACTATATTGAATATGGGGAATATTTGGAACAGGGGATGAAATTTTAGTATATTTAATAGTTTGGTTAACATAAGTAAGTGTTTGGATTTTCCCATCGTGATTACTAGTCTCTGGGGGGAAGTAAAATCCTTCTATTTTGGGGATATCACGATTTTTAACATTGGGAGATTGAATCAATATTACGTGGTATTGAAAAGTAGAAGTGGCTAGGAAATCAATTAGATAATCTAGATTTTTCTTAAGTGAACGTGCGTTCCATTGTAATAGGTTAAGTCCTTCCATTGTATTGTCTTGTAGAGAGAGTTATATACAAATGTGAGGTTAAAATATGGTTAAAAGTTTGTTTAAGAATGGAGTGATCCCCCTCCAGCCGGAGGGGGAACACCCGACAGTGACTTCGATTTCCTAGCTGGGTTGCTCGAAATGCCACACATTTTTTCTACAGTGTTCCATAGTATTCCGCCTCTATTGACTGGAATTGGAGTCTTTTGTCCTACTAGTGGGAACAGTAATGTCAGACTTTCAATAATGAGTTGGGGTTTAGCTGTTTCTCTAGCTTTTTCAAAGCCTGTCAGGAAGTTTGCCAACTGCTTTTCGTCCAAGGACTGGGCCTTTGAACTGGGACTACTCTGAGTGGACTTTGAGCTTTGGATTAGTGATCCTGTGTCACTTGGTTTGTTTGTTGTCATAGTCATACGTTCCATATGTTTTGTCAAGTTGTCTGATAAGTCCTGAATTTGTTTCTGAATTTGTATTTGAATTCCATTTAGTTGTCTTGCAACTTCTTCCGCTACACTTTTTTCAAATTTCTTATCTTGTTCTTTTTTCTGGAAAACAGATTGGGCTTTTAGGAGTGATTGTTTGACGTCACGAATGGTTTCTTTTTGGATTGAATTTGAGGGGATGATGACAGTCTCCTCTGAGTTTGTTTGTTCTTTTCTAGAGATTTGACTTGGGTTGTTTTTGTTTTCTATGGGTCTTTGGTTATTTCGTTTGAGGGCTGAGGCATAGGTTTTTGGGTTTTCAGTTACTTTAGGATGGGAATCTTGTCTCCAAAATGTATCAAGAACGATGGGGGGGGATGGGGGAGGTTGTTTTTTCTCAGCTTGTTGTTTTTCTTGTTCTATTTTAGCTCTTCGAATAGCTTCGGCATAGGTGATATATGTTTCTCCACGGATTCTGTTAGCTTTGAGGCGGATTTGAAACTGGGGGCAGCCCTGGTAGGCGGCAGAGTGGGCTCCCCCACAATTAATACATTTGAATGTTTCACTTGTACAGTCTTTAGCTAGGTGGTCTGTTTGTGAGCATCTTGGACATATAATTTTTTTTGCGTGGCACTGACTTGCCAGGTGTCCGAAACGTGAGCACTTATGGCATCTGCGAACTGGTGCCACATATGGGTGCACCATGAAGTCTTCAGTGTCTATTGTGACAAATTTTGGCAGAGTGGTTGAGTGAAAAGTTATTTTGATGGCTTTGGATGGAGTGCCGTCTTTGTTATTGAGACGACTGATTTTGTGAGCCTTATCTACATAGGAAAGTAGTTCTTGTGGGTCTACCATTGTGTCAATGCCTTTTATGACTCCCTCTGTTGTAGCTATTGGTTTAGTGCACTTGATGTTTATGCCAACCAGAGTTGTTTTCTTTAGTAGTTGATCCTGTTGTTTGGCTGAGGAGCAGCCTATTAGCCATTTGTGATTGCCTAATGATCGTTGTGAGATGATCGGCCCTAGTGTCTGTCTCGAAACTTTGACATTTGTGGCAGGGCCCAAGCCCCCGTATGTACAGGAGCCGGT
Source organism: Phymorhynchus buccinoides (assembly GCA_017654935.2). Lineage (NCBI taxonomy): Eukaryota > Metazoa > Mollusca > Gastropoda > Neogastropoda > Raphitomidae > Phymorhynchus > Phymorhynchus buccinoides. The sequence goes on from CM065713.1 coordinate 17,399,026, forward strand.
CCCTAGATCTTCCATGATGACTGGAAATTTGAGGAACAATGGTGGTGGTTGTTCTTGATTTGTTTTTCTTGATTGTTTTTTCCAGATTGGAACTGACTTTGGGGAGGTTCTGTCATTAGACTTTGTTTGTTGTAGTTTTTCTTCTGTGTTTTGGTTTATGACGCTATCTTCTAGAGTTATTTCTTCACGAAGAGTGTTATCTAGAGAGTGCATTTCAGCATCTACTGTGTTTTTGTTTGGTGATTTAGCCTTTACTTGATCCAAAGGAATTTGTCTGGGAGTCGAGCTCAATGGGCTTTTGCCTTCCATAGAGTTTTTAGGCTTTTTGTTTTCTCCTTCGTTAAGAGGAGAAGATGGGTCTGAGGGGGTTCGTTGACCTCTACTTCTTTTTCTAGGAGTGTTCCGTTCGGATTCTGAGGGTAGTGTAAAGAACACCCCTTCACTATTTGAGTCTTCATCACATGATGATTCTGAGATCCATTCTTCATTTTCTGTACTATCTGATTTGGGACCCCACTTTGGGGTGGTCTGTTTACTCATTGTCAAATTTTTCGTTATGTCAAGAGCTTATCAGTTATTTTATTGTTTTTTAGAGGTTAATTTATTTATAACTTCTTTTAGTATTATGTTTTTAAGAATACTGTAAGAAAGGGAGCTATCTTTACTTTATGTAATCCCAAAAAAACCCGGTAGTCACAAGTCCTAAGATTCTTAAAACTAATAGAATAAACCGGAGGCCAAAGACCTTTGCACGGTTAAAATCCTATTTTGTAAGTAAAACCTAGTTAAAAGACGGAAGAAAGAATCAAAGATGGCGGAAAAAAGGGGAGGTCGAATGAGCCGACCCCCAATGAACACTTAACTCGAGTAGGAGTTCAGTTAACTAGAATTTTACGTCCTCTCGACCTGGGAAGGCACATATACTCGAGTAGGAGTAGTAGTAGTAATTTTGGTGTTTTACGTCCTCTCGACCCGGGAAGGCACATATGGGACATGTGTATTAGTAGGGTATGGTCAAATCATAAATAAAACATCACATTGACAAACATATACAAGACGGAACAATATATATAGTATAAGGGAAGGGGGGGATCTCTTAGGCAAGCTAAAATTTGTTATTTTGGGAAGATGGTGAACCAATGTTCGATTTAAAATGAATAGATTTCAAGGTAAGTGATAAGATATTCTTTTAGATATAAAAATGTTATATAAAATCTAGTTATTTGTCTGGGGGTACCGAAACAACCCTCTTTAATTAAAAATTCAGGGCTACGAATTTAAAATCCGAAAAAGATGTGTTTTATTATTAAAAGCCTAAAGTGGCCTATATTTATTTTAAAAGATAGTATTTACAGGGATTTATACAAAATTTGTGAACCCAAAAAGTTTGGATCACGGGGCAAAGGCCCTATTATATAAAAAATTTTAAAAGTCCAACTAAGGGGGGGAACTCTCTCCCTCGGGAACTCCCTTAGGAGTAGAGTTGGGAAATTTTTTTTACATGATGGATAGTTGGATTAAAAAAGGTGTAAAAAGAATGGAATTATTATTTAAATTTATACGATTTATGTTTTCTATTTGTTCTGGGAACAACAAAAGAGTGGAGGGGGGGGGGGGGTTCGGAGGGTCTCTGCACACAATGAGGGGGCAGGACGAACGAGAGGGGCGATACGCAGGCCATCCCTGCGTCAACCACCTCACGTAAGCCTACCCCAACAAGGGGGAGATCAACTCGACGAACAAAAGAATAAGACAAAAAATAAAGGTAAGAAAAGGTTCCCAGAACAGGGGAGTACTATCCTAGTTTTATATCGTTCACTCATCTTTCATTCTGTTAAGCAAGTTGATGTTTGCGACAGAAGCGCAAAAACAGGGTAAGGGAGACCACCCAGCCGTAACGTGACTTAGCTTGATGGGGGTGTCCGTGTTAACAATTGTGTAAATATGATATTAAAACGAGCTGTTGTCTGGGATGGGGTCATGGTCGTGTAAGGGTTATGAGGTGAGTATTTAAAATTTGTTAAAACTTGAGTTATAAAAGGTATAGGTGTTTAAAAGATAGGTCTTATGAAGGGGAGAATGGAGTTTGACCCGGCCGGCAGTCGGTGACCATGGCAACCAATGTGGTGTATATAAGGTGTGTGTGTGATTTGGACCCTCTCCGTTAAGCGGGAGGACCAATAGAAAGTGTTGAAAATTTTGATGTAGTAATGAGCGAATATACGCTGTCTGCTGAGGCCTTGATTACGCAGTAGTTTTTCTCTATTGGTTTTTGCCAGGACCAATGAAATGCTAACATGTTTAGCCGTGCAAGGCTGCATAATCTGATTGAGTATATAGGGCAAGGGTTGAAAATATATCTTTAGAGTTTTTATAAGTGGTCAGCTGCAGGATCCCAAGGGGGGGTGGCTACAAAATCCCCCCCGCCCTCGTTCTTCCACAGGTGACTATATTGTTAATAATAATTGTTTATAACTTGATTATAATATGGGAGCCCAGGCTTAAGAAAGAGTGGATAGAGTGGAGAGGGAGGTTAACGATTCTTTCATGATTGGGGCGGGGGGAGGGAGGGAGAGGGACCCCTCCTCCCCGCCCCAAACAGAGGAAAGGCGCCGTGTACAGAGGTCCTGCACGTATGCGGAGGGACCCCAGGCGACATGGCGCTACGCTGTGGCGTGACGGCTACGAAGGTGAACTTCCGGAGTTCGGGCCGCACACCCGTCCACAGGGGAGAAGGGAGTAAAAATGTGTGCTCAAAAAGAGCCAGCACTAAAGATCGAGGCGTGCTGTATGTTAAAAGAAGGGGAGAGGGGGGGGGATGGGGAAATGGAACGTGGGCGGGTGCGCGGACCGCTGTCCGGAAGGACCCCTCCCTCTCCTGTGAAAGATGTTGATGGGCTTAAGTTGAAAATTTTAGTTTTTAATCGTTAGTCTGATAAAGCAGCCTAGCAACGAGTTAGGTAACGAGGGAAATTTATATTTTATGTAAAAGAAAGGCCTAGCGGTTTTATCCTACCAAATTATACCTAGTAGTTTTAGGATATGAATTTAAGTAGAGTTAAAGAAGGAAGGTGTAAAGTTAGGTTTTCTAATAGAGAGAAAGACGTAGCAAAGAGGACGATTCCTATTGTTTAAAGGCCTACATAATCTAGTTTTAGTTTGCTCGCACACAAACTCCTCCAACAAATTAGGAGGCTGGCGAGAACCCTATCAGAGTGAGAAAAGCTACCTATCAAGAACCTATTCTATGAAGTCCGTACCCACCGGCACAAAAGGCCTACGAGTGGGGGGATGACAGAGTGTGGAACGACGAGAGTCGGAAAAAAAAGATAGTGGAGGAAGGAAAAAATGAAAAACCAGAGAAAACTAGCTAGCTAGAGGTCCTAGGCCCTAAGAATACTACTTTTGTAGTATGTCCTACAACCCTAGCTGGATAGTCGAATAAAACATCGAACTATCAAAATAAATTAAAAAAAACAAAAACCTAGTGCCCTATTTATGCTCACGGAATGAAAGTCCCTGAAGGATGAACGGTTGGCGAAGAGCAGAGTTGAGTAGTGGCAGTTAGAAGACTTGAGGGAGGAACATGGAGTGGGACAGAATCCACACTCCACTTCGGCGGCAGCTCATCCGCTGTGCCCGCTCCCGAAATGTAGAGATGTTCAGATGTGATCACAGTAAGGCAGAGGCAGCAACCGCAGGCCGGAAGCGCAGTCGTTCAATCGAAGATGAAGGTAGTAGTTGGTCGTTGCTCCCTTTCTTTTTCTCAAGTACACCAGCAGCGTAGGTGTGTCGGTCCGCAGATGAGGATGATGATGGGGGATTAACAGAGAGAAAAATAGAGATTTTACGCCCTCTGAGCCAACAGGCTATTTGAGGCATTTTGATTTATAAAGATCCTAGAAAAAAGGTGGATTTTAAGTTTTATAAGATGAAGTTTTTAGAAGAATAAGTTATTTATTTTATCAGAGTTTATAAAGAAATTTTTTTTATTTTAATAGCGCAAGCTGAAGAATATAAAATTTAAGTTTGTGATAAAATATTTTGTTTTTAAAAGATATTTAGCTGTTTGCTTTTAAGTCTGGCAGATTGGAGGAGGTCTGAGTAAAAAAAAACCAGGGCTACAGTTAAAATTCATGCATTTTAGGCTCAACTGAGCAATTAGATAAAAACAATCCGTGTTTGTGCTCGGGAAGAGCTTTTATTATTAAAATTCTTGACAGGCAGAAGCCTGTGTTCAAGCTAATATACAGTTTAAAAAAAATTTCAAAAAAAAGTTCTGAAAAAGTAGAAGTTATTCTTTTATTTCCTTTTTCTATATATACATTTTTTATATAAGGCTATCCTATTAGGTTTTGGTCCCTTGGGACCAAACACAACTAATAGTTACCTAGAGGTTTTTAATTATAAATTTATTTGATACAGACAACTGTCAAAAAATTATTTGGCCAAAAAGCTATTAATATTAATATGTACATTGTTATTATGTACACAACTTTTACAGACAAACTGTTTAAACTTTTTACAAGTAACGTTATTGTTTAATATTTAAATTATAACTAAGTTGAATTTTTAAACTATATTAAAGTTTTAACAAGTGTTTAATTTATTTAATATTGTCCATAGAGCAAAGTATAATGTTATTTTCACGTATGTGAATTTATAAAATTTGTGTTAAAAATTTATGTTTTACTCTAGTCAAGCTACGGGACTCAACCCCATAGCTTTAAAATTGTTTTGTTAAAATCTATGTCTTAAAATTGTTTAATATGTAAAATAAGTTAAGATTTGATAAAAAAGACGAGTTTATAACTATTAAGGTTCCATAGTTATATTAAAAGTTGCTATTAAAATCTAGTTTGTTTTATGTATATTTTGGTCTTACCTGACCGTATGTGATTTAGTTATTTAACTAGATAAAATCTAGTGAGAGGTCATTATTTTATATGTAATGGGGTGGTAAGGGGGTAAAGGGATAAGTGAATAGGGATAAGGATAGGGAAGTTGATGAGGGATAAGGATTGGAGGGTGAAGATAGGCACACTCCGCACAGACCAGGAACATATAGAGGAAACCAGACAGTTGTTTAGCTTTTGTTTATTTGGGTACTAGGAAATACTAAGGAAGACATAGGAAGACTAAAGAAGACCTTTCTATACATATACTATGTCACTATGTTAGATGACACAGTTAAAATATAATTAGCATTCAATGTCCAGTAACAAAAATAAGCTAGCCGAAAACCCGGTTTTCGGACTGAGTCCACACCGGTGGTCAGACGGATTGTGACGTTGACACAGCGTCGGTGTAGCTTTCGTCAAATGTTCTGTTTTGACGTCAAATAAAGTAGCTACTTTGTATGTAGGACATTGAAAGAGTTGTTTAGTAACAACATTATGAAAGGATGGCTTTGATAAAATAGGTTTTATAAAGATAAGAGGTGACATAACTTGGCCGGTTAGATTGCCAGTTTTAAGGATAAATCAGCCATTCAATGTTTTAATTAACAAACTAATAAAGTGATTGACATAACTACAATAAGATTTTATTATTGGAATGACAATCAAATAGAAGAAAATGGCTAAATTATAAGTTTATTATTACTACTAGTTGGCCTGAGATTTGAGGGGAGGCCATTGGAGATTTGAAAAACCGGGTCGCATGATGCGATTTGAAAAGTGACATGTCTAAAAATAGATATGATGTCATATAGTGAGGCGCGCGCGACTTGGAAAAAGGGCCTAGGCACGCTTGTCGTATGCTAAAAATAGTATTGCGTGACAGGTAGGCCTTATGAAATACGGCACTCTGTCACATATATAAAGTTGTTTATGAGTAGGGGAACATACCGCCAGAGGCCACCATTGTTGTAAATAATCTTATGTGTTCCATCTGATCCCAGGGGGGGGTAGCAACAAAGACTCCCCCGCCCCTGATGTCACGGTGGAATGTGAGATAGGTGAGATTAATAAAAGTTGTTATTTATAATTAAATGGTTTTTAAGAGGATGGTATAAGAGTTGAGGGTGGGGATGGTTAACGACTCCTGTATGCTCGGGACGGAGGGAGGGAGGGGAAGGGACCCCTCCTCTCCGCCCCGAGCAGTGACAGGACACCGCATGGGCAGTCCCAAAAAGGGGGGGGAGCACAAGCGTAAAACGCAACGGTTACGAAAGATACCTCCGTTGTGTGTGCCGGACACCCATCTGCATAGGAGAGGGGTTTTTTAAAAAATAGTGGGCTCAAAAGAGTCACTTCAGCCCATCAGGCACATATTTTAGATAAAAGGGAAATGGGGGAAAAGGGGGCGGGAATGCAGACAGGTATACGGCCAGCACACCAGAGGGACTCTATTCCCACCAGTAAAAATAGTTCCAGTATTTTAAACAAGGTGCTTGAATGACACCTGGCCAATTGCCCCGGCGAGCCAAACCATTGGTGACCAACCTAATTTATGGTGTTTACTTAAGATGTTCTTTTCGTTATATATTAAGTTATTTTGTTTGCATTTGTCTATAACAGGTTGTAGTTCCTTTTTTATCTGATTACAGGGATCAAAAATATGCTTCAGACTAAAGATTTTTCCACATTTACATGGGGTGTTCCTGAATTTACATCGAATAGAATCAGTATAGAATCTGTTGATTCTGCCTTGAATTTTATGGGGAACGGGCAGGTGAAGACCACCACTGATAAATTTCCTGCACCGGAGTTGGGCTTCTAAATAGGAATCCAATTCCTCAGCCCATCTCCGGTACACACAACGTTTTAAATGGTTTTTAATCTCTGACAGAGACAATTTAATGTTTATAGACTGACCCTCGATGTGTTCAGCTGCCCTTTTGGCTGCTGTATCAGCAAGGTCATTCCCCGTGAGTCCCAAATGGGAGGGAATCCACATAATGGTTAGATCGGTACCTTTAATTCTTATTTGATGAATAAGGTTTTGTATCTCTTGAATGATTTTCCTTCTATTTTTTGTATTATTTTGCAATGCTTGTATCGAGGATAAGGAATCTGTGAGGATTGTCACCTGATACAATGATTTTTGAAACTCGTTTATAAAAAAACAGGCCTCAAGAATTGCCCAGAGTTCTGCACTAAATATTGAGATTTTTGAATTTAGTTGAAAGGATTTAGTAATCTTGAGGGCTGGAATAGTAAAAGCGCACCCTATTTGTGAGTCGGAGATCTTAGAACCGTCTGTATATATTAATAAATGATGTTTAATTTCGGAAACTTTTTCTTTGGCCGCAACTGAAAGTAGATTTGACTGATTTGATTTTGAGTACATTTGATGTAGAGCAGTATCAAAGTGTGCTGATTCCCATTCCCAATGTGGGATGGGGAATTTTGGATGAGTTTCAATATCATCTATTTCCAGGCCCGCCATGGAGAGCATTTCCCGGGAATAGTCTAATGGGTTGCAAACTTTTTGTGCAATAATTGGTTTTTGTTGTTGAAAGGATGGATGGTTATAAAAAGGGTCTTCAAATTCTTCCTTAAAGCTTTCTATAGAAAAATGATTTGTTGCATATAGTCTTGTAAGGAATGTAGAAGTGTTTAGTTTCATAAGATGTTTTATTGGAATCCAACCTATTATTCCGTAAATCAGGTTAGTATTTGCAAACTTTGGAACGTTGAGGGCAGCTTTTAGAGCTTTTAGCTCTGTTATTTGTAGTTTATTTACTAGATTATCTGTGATGTTATGGAATGCTTCCATCCCATATGTTAGGCGACTGCGGACTAGAGCTTGTGTTAAAAGAACAAGAAACTTGGAGTTTTGAGCCCATGTCTGGGAAGAGATGATTCGAATAAAATTGGTGCCTTTTGTAGCTTTTTGGCAAAGGTGGTCAATATGTGGGCTCCAGTTAAGACGTGGAGTGAGAACCACCCCTAAAAACTTGACTTTATTAGTCATTGATTTTGGTTGGCCCAAAATGTTAATATTGATATTTTTTTGGATTAGACTATGGCGAAAACACATGAACTCGCACTTGTCCGGGGACAGGGAGAATCCATTTTTCTGTAAGTAGTCAATGATAAGATTAGTATTAGTTTGATGGTTTTGTAGGTGTATAGCTAGAGCTTTTGAACTTTTTGTGAATGCTGACGACCAGATGGCTATGTCGTCAGCATACATGGAAATTTGACAATTTTTGAGTTTTAATTTGGAAATATCATGAATCATGATATTGAAGAGAGTTGGGGCTATGATGCTGCCTTGGGGGACCCCCATGTCAATTCGATGTATTTTTGACACGGAGGACCCCACTTTGACTCTTAAAGCACGGTTATTTATGAAGTTTTGTATAAAATTAAACATATTCCCGTGAATACCGAGACTGCTGACTTTATCTAGAAGCCTCCCATGCCAAACGGAGTCGTACGCCCCTTTGATGTCAAAGAAGGTGGCGAGGACTTTCCTGCGTCTCGCAAAGGCCTTTTTGACATAGGAGGTTAATCTTATAACTTGTTCCATGCAGCATCTATGTTTTCGAAAACCTGCCTGGAATTTGGGAAGAACGTTATTTTTTTCTAAATAGAAATCAAGTCTGCATTTTACGATACGCTCGTAAATTTTACCCAGATGTGGGGTGAGGGAAATGGGGCGGTAGCTTGCGGGGTCCCTAGCCGGTTTTCCAGGCTTAGGGATCCCAACTACCTGTGCCTCCTTCCATGCATTTGGGATTTCGCCCTCAGCCCAACATCCGGAATAAAAATGGTGCAAGACTTTAAGAAAAGATGGGGGCAATTTCTTTATAATTGTATAGGAGATAGGGTCATCTCCTGTTGCTTTATTTGTCTTCCTAATCATATTTATGGCGGCAGCAAGCTCGGTAATCTTTAGGGGAGCATTAATGATATGTGAATTGTCATTAGACTTTTCAAAACAATAGTTTACTTTACGTTTGTCCCGTTGAAAAACAGGCAAATGTTTTGTTTGGCTCGCCTGGGCAAATCGACTGGCCAGGACATCAGCGGTATCTGAGTCAGCAGTTGTTAATTTATCCCCATCTAGGACACGCGTGTTAATATTATAGCCTTTATTTTGGACCCTCTTTAAGCAGGGATTAACACATAACCAAAGACTACTAAATAGAAATCTAACTATGTAGCTGGGACATGGGAAAATCCTAGCGTTTTCATTGGTTCCCCGTTTTAACGAAAGGATAAAAACAAGAAAGCTAGCTCCCTTGTACTCTAGGTCCCAAATAAACCCTGTTAAGTAAAAAATAGATAGTTTTTTTGTGTGTGTTTTTTCTCCCCCTCTTGTTGGGGAACAAGGCCCTTGGCCCATATGGATACCCCGGCTTCCCCGGATGGGGTGGAATCCCCCACTGCTGGGGCGAGGCCCCAGGAGTCCCTAGGGAAAATTTTTTGGGCCTCCCCAAACAAAACGAGACCAAAGTCATTCCCTGTCTCTTTCAAACCTTTCATTGAGTGAGTCGGACCAGGAGTCCACCACTCCCACTAAAAATCCGCTCTCAGCGGGCAAAATAACCACGGTCCTTGATGACAGTGTGTTTCTCACCTCGGTGGAGGACAACGGGTCCTTCACCGAAGTTCACTCAAGGAAAAAGAAAAGATCTAGAAGAGAAAGGGGGTCCAGTGACCCCCTGGATGAAGGGGTCCTGGACCCCCAAAAAACATCCCCTGAAGGAAAAAAGCTCAGGGATGACTTCAAGTCAATGGAGGAAGCCTCCAATCCGGGAAATCCACCCAAGAAAATAGTACAGGGGCCCTTCCTCAGACTGGCAATGATACTCTGGCCGGGCCACAAACGTGTGGCTCGAACACAGTGTTAGAAAGTACTCCTGTCTCCGCAGAGATTGAGCTGGTGGAATCAGTCTGGGGCAAAACACCGACTGCCAACCCAGCTCCTAAACATAACCAGAACCAAAACTCTCAAAAACAAACGAACACCAAAACCGACCCAAGAAATGTGGCACCCCCAGTCTTCCTTAAGTTTCCCATTGTCATGGAAGACCTGGGTACAGGTACAGCAAAATTTCGGGCTCTTGGGCCCAATTCCAGTTTCCAACTCTGGAAAAGTACAGTGGGAACCATCCTCAGCCAGCGACCTCTTTCCACCAATTGCTGGCTGATAGGATGTAAAACACTAAATCAACAACAACTCTTGAAACAGAAATCTTTAGCAGGAATACATATCAAATGTCACATCCCAGCAGCTACAACCGAGGGTGTAATTAAAGGCATTGCCACATCAGAGAACATCAACAATCTGATTCCCCACATTCAGAATGCCAGGCAAGCCACTCGTCTGAAAAATAAGGATGGTACGCCATCAAGAGCTATTAAGATCACTTTTGACTTGCCCACTCTCCCACCTACAGTTAAAATTCAAGCAGAAGAATTTGTAGTTCACACATATGTGGCACCTGTCCGTAGGTGTCGCAGATGTGCCCGCCTTGGGCACAGGGAAATGTGTGTGCGGTGTGCCCAGGGCGGACACAACGTTAAAGACTGCTCCTCCAACATCATGAAATGTGTAAATTGTGGTGGAGGCCACTCGAGTGCCTACCTCGGGTGCCCAGAGTACCAGGCTCGCCTCAGAGCAAATAAGATAAGAGGAGCCTCTTTCATACCTTTCTCGGAGGCAATTCGTAGAGCAAAAACACAATTGAAAGATGAAAAGACAGAAAGGGAAAGTATGAAACCACCTCCCTCCCCCCCTCCTCCGGTAGATACCCTTTGGAGAACAGAGGAGAGGATACATATCCCCCATCCAGGGAGCTATGCAGCAGCCCTTCAAAACCGTACCACCACCACACAAAAAAACGCTAGTCATATACAACATGGAATAATAACCAACACTCCTTCCACTCCAACGATAACTTCCAAACCAGTCGTCTCATACAAAATAAGAAGAACAAGAATAAACAGCAACAGAATTCGCTCTTTAAAGCTTAAAGCTAACAATCTGAAAGCCTCTCTCTCCAAAACCATCTCAGAGACGAGAATACAACAGATTGTTGCGGTAGAAATTCAAAAACAAACTCAGTCCATGTTAACAACAGTCACTGAATACATGGATAAACTCATGACAACTTTCAACCAAAAACAGCAAACATCAGTTCAAACATCAGATGTCATTTCTTCTACTCCTACAACCTTAAACCTTGAACAGTTTGCTAAAGCTTCCTCAAATAAACCCCCGAGAGAGCAGATTGTAACACAAATTCTCATATCATTAGCTAAAGCCAAAACTACTAACAAACCCTCACTGCTACTGATGGCCTGGCTGCCCTCTTCCCTGTAGGGGCAGGCACACCCCCATCAACCCTTTCCAAAGACACTAGTTTACTCAGTCTGGCCAACTTGGTCTGCGAGAATAGTCCTATTGGCAGAGGCAGAAACAGACTTACACCATCAACTACAAGTAGAACAGACCGTCCTTAAAAACAAATCAAACAAATTACTAGCACAAGTCAATTTCCGGGACCCCGAACATGGGGTCCAATAACACCCCCTTTAGTATTCTACAATGGAATTGCCGATCAATAAATAGTAACATAGACCATGGATCCTATATTTACAGGATGATCAACATCGGTCAAGGACGTTGGAACTGTCGTTGCGCATGCGTTGAGTTGGAAGTTGCGTGATTTACTTCCGGTTTTGGAGGAGACATTTGTTTTTGTTCTGGTTCTGGTTCTGTTTTGCGCGTCGTGTTCAACACAAGCAGTGATTTTCTTAACATTCTGGTATACATATGCCGGGTAAGAACTGTGCTGTTGTAGGCTGCCATGCTTGGTCGACAAAATGCAGGGGCTTGTCCTTCTTCCGCATTCGTCGACCCTACCATCCAGAGTGGGAGAGTGCTCTTGTGCGAGCTGTCAACAGGCGTGATGCCGGCTTCCACAAGGAGAAAGCATGCATTTGTTCTCGACATTTCAAGGACAACTGCTTCAAAGAGGGTAAGATTATTAATTCATTATGCATTTTTGTTGAAGAAACCATTAAAAAGAAAGGCAACCTCCTCAATATCATCCTCTCCCTTTCCTCTCTCCCCCCAACATTTCCCGTTACAGTTTACTTCTCACCTTTTTTTGTCTTCATCCTTCTCTTTCTCCAGTTTCTTCTGTCACGCTCTCTCTCTCTCCTTCCCTCTCCATGTGTGTGTGTGTGCATTTTAATGGATTTTTATTATTGTTTTCCTCAGGCTAGTGCAAATTTGTGTTTGGGCGAGTACATTTTTTTCAGCTAGCCACCTGGAGGGCAAGTAAAAATTTTAAAGTTTGGCCTGGCTTGATTACCTGAGAACAAAATTTGATTGACCATTCCCCGGTGGGGGGTCTTCCATACAAATAGCTCCCCCACCTTTTGGAAGTTCTATGCTTGTAACTTCCTCTAATCGGTCACTCTCTTTGACTCTGCCTTTTCTCTTTGTTTACTGTCCTCTACTATCTTTCTGACTATTTGGCCCATTCACCTGCCTTCTTTTACCCCAAATATATCTTCCATATATAGTTTTATCCTTTGAGCTCTTTCGAAATTGAAATGTGTCGGCTGATTTCAGCGAGGAGACCAGTGAAAACTGGAAAACAGACACATACGTACCCATTGACACCATTGTGGCCTTACGGCCTGGGAACACAAAAGAAGAAGAAAAAGATTTATAACATCTGCCATAAACATCTCACTTATGTGGCATATTCAGTCTCAAGAGTGTGGAGAAAACTTTCAAGTGTTTAAAAAATGGCGAAAAAGGTCAAGATGTGCCACCCCCCCTACCTATCTCGGTTAATTCTATAAGACGGGAAAACGCAACGAACCACAACTGTGACAAATCGCGGTGTACTGCAGTACATAGTGGGGGGTAGGGTTAGGTTTAGGGCTAGGGTTAGGGATAGGGTAAGAAAGGCAAAAACGGAAAAATAGAATTAACCGAGAAATGCATGGGGGGTGGCACATCTTTACCTTTACCAAAATGGCCGAAAAATTAAGGTTGCCAACAAGAAATGGGATCAGTTGAAGAAATAAAAAGGCTAGAGCTGTTCACAAATTAAATACAAGTTGGTCTCTTTTACCACAGATCCAGCGTCACACGCCAGAGCCTGTGGAAAGAGTGCAGTACTACACATTCCAGGAAGTCAGTTCTGCAGTGTCACAGAACCTACCTTCACCTTGGCACCTTCAAACTAGCACTCCAGAGAGGATTGTTTTGGTGTCACTCGACAGCTCACAAGTGATGCTGCAAGTGCGCATCACTCCAGATTTTACAGCCAAGGTGTTTGTGATGAACGTACCTGCTCCAAATCTCACTACAAATGTGGAGAAGGTAAATATCTAAGTGTAAGATAATTATAGGCGAAATTTAGAGTATTTTTTTTTTTAAAGATTTGAATGTTGCTGGTTTACAAACAAATCTCAAAACCCAAACAGTAGAAATGAATCATTCAATCACTATAGCCCTTTCCCAAAACTCGATCAATTAGCGTTATCTTCCCCTGCTCTGGTGTGTCGCAGGTGAGTTCCGGCAAAGTACTTCTTAAAGTGCACAAATAACCCACGGAAAACTCGCAAACGAGCTAGAGCGGCTCCTCTTTCTCTTTACTATCCGTGTGTGTGTGCGTGTATGTGTGTGTGTGTGTGTGACATCACTCGTCCAAACTTTCTTACTTCGTTGTAGGATACGGCTATAGGCTTCTTTTTATGTTCACTCTCTTCCCCTAACATTTCTTTTCACTTCTCTCTTTCCTTTCTTTCCCACCTTTTTTTCTCATAATTTTCCCCTCTCTCCAGTTTCTTCTGTCACTCTCTCTCCTCTGTGTGTGTGTGTGTGTGTGTGTGTGTGTATATTTTACTGTTTAGGGATTTTTTGGTTGTTTCCATCAGGCTAGTGGAAATGTGTTTGGGCGAGTAAAAGTTTTCAGCTATCCACCTGGAGGGCAAGTGAATTTTTTTCCCAACACAAAATAACTCGTTCTTTCAAAGTTTCATCAAAACTGGAGATGTGTACACACACACACACACACATATTTCCGACTTTACTTTTTGGTATACACTATGAACACGAATTGTGTATTATTCCAGTTTGTCATTGCATCCATTTTCGTAACTTCTCGTTATTAATAGACAGAGATGTTATGATTTTTTGGCCCCACTTGTCTTAAAGGGGAACCCTGACGGATGAGTTCTTGCAAAAAACATGTCGAGATAGCCAGGAAAATACCCTTTACAGAGATTGCAACACTCACTTTGCTCTGTTTTTTTTATAAAATCAAACTGTGAAATCGGCGATTCCCCCATGGCACATGCCTTCTCTTTTCCAATGGCCGCCTGAGTCGCTTTTTGCAAAAACTTATCGGTCAGGGTGTCCCTTTAAGGGCCTGCAACACTATGTGATTCAATCTCAATGTGATGTGATTGTGACGATATCTGAGTCATTGAAACATTGCATTATAAAAATTGAGAGATTGGCAGTCAGGGAAGACAACATAATTTATATTAACTAAATGATGGTGTGTTCATCGTTCCTTGAGCTTCAGATTGCTCTCAAAGTTCTTGGGTTATGTCAGGCATGAGATTTTTCAGCCTTTAATTATTAGTTTATACTGATTTCAGTTTTTTGAAGGGAATCTTCAGGTTTGTTCTCTTCCATGACTTTGAACAGAGATGAGTGCATGTCACAGCTTTTTTCTGCCTAAATAAAAAAATCTCAATCTCATGCCTGAATGTGACCCCTGATTACAGAAAATGATGGGCCTTTTTCTAAAATAATGGGCCAATAATGTGTTGCTGTACTATTAATTATAGTTTAATTTTATTGCAGACTTCATGGGGCACAAACTGAGGGGTCAAATCTCCCTCGATACAGTAGCTCTGCAACCATGTTCTATATATATAATATAATGGTCGGTAAAACAATGCTATTTTTCAATTTTGTGTATGCCTGTTTTTTATTTTGTGTTTTGTTAGGTCTGCGTGAAGAGGCACTTGAAACGTCTGACCAGTCTCCACCTATGTGAAGGAGTACCACAAGCTGACTATCAGAACTTGGCCAGCCTCCCAGACGGCGACCCTGCTCAAGTCTACTACAGGCACATTGGGTACAGTGGGCAGGAGATTGGGGAGGGAACAGCATCAATCAAGCACACATCAACAGTGAGGTCTACTTCTTGTCTACTGTTGCTGGAGCCCTCAGTCACCCAGTGTCAGTCTTGCGCATATGCAAAGGGTCTACTTCAAAAGAAGTTTGAGAGAGCTGAAGCAAGTAGGTCCAAAAACTTGTCGAAGCACAATCCGTTGTATTCCGCCTCAAAAGGCAGTTTGATCCAAGAACTAAAGCAAATAAGAAAAGATAAAAAGAACCTTGAATGTGAAGTTATAAAATTTAAAGATTCTCTAAAGACTGATAGTGTTGAAATCAGCTGTGACATGCACTCATCTCTGTTCAAAGTCATGGAAGAGAACAAACCTGAAGATTCCCTTCAAAAACTTTTCTGGGAGGAGCAAGTTAAAGCCTTCAAGTGTGCTGAAAAGGGTATGCGCTGGCATCCAATGATGTTGCGACTGGCCATCCTCATTCACAGCAAAAGCCCGGCTGCATACGACACTCTCCGCAGTACTGGTGTGCTGCGACTGCCGGGAGATTCCACGTTGAAAGATTACACACATTTTTACCACCCACAACCTGGCTTTCAAAAAAATGCTCTTGACGAGTTGCGCAAAAAAGCAAAAGATTTGAAAGACCATGAACGTTTTGTTGTACTCCTTCATGATGAAATGACAATTAAGTCAGATCTGGTGTTTGACAAACGTTCCGGTGAGCTAGTTGGATTTGTGAAGGATGGGTACACGCAGTCTGGTCTGGCCACACATGCGCTTGTTTTCTATGTTGTCGGTGTCAATACCAACATCAGTGTCAGTATTGGGTTCTTTGGCACTCAAACAGTTACTGCAGATGTGCTTTATCCACTCTTTTGGAAGGCTGTTGGCTATGTTGAGCGCTGTGGCCTGAAGGTTATAGCATCTACAAGCGACAAAGCGTCACCAAACCAAAGGCTATATGATCTTCATGGCCACACTGCACGTGGGACCCCCGCAGATGTGTGCTACAAAACAACCAATTTGTATGCTAGAGATAGAGAGATTTTCTTCTTTTCTGACGTTCCACATTTAGTCAAGACAGTGAGAAACAACCTGTACAATTCAGGTTATGGCAAAAACACGCGCTACTTGTGGCTCAATGAGAAACACTTGCTGTGGACACACATTCTGGATTTGTTCAAGCAAGGTATGGAAGGGGATGTTCAAAGGGCTACAAAGTTAACTTTTGATCATGTTTATTTAACTCCTTCGTCAACCATGAATGTGAGGCTGGCTGCGCAAGTATTGAGCTTTACTGTTGGCAACGTTTTGGCCGAATATGGTCCTCCAGAGTGTGAAGAAACTGCCAAATTCATTTTAAAGATGGACAGGTTTTTTGATTGCCTAAATTCTCGCAGCATTGAAGAAGGGACAAAAAAAAGAAAACCGGACTTACTTCCATACAGAGAAGTAAATGATGTGCGTTTTGCATTCTTGCAAGAGCTTCATGACTTTCTGGTTGATTGGAAGCATGCAGTAGATACAAGACCTGGGCCATTCAGCCAGAGTGAACGCAACAGGATGTTCTTGTCTCACCAGACCTTTAAAGGGTTAATTACCACATTAAAAGCCTTTCCTGAGGTAACACGGTACCTCCTTCAGAGTGGTGTGCAGTATGTTCTTGCCAATAAATTTTGTCAAGATCCTTTGGAAAAGCACTTCGGGAGGCAAAGAGGCTTGGGACATCAGAACACAAACCCCAATTTGTGGAGGTTTGGATATAATGAAAGCAAACTGATGCTTGGCAGAAGTCTGTCCCTCATGATTGAGCCAAAGGGCAACATTTCCAGGAAAAGGGCAGGGGAAAAACCAGTTGTTGCAATCAGCACAAGCCCTTTGAAAAAGATCTGTAGGCGTTAACTTCTTTTGCAGAGTGAGTGGTGTCCCTTGATCTATGGAGGGTGTTTTGATTTTTGCGTGTACTTTTTGTTTAATTCTACCATCAAAACTGTTCACTATCAGGGCTCCTCCTGTTGTGTTATAGTTTATAAGTACTTACAGTGATCATTACTGTGTTTGGAGAGACGTTGTGTTATTGTAAAGGTTCGTAATAAGAAAGTGCAATTTTGTTGTAACCCAGTTAAATGAACTCTAGTGAACAATTTTTTTCTCTCGGTCTGGTTGCTTTTATTCTGCTCCTTCTGCGCGTGTTTCACGCATGTTTATCGAATTCCTGCATTCGGCGGGTGGCCCGTTTGTGAACTTTGAACCGGCATATCCTTCGAATTTGCTTATCACGTGATGGTCTGTGGCGCGTGTGATTGGAGCTCTGTGTATTGTTGCTGTAAACAGAAACCCACGTTACCGTAAATAGAATTATATGTGGGAGACTCGGTGTTTGTCAACACAATCTGCATCATTCAGATCTGTTGCCGTGTATCATGTTAGGCTTTTGAAAACTGATAACTGATAATGTCAACAAAAACAAAACATCGCCTCCTCAATTCGCCCTTTTGGGCGAAGAAAAATGTAAAAAAAATCCCGATAGTTGATAGTTACGCTGATATTCAGCAGAATAATTCTCTGAGAGTCCTAAAAAATCACTCATTTTTGTGGGGGGTTCTAAGCCGGAGATCAGTTGTTTTTTTAATAAGAAAACATTTTGGGGGATTTTGTTGATGTCTTACAGTTACACCTTTTCTTTTTTATACATATAAAACACATTCTCTCTAATAGTAATAGTGTAATAACATGTATTAATAGCATGCTCTCTCTCTCTTTTGTCATTTTCACTTGTAGGCCCAGCAGTGGTTTTCCTTTCTTCTTTGCATTGATGCTTGTCCCGCTCATAGCACATGTACAGTTAAACCTATGTGTGTTTTTGGCAAACTTTCAAAAAACAAATGTTTTTAATGTGGGAATTCTTCTTTTTCATTTTGGAATAGTTTGTTTTTAAATCACATCATTATGATAATGCGATGGCAAAACTATTTTGATGCTGATTCAACGTACCATATTGTTTGGACTATAACAGTATAAGGCACACCTATAAAGCGCACCTCCCAGATTTAATACAGTAGTGCATTTTAGTGGGGGGTTAATTCGTGTTTTAATTCATTTGTGGTCATTCGCAAACTGTACTGTTATGTTAACAGAATTATGCGTGAGTGCTCTGTTAACAGAATTGATTGTGTGGGGTTTTGTTGTTGTCATTTATTTTTTAAATTACTCCTGTTTTCACTTCCTTTTGACCTAAAAGTTTATCTTTAGATATGATTATTATAGAATGATTAGATATGATAATAATAGAATAAAAAAACATTACTCTGCATAAGTCTGTTGTCTGTGTGATAATCATTATCTAATACATAATATATCACATTGTCAGCTGCTCATTATCATAATGAGCAGCTGACAATGTGATATATTATGTTTTGAAAGTATGTATGTGTACTTGTCAGTAATGCAATGACCCGGCCAGTGACCTATAGATAGCAGGAAAGACAAGTGCTGATCTGGAAAAATGAAACAGAGTAAGCTTGAGTATAGTATTTTTGGGAGAATACCCTCAAAAGTTTACACAACATTCATGATTTTTTAAATATATTTTGTCACTATTTTATTAGTCATATTTTATAAGGCACCCCCCCCCCCCCCCCCCCCCCCCCCGTCTCAGTCTGGGAGACAAGTATAGCCCGTAGTTCATAAAATAAAGAATACTTTAGTTAATGGAGGCACCATGTCCAGTTGACCTGCCACTGTTAGAACCATGAAGATTTAGGGACAATACTGAAGGCATAGCATTCTTCTTCTTCGTCTGTCGCTCAGTTTCACCTCAATTATGAGCCCAGATGCATCATGCTGTCCTTATGTGCCTAGAACAAAGTAGGCCCAACATGTCTGAATTCAGCTGAAGAAAATCTTTGTAAGAATTTTGTTTAAATAGGCAGGAGCATGATCCAGTTACATAGTTGATGACAGTAAGGAAAAGGCAGAGTCAAAGAGAATGACAGTTAAGAGGAAGTTACAAACACACAACTTCAAGAAGGTGAGGGGACTATTTGTGTGAAAGACCTCCCGGTTGCATCAGGGAGAGCAGCAAGTCATTCACAAAGACTAAAAATGCAATGATTTTCCGTCACTGAAAAAGGTATTTTATTATACAACTATTTCTCATACTTCCAAATTGCAATGCCAATCCTAAAAGGCATTCGACCAAAGGCCAATAGTTAGAAGCAGTAATCATCAAATCTCTTTCTCTCTGTCTGTCACTCTAGTCACACAGACATGACACACACATCTAAAAAAAAATGACTCAGGAATTAAATTCATTGATAGGATGAACAATATTACGGTGCATTAAATTGAAAAAGGCTTGTTTGAAAAATGACATTAAAAAAGCACTAAGAAATGACAAGGACCCTATATTATCTATATAGTATCCATGGAAATGAAATGTTTCCATAAACTTCCAAGGCAATACTTCACTGTTGGCTCAAACAGCGGACTAATGTCAATTCCAAACAGAACATAAATTTCACTAAAGGCCAATAGCTATAAGCAGTAATCTCACTCTCTCTCTCTGTGTCTCTCTCTATTTCATACACACAGTGACACACATCTCCACATCTACTACCTTGAAAAATATATACAGGAATAAAACATGAGACATCTGTGCCAAATAGGCCCTTGCCTTTGAAAAAGGCTTTTTAGAAAATTACATTTGTAAAATAAGTTCTACTAAGGAATGAAACATGTCTCAATGAAATGAAATATGCATCCGAGTGACTCTTTACCAATAAAATTCAAGGCAATGCTCAATGAAGTAATGTTATGATGGTGGATACTGTTGATGATGCTATTTTGTCAATGAAAAGGATGTTAATTGTTATGGTGATGCTGATGAAAATGATAGGTGTGTGGTATTTAGTGATGATGATAAAACTGGTGACAAATTGTGAAAACGCAGCGATACCCAAAAAGTAAGAGACATATTAAAACTTATACAGTGATCGCGCTAGGGATTTTGAAAACCAGTCCCCTCAACGACAATGTTCCTCAACAACCAGTGTCAAAACGGTACGAGTCCCATGGAAACAAAAAACAGTGAAAACCACACTATCAAAGCTTCTGCTAAACAATTTATTAGTCCTAGCCCAATTTTACCAGTCCCTGGGACTGACAGGTCAATTTTTTTTGGAGTATTTTGGTTTTGCAACCGGTATTTTACTAATAATTACCAGTAAATGCGATCACTGCTTATACAGTGGAACCTCCATTAGAAGACTCCCTCCATATAAGACCTACTTTTCTGAGACATTGCCCTTCTTTGCAAGTATTAAAATTACCTCCCTTATAAGACCCCTCCCTTACAGAACCTCATTTTGTCTGATTTTTGAAGGTCTTACAAGGGAGGTTACACTGTACGATCTATAATAAGCCTTCAAAGGATTTCTTTCTGCTCCTAAAAAGTATAAACTGTAATCTAGAATTGAAACACATTGTTTACAAAATTGTCTTGCTAGCTCTCAGAGTGCCAACGCATCATGTATCACATGCCTTTATTCTAGAACAGTAGAAGTTACTGAAGGACTGGAATTTTTTTCACAAGACAATTGAAAATATTCGAACTTACAAGGCGCATCTTCAAAAGTACTAAAGTCTAAAATAGGTTCAGTAAACAGTTTCCTTGGCTATAAAATTAAATGATAGTCCTGGGAAAGGAAATGATGACAGTGATGAAAAAAAATAGTAAGTAAAAAAACAATTGCTTGAGGCAGTGTCCTTCCTATCGATTCTCTTGCAAAGCTTTGCGCAGACTTTTTTGTTTTCGGGTCGTTTTGGTGGCAATTCGATGCCTTTCCATGTACATTTTGCACTTGTGATGGGCACGTATTGTGAAGTACAACTTCACAACTCCATGTAAAATGTTTTCTTGGACTTTTTCAGATGCATTGATGTCATGCATCTGTTCATACAAACACAATGTGATACTGTCTGAGGCAAGACACTGGGAAAAGTATGTTTCAAAAGATAGAGTCTTAACTCCAGCAAAGCATGTCCTGAAAATGGATTCCATGTTGACAAACATCTGGCAAGCGTTTGATGTTGGTTTGGTCAAGCCTCCTCTGTTAAGAACCTGGGTCAGTGGGCGCTGTGTGGAGCTTGCAGTGGAAGTGGTAGTAACGACTTCTTTGGACTCGCATGCATTCAAGCACTCCATCACTGACTCCTTCTCAGCAATGTCTTTGATGCGCTGTGCTTTCTTCTTTAATTGAAAAAGAACATACCCTCCAATATATTCCACAATGTCAACTTCATTTTGTGGCACCTGACCATCACTTTGTACAACCTCTGTTGAACTTGATGTGTCATAGTTCTTTTTCAATAAGAATTCAAAAACTGTCATCGCCATGGATGTAGCTGTGAAAGGGCACAGAAGTTCTTC
This sequence comes from Phymorhynchus buccinoides, assembly GCA_017654935.2. Lineage (NCBI taxonomy): Eukaryota > Metazoa > Mollusca > Gastropoda > Neogastropoda > Raphitomidae > Phymorhynchus > Phymorhynchus buccinoides. Next base: position 17,420,530 of record CM065713.1, read on the forward strand.
CAGTGGCATGGTGTTTGAGGTGTTCAGCATTGCTTGATGAAATTTGCTGAAAGCCTTTTCCCTTGCCGCACACTTGAATTTGCCTTGTTTCCCCAAGCATCCATTAAGAAACTGTAAAGCTGGCACCAGAGCATTTCCTGTAAAACAATTATGAGCGACATTTCACCAAATGCTCTAAATTATGCATCTACTGATTTATAATCTTTTAATATCAAAAGCACCTGTATGCTCCACCCCCCACCCCACCCACCCACAAACCACAAACTAGATATATAACAAAAGCTTTCAGACAACAGATCTGCCCAAACCTAATTTTTCCTCAGTTAAAAATCCATTTGTAAACTGAACAGCACTTGGAATGTTGCTGTCAATGTTAAGATCATTATTAATATCAGGTTGAATTTTTTTTTTTTAGAGCACCCTATCTATGATTTTAGACTGGTCTTCTACCATCTCTCAATTTATTCTTTGTTTGAAATTTTGATATAAGAAGACACATGCACGCACACATGCATGCACATACTGTTCATACAAATTAAAACCACCAAAATATAAGTTATGACTAAACTGACATGCCTACTGGCTTATCCTGTTTCATGAACACATGAAATAGACAGTACTTAGCTTCAACGGATGCATTTTATTATATATTTTTAAAAGTTGATCCCATCTAAATGATCTACGCTGAACCAACCATCACATTTCCATGAAATACTAAAATCAGGATGGGCCTCTTTAATAAGGGGCACACACATTTAATGATTTATCACAGACCAAATTTATTCGCATACAGTAGATCTTTTACTTTAAGGCCTACTGCCGACCCGACAGGTATTGCTATCCTCAGCATAGCACACGACACCGAAAGTGTTACACAGTAGGCAATATTGAAACTGTAATAGCTGAGCATGCTTTCCAACTACTGAACTAGGCCAGGTATTATGCGTGAAATAGCAGACCATTAATTGGGGCCGACTAATAATACTAATAGGTGCCTTCCTGCCTACTTTTACCCATGATGTTACAGTGCCAGAGCCAACAATGTTTAACACACACACATCAAACCTCCCCTTTAATGGCTTTATTGAATGAGTCTAAGTGTGTTGTACTTGGAGAGATTCTGCATACAAAAATTGAAAACCAACAAGCTAGAGGGGTTTGGATTTTAAGAAGTGACAAATATGACAACATGGCAAATACGAAAGTAGCTTGTGTGTTTTGTAAATTTACCTAAAGTAGATAAGATTTATTTTTTAAAAATTTGCACAGAGATGGGATCCTCACATTTGATCTGTATGGGAACACTGACATGAAAATCCAATGGCACTTACTATTCACATTCTGAACAACTTGGCGATCCTCCTCGAACATGCAATTGTCTGACAGCAGGGAGGTACAGGCTTCATCTATGATTTCGATGCAAACCTGTACGGGAAAAAATAAAGAATGATTGGATTATTAAAAACTCCACTAAGGCCACACTTTCCTATTAGTGTGTATCCATGTTACTTTTGTTAGTCTGTGTGAGACCAATATTAATTCCTTCATAATCTTCAACTGTTTTGCCAAAGTCAGTACAATATGACCAACCACCTCAACTACACTGAAGTATTGTATGTAAATAGCACACACACCCCTATAAAAACATCACACACACAAAACAACAGAGAAAGATAGCAAGTCTAGTTAAAATCCAGTGGTCACTGTCAAGGCCTACTGCCGCCCCAACAGGTATTGCTACCATCAGCATAGCACACGACACCGAAAGTGTTATACAGTAGGCAATATTGAAACTGTAATAGCTGAGCATGCATTCCAACTACTGAACTAGGCCAGGTATTATGCGTGAAATAGCAGACCATTAATTGGGGCCGACTAATAATAGGTGCGTTCCTGCCGACTTTTACCCATGATGTTTAAGAATATTAAAAACTCCACTAAGGCCTCACTTTCCTATCAGTTTGTATCCAAGTTAGTCTGTGTGAGACCAATATTAATTCCTTCATAATCTTAACAAACTGTTTTGCCAAAGTCAGTAAAATATGACCAACCACCTCAACCACACTGAAGTATTGTATGTACCCCCCCCCCCCCCCCAACAACAACAAAAAACCCACACAACAACAACACCATCACATACACACACAAAACAAGACTAGTCAGAATCCAGAACAAAGTGGTCACAATCAAGAACCTGAAAACACAAAACTGATCCCAGCACCACAACACCAGCATCAAGCCTACACCAAGCAGTTGGCCCAGATCTACTGCCGCACACAATACAGACGGGCCAGTTTCCTATACCATCGGAGCATGGAACAACCTCCCGGAGTAGGCTGTTGCTCAGGGCAATTTTGTGTCTCCAAATCACACCCCTTTCTCCTTTTTAAAAAAAACCCTCCACAGACCCCCATCCCCTCACCCTGAATGGCACGGCATTACATTGGGGACCGATCAGTCAGAGTGGGACCTGGCTGGCTGGGCCATTCTCTTGCTTGGCGCAACATCATGTTATGGGACTGATCAGCAAGACCTGGCTACCTGGGCCAAGCTTCCTATCTTCTTTTCCTTCTGTCAGCTTTCTTCTTCTTTATTTCTGAACTCGCACACTTCCCCCAAAGTTATGCAGCTACAGAATAAGTAGTGACTATGGTCAATATAATGGAAGGAAGGAACAACAAAACCAATCCATACTAACACAGATACACATGTATGTATACACAATGAATGCAATCAAAACTGAATATAGTATAACTATAAGTACAACCTTGTTAAACACCATTACAAGTCCAAAAACACAACAAGAATTAGTTTTGAAGTGCATATATACAAACTCAAAATGTAATAAATGTTATCAGATTGCAATTTGTAGGCCTAGACTTTTACTTACATCAGTGGGGGACCAGTCAGCAATGTGTGTTGTCCCTGATTTTGAGCTTGAACAAGTTGAAGGCAGGGGTGATGGTGAATCGCAAAAACTGCTGCAAAAGTCTGCATCCTCCTGTTGACATATAAAATCAAAATCTAAGGAACTCTTACTTTGCAAATTGATCACAGAAAACGTGAGTTTTACAAATTTTAAACAGCTAATCATTGTTAGATTGTCACCGAGTGACAGAAGTTAGGTTGTGGAGAGCAGTCGATTTCGATTACGGCTCAAATGTGTTGCATACTGAGACAAAAAACGAGAAAAGCTAAAAATGTATTAACTTAAATATTGATCTAAATACAGATTTTAATATCAAGTAAAAACATAAAGACATGCTTACCGCTAAAATCGAATCGATATCCAGCAGCTCCATCGAGTCCATGTTGTTTTGTGTTCAGCGCACCAGCCGGAAGTAGGGCATGAAACTTCGCAAGCGATTGGCCTAAAACGGGAGTTCGCAAGAGAGAAAGCGTTGTGACCTCGACTGAGTTGGATGTCCTCCCGATATATTGTCCATGCATAGACTTCCTAGTAAATTTCTTAGCCACTAATCCCACACAATATCAAATTCTTTGTTTACAATCTCTAAATATCGAATACTCAGGCCTTCCAAAGATAGAAGGCTTCCAATTTCCACCAACAACTAACAGTCTGAGAGGACGTATTAAAACCGCCACTTACGTCCGTTCCAATATATATTACCAAAAAACAACCCCTCCTACTGAAGACATCCTATCACTAAGATATTCCAATAGTATTCAAATCTCATTAAATGATAAAAAGACTAACATACTAAATATTTACTTTCCACAGCCTCCTACTTCAAACTGGACTCCTACTTCAAACTGGTTAAGCTCCCTCACCCCCTCCGAAAACTGGATAATCGTAGGAGATTTTAACACCCACCACCCCCTCTGGGAAGCTGGGTGTAAGGTTACCAGTGCAGGGGCATCCAAACTACTCGATGAAATAAATAATTCAGACTTAATCCTGCTAAATGATGGGTCTCCCACTAGATATCCTGACGTGCCTGGCCACAGATTAACAGCTATAGACCTAACACTGATAAGTCCTGTGTTGGAAAGAAACTATACATGGACACCATTGGCGGACCCCTTAGGGTCCGATCATAAACCTATATCTATCATTTTAAATAGTACTCCAGACCCACCAGAAGAAGAACATATCCCTAAATATATCTATGAAAAAGCTAACTGGGAACTCTTTCAATCACAACTTACTACAAATACAATACTAAGCTTACAAGATGACAATCTAGAAACTTATTACAATAACATACGCAACACTATTCTTAAGGCAGGTAATACAGCCATTCCGACCACCAAAAAGCAGGGGGAGGGGTATTGCCCCACAAAAAACAACCCCTGGTGGAATGAAGAATGTGCTGCTGCAGTTAAAACTAAACATAATGTTAGTAACACCTTCAATAAATTCCCAACAATAGAAAATTTCACTTTAAAAAAAGAAGCCGAATCGTACAGTAAAAAAATGGTTGCTAAAGCCAAATTAGAATACTTTTATAAGATCAAAATCACAAATTTTAGAGATTTAGGGAATGCCTGGAAAAGACTCAAAAAGCTACGTAGAGGAGGCATTCCCACTCAAATCAGAGTCCAAACTAATGGCAAATTAACAACATCAAACAAAGAAACAGCAGAAGCTTTAGCAGATAACTTTTCCAAAAGTAGCCAAACAAACACCCTTCCCATTGCAGAACAGGTACGAAGGAAACAAATACTAAAACCTAATAAGTCCACAAATAATTCACATGTTATAAATGCTCCCCTCAATTATGCCGAGCTCGCTATGTCCCTACGTTCAATAAGGAAAGTAAATAAAGCTACAGGAGGGGATCCCATCTCCTACCAATCATTTTTAAATATACTCCTACACTTCTACTCCAGGTGTTGGGAGGAGGGAGAGGTCCCACAAGCGTGGAGGGACGCACAGGTGATTGGGATCCTGAAACCTGGGAAACCAAAACAGGATCCCAAGAGCTTTCGTCCTATCTCCCTCACCCCTCACCTGGGTAAGGTGTACGAGAGAATCGTTAGAAAACGATTAGAATATTTTCTACAAAAAAATAACACGTTACCCTCATTCCAGGCAGGCTTCAGGAAACACCGAAGCTGCATGGAACAAGTATGTAAGCTAACGTCTCATGTCAGAAAAGCATTTAGTAGAAAAAAAAGAGTCCTAGCGACCTTCTTTGACATTAAGGGAGCCTATGACTCCGTCTGGCATGAGAAACTGCTTCAAAAAGTTAGCGAACTCGGCATAGAGGGGAATCTATTCAATTTTATCAGTTCCTTCCTCCAAAACCGTACTATTACAGTCAAGGTAGGCCAGGCACTGTCCAGGACCCACACGATCGACATGGGAGTCCCTCAGGGAAGCATGATTGCACCTACTCTTTTTAACGTCATGCTGCATGATATGAAGTCGATTCCCCTTAAGGGTACAAGTATTTCCATGTACGCTGATGATATAGCAATCTGGACACAAACGCCTAGACAAACAAACTCTCTAAAAAATGACAAAATCTTTAAACAACACCAACAATACACTACAGCTATAGCCACCTACTTAAGAGAGAACGGCTTTGCACTATCTCTAAACAAATGCCAGTTCATGATATTTACAAGTCAAAACATCAAAACCAACGTCGTTCTAGACATATTGGGAACTAAGGTTACCCCCAGTCCACAGGCCACCTTCTTAGGTATTGTACTAACCCCCACCTTATCTTGGGGTGCACACGCCCAGCACCTAGTCAAAAAAGCATCGAGAGCCCTAAACTTTATTAAGATCATCTCTAAAGAACCATGGGCCAAGGATGCCAGACTATTAACTTACCTAACCAGAGCGTTAGTTCGCGGCCGACTGACTTTTGGTATGGAGGTTTTCTACTCCATGCCCAAAACATTCTTCAAAAAGATACAAGCAGTAGAAACGAGAGCCCTCAAAATGGCCATGGGTATCCCCCGGTATGCCAATAATAAGCTAGTCTATAGGGATGTAGACTGGCTGCCCTTAGATAAATACATGAAATTATATTGTGCTTGCACCCTAACAAGACTATACTCTAAAACAGGGCTCCGCAGAAGAGTTTTATGCGGATTACAAAGAAACTTCCAGCATAGTCCAAGGTAGATTAAAACAAAACTAAATATTCTAAGGTAGTCGACCTTTTCGACTATACGAATACACTATTTAAGGATGCAGGGGTTACAGTGGAGGAGGTGACGGTCCAGTCCCAGCAAGTATTCCCACAGTGGGAACTAGAGTCCCCACGTACGATACCTCATTGCATCTTAAATACTCTAAACAAAACCTTATTTCAGCAGCAGCAAAAGAACAAGTTTATAGTTTCAAAAATCACTTACAAATTTTCACAGACGGTTCTAAAATAAATGGCTGCACAGGATGCGCTTTTACCATCCCATCTCTAAAGATTTCAAAACGTTATAAACTAAATAAGAACACATCAATTTTTAGTGCAGAGCTCTGGGCCATACTGGAGTCCTGTCACTATCTAAACAACCTACCAAATTATCCAAGAAGTGTAGTCTTGTTCACAGACTCTTTATCCTCGATAAAGGCCCTTGAGGGCAATACAAATAAAAGACTAGACATCATTAATGAAATAAGACTCATAATCCATCAACTGAAGTTAAAAGGAATAGAGATGTTGCTGTCGTGGATTCCCTCACATGCAGGGGTCTACGGTAATGACCTCGCTGACCGCGAGGCCAAGGCAGCAGCACAAAATAAGGACGGTCCCATCATAAATATTAAACTATCCACAGAAGAAATTAAAACCCAACTGAAACTTGCAACTTCAAAAGAATGGAAAGAACAACTAAAAACGTACGCTGCCTCCAAAGGAGTAGATTTTAACATCGTTAAGAAAGGATTATTCCTTAACGTCCCTTTCCCAGTACAATCTACCATCTATAGACTAAGAACAAACGCAATTCTTTCCAAATACAACCCTAGACACTGTCTTTGCGGACAAATTATAGATATAAAACACTTATTCAATTCATGTAGGTTTATTGAGGCGGAGCTGGGGGAGTGCTTGCAGAGAGCAGGCACTCTTAAGGTTCCGTTTCAAGAGAAATATATTCTAAATAACAATTCTGAGGGATGGGCCCCTCTGCTGTGGTTAATCGAGGACCTCTCCAAGGCATCCTTTGGCCATCTGTTTTAATTTCTTAACCAGTTTTAAGGTGTGCAAACGCCACCAGTATAAATATTTTATGGTAAAACCGCTACGTAGTAGTCACGCTGCCCATATAAATTTATTGGGATAGCCTAGGGTCCCCCCGCTTAAGGTCCCTGACTACGCCACCCCTCTGCCCTACCTAAGGAGGAGGGGTCCCTCTCCCTCCCTCCCCTTGGTGGGATATTGAGTGAGTCGTAAGCTCTCTTTTAAATTAATGTTTTATAGGTGACTCTGTTTATAAATAGCACCTAATCCCCACCGGATCTCAGCTTGGGGGGGATGGGGGGCGGGAGGGACTTTGCCCCTCTTCCCCTCTCGGCCAAATAAAAATCTCACGTGTACAATAACCCCATTTTTTTTTTAAAAACAAAAATTTCCTGGGCTGGGCCATTAGGCTTTGTGGGCCGACAGTCCAGGAATATAAGATAGCATCTTTTAAATTGGTTCAGTGGGGACCAGTCACTTTTTACTCAAATAATAACTTTGTTCTATGGCTTCGGCCTTTATAGGAGTGTAACATTGGTTACAATAAAATATCTTTTAAAAATAAAAATAAATTCTGTTTTGTAAACACATTGTAAATATTTTTTTACATAGACCTTTTTTGAAGTCTAAAATTTTTTGTAGTTGTTTTAAAAAAAAAAAAGGGTGGTCCTGAAATTTTAATCTCAAACTTATCCCCCTAAGTTAGCTTAGGAAAATTTCTTTTAAAATAAAGTATTTTAAAGACATGGTGGAACTCAATAAATTATTTATAAAAAATACTCTAAACCAAAAAGTACAAAATAAATAACCTCTTTTTCTTTAACTGCACTAAAATAAAAACTTAACTTTATAAAAAGAAATGTCCCACATGGAACTTTCCGAGAGGACGTAAAACTAAAAAAAAAATAAAAAAATACAAGTTGGTTGATTAGTTCCCGAGCGAAGCTGAGCAACGAGCATTATTCCTATTACAACAGTATCGGCATGGACTAACCAAGAAACATTAAAAATTCATTTTTCATTAGAAAAAAGAAAAAAAGGACAAAAAGAGAGAAGCTCTCTCTCTCTCCCTCTCTCTCTCTCTCTCTCTCTCTCTCTCTCTCTCTCTCTCTCTCTCTCTCCTTTCTCTCTCGATAGCGCTCTCTCTCTCTCTCTGCTTGCGTCTCTCTCTCTCTCTCTCTCTCTCTCTCTCTCTCTCTCTCTCTCTCTCGTCTCTCTCTCTCTCTCTCTCTCTCTCTCTCTCTCTCTCTCTCTCTCTCTCTCTCTCTCTCTCTCTCTCTCTCTCTCTCTCTCTCTCTCTCTCTCTCTCTCTCTCTCTCTCTCTCTCTCTCTCTCTCTCTCTCTCTCTCTCTCTCTCTCTCTCTCTCTCTCTCTCTCTCCCCGTATTATAATGGAATTCTTTGCTGATGGTTTGTTGTCATTGTTGTTTTTCCTTTTGTAACCAGGCCTCAGAGGGGAGGCCCCCTCTGCATAGGTAGAAGGCCTAGATCAGTAAGCTTTGTGAATTGTGAACTCACTGTCATTCACGCCCCCCCCCCCCCCCCCCCCCCCCGCCCCTATATACATAGCACATTTACTCCATTGTGTGTGTGTGTGTGTGTGTGTGTGTGTGTGTGTGTGTGTGTGTGTGTGTGTGTGTGTGTGTGTGTGTGTGTGTGTGTGAGAGAGAGAGAGAGAGAGAGAGAGAGAGAGAGAGAGAGAGAGAGAGAGAGAGAGAGAGAGAGAGAGAGAGAGAGAGAGAGAGAGAGAGAGAGAGGGGTGGGTGGGGTGGGGGGAGGGGGGAGGGAGAGAGAGAGAGGGAGAGAGAGAGGGAGGGAGGAAGGGAGAGAGAGAGAGAGAGAGAGAGAGAGGGGGGGGGGGGACAGAGACAGAGAGTAGACATTTGCATACATTATTTTACACTGTTCTAGTATTCAGCATTGGTTTTTATAATCTAAACCTTGTTTTTATGTACCCCCTTTTATAAATTTAGTTTGTTGTCCTATTATTACTTTTTGTCCTATTAAACTTGTTTTCTCTCTCTCTCTCTCTCTCTCTCCCCTCCCTCCCTCCCTCTCTCTCTCCCTCTCTCTCACTCCCCCTCCCCCCACCCCACCCACCCCTCTCTCTCTCTCTCTCTCCACTCCTCCCTCCCTCTCTCTCTCCCTCTCTCTCCCTCCCCGCGCCCCCCCCCCCCCACCCACCCTCTCTCTCTCTCTCTCTCTCTCTCCCCTCCTCCCTCCCTCTCTCTCTCTCCCTCTCTCTCCCTCCCCCCTCCCCCCACCCCACCCACCTCTCTCTCTCTCTCTCTCTCTCTCTCTCTCTCTCTCTCTCTCTCTCTCTCTCTCTCTCTCTCTCTCTCTCTCTCTCTCTCTCTCTCTCTCTCTCTCTCTCTCTCTCTCTCTCTCTCTCTCTCTCTCTCTCTGTCTCTCTCTCTGTGTGTGTGAGGGTCGAAACTAGATCGAAAATTTCTGTAAATTGTGTTTTCTGAATAATTCCAACCCTTTTGAAGATATTCGTTTAAAGCATATCATTGTTTTTAAACATTTCTATGTCGTCGGTGAAATTCACAAACCTCGTATCTCAATTTTGGTAGTTTTGAGAAAAATTTAAATAACTTTTAAAAATTAAACGCGTTGACCACAATTGAATATTGCGAGTTTAGTCCTGAATTTTGTTAAAATTACTTTTTCTTAAAATTTAGATTTCAAAGGAACAAAGATACGAGTTTTTCTTCTATTTTCACAACATCATTTGCCCAAGATAGAAAGTCGTTAGAGATACGAGTTTTTGGTGGAAGATGGCAAGAAAACCCAAAACCCCAACAATCGGCATTTATTGCGGATGTTCTGCATGGAAACCCATGCGCGGATATTCCGGATGAAACCGTAACATTCATTTCATTTTACAAAAAAAGGAAAGAAATACAATTGTCCATCTGAAGGATTCATAAGGAACAGACATTAATTATGTATTGATGGCATGGATCGTGCATCAAATCTACTCCCATCAGTTAAAATTAAAAGAAAACTCCAAAGCAAAACACTGATCCTTTGACAGTGTACCTCACATTTTTTATTGTTAAATACACGTGCCAGAACTTTCTTCATATTCATTTTATGTTCATTCATCACAAATGATGAAGAGAATCTCCAAACAAGAGCTATGCCATAAATGTTGCATTAAATTATGAATTGTGAAAGTAACACAGTGATAACGGATAACTCAAAAACACTTGATAACGCACAATAATTTTCTGGTCCCAGTTTACTATCTTTACGCTAAGGGGTCTTTTTAAATGAAAATATTGGCTATCTCAAAATAAAATTTCACTCCCTTCAATTTCGATATACATTTGAACCCTATGTTTTTAGGTTTTGGGTAACCAATGCAACAAAACAAAACAAAAATCAATTTTAGCAAACATTGAGCGAGCCTGTGGCAGGGCAAAATGGTACAACGTGGCAAAATGTTACAATTGTAACATTTTGACGCCTTGTAACATTTTGCGCGGAAAGTCCTGCGGCAAAATGTTACAATTTTGTTACAAATGTAACATTTTGCGCGAGGCGCCCGGGGCGCCAAGCGCAGTTTGCTACAATTGTAACATTTTGCCGCGTTGTAACATTTTACGCTACCACAGAGCCCCTATTCTCACTATCTGCACTAAATTTTGTCTACTAACATTCCGGCACAGGCAATCTTTGTTCATAAAATAATAATGCTTAAACCTGCTCCAATTAACATTTGGTGAATTTGTAATCCATCCACACCGATTTAATCCTTTAAATTATGCAACATTATAAGCATTTTTGAACACACACACACACGCACGCGCGCGCGCGCATGCACACGCACGCGCACGCGCACGCACACGCACACGCACACGCGCACACACGCACACGCACGCACACGCACACACACACACACACACACACACACACACACACACACACACACACACACACACACACACACACACACACACACACAGAGGCGCGCGCTACAAACAAAATTACACACATAAACAAAACTATGTTTTGTCTCATGCTACTTACTTTGTACTTACTTCGCTTTGAATTACAACTGCACAACCTATTAGAGTGTACACAAAATAAGAATGTAGTTATTTGGTAACTTCTATTTATTTATTTATTTATTTATTTGTTTATTGATTTATTGATTTATTGATTTATTGATTTATTTATTGATTTATTGATTTATTGATTTATTTATTTAGTCCAGGACCAGGACTGGTGGCAGAAATAGGCCCACCCTCTTTTTTAAGACACGACGGCTTGTTTTTCCGTTTGCTTTAAAAAAATAAATTCTATCATGCTTCTCTTTCTTCTTCATCGTCGTCAACACGCCTGGTAAGTATTTATCCATCTAGTACTCGTTTGTCTAGAGTTTTGTTTGTTTGTCGGTGTTGTCGCTTTGATTTGAGGCAACATCATTTTCCGTCTTTTTCTTCGTTTTAATTTTTGTGTGTGTAAATTCTTTTTATTTATTTTAAATACTACAATTTAGAAACAGTAGCAGATCCTCTGTCCCTAATGTTCTTGTTCTGGAAACAAAGTTGTATGAATGTTGTATATGGCTTTGTGATTAATGTAGTCATTAATGTAATAACTGAGTTTGTTTGTTTGGGTGTGTGCGTGTGCATGTGTGTGTGTGTGTTTGTGCACGCACGCATATGTGTGTGTGTGTGTACATGTGTGTGTGCGTGTGTATTTGTGTGTGTGTTTGTGTGCGTTGATGTGAGTTTGTTTGCGTGTGTGTGTGTGTGTGTGTGTGTGTGTGTGTGTGTGTGTGTGTGTGTGTGTGTGTGTGTGTGTGTGTGTGTGTGTGTGTGTGTGTGTGTGTGTGCGTGCGTGTGTGTGTGCGTGTGCGTGTGTGTGTGTGTGCGTGTGTGCGCGTGTGCGCGTGTGCGTGCGTGTGCGTGTGTGTGTGTGTGTGTGTGTGTGTGTGTGTGTGTGTGTGTGTGTGTGTGTGTGTGCTTAGGGGTGCGTTTGTGTATATGTGCGTGTGCATATTTGTATGTTTATGAGTATGTGTTTGTGTGGGGATGCAAACATGGTAGGAATGTGAGCGCGTCTGAGTATGTTCGATATGTATGATGTAATATTGCATGTGGAGTGAATTTAGATTTGTTAAGCGCCATGAGTAGTTCGTCTAGAATGTGCGCTCTATGATTGCCTTTTTTAAATTATTATTATTATTATTATTATTATTATTATTATTAATATTTCTTTTGATATTTCGTAACTGAATTGGGCTCGTCGGTAGCCCTAGTTATTGTCCGTAATGTTTTCTTTGTGTTTTTTTTCTCCGTTGTTGTTGTTGAAGGTTTGACTGTCTGTTTATTGTGTTTTTCTTTTTCTTGTTCATTGTGTTTTGTTTTTCGTTTTCCATGTACCCCCATGAGGCTTTTTGGAAATAATAAAACCTTGAAACTTGTACCTTGTTGTAGCTTAATTATAGAACGGTTTCGCAGTTTTTTTATTCCAAGATTGCTTGCTTTAATGTGTAGATTTGCAAGTTCTTATATTTAATTTATTTTCAGGCCTGTCTAGATGTAATTCCCATGCTCTCGCCTTTGATTGCTCCCCCCCAATAAGTGCCGATGTTAACCATTATTATTGAATGTGTCATTCATTCATTAATGTATACAACCATCTACCAATTCATTATTTCATAAGTTCACTTACTCATTCATGTCACACCCTGTGTACATGTTCATGCTCATTCATTTAAGTGCGCACTCTTTGTTGTTGTAATCAGTCATTTATGTACGCACTCTTCCTTGTTATATCCAGTGATTATTGTACGCACTCTTCCTTGTATCCAGTCATTTATGTACGCACTCTTCCTTGTTTTATCCAGTCATTATTGTACGCACTCTTCCTTGTTGTATTCCCTCATTTATGTACGCACTCTTCCTTGTTGTATTCAGTCATTTAAGTACGCACTCTTCCTTGTTTTATCCAGTCATTATTGTACGCACTCTTCCTTGTTTTATCCAGTCATTATTGTACGCACTCTTCCTTGTTTTATCCAGTCATTATTGTACGCACTCTTCCTTGTTGTATTCAGTCATTTATGTACGCACTCTTCCTTGTTCTATTCCCTCATTTATGTACGCACTCAATGCACGATCTGTGTGCCCTGCAACTACTATAACGCAAATTACTGACTTCATCACTGACAATGACATTGACGTAATGCTGTTAACGGAAACTTGGCTCCGTTCGTCTGGAGATGAAGCCAATCGGATACACTCTACGTTCTTTCCCCCGCCCTCCCCACCCCTCTGGAAAGTTCGCTCGCGGTGGTGGCATCGCATTTCTACACAAGGACTCTCAACGGTTAAGACTGTTTCCCTTCACTCATTCTTCGTTTGAACTTTTGTCACTCAACCTTTGTCACGCCTTTGTCAACTGTATTCCTCGACGAACTGCCTTCTTTCTTAGAGTATTGTTCTTCCCTGATTGGCAAAGTGATCATTGCTGGTGACTTTAATATCCACTATGAAAATGTCACGGACAATAACACCATGAAATTTAGAGATTTTGTAAGCATGTATAATTTTAATCAATCTGTCACTGTCAATCTGTCAATTGTTCAAGATCAAGAATATGACCATGCAGGTTCTACTCATGTGCATAGTCATATTCTTGATTTTGTCTTGTACCCATGCCGTGATAATTTTGTCTCGTCTACAAATGTGTGTCACGATCTTACGTCCGAAATTCATCGACAAGACTAATTTGAAAGATGATTTAGAAACTGCCATGACACCTGACAGGTCTCTTTCCGATTAAAATTTTTCTTTGCAAAATCTGCTCGATACGCACGCCCCTCTCCATCAGGTGTCTGTCAGGACGGAGGGAGAGAGCCACACCTTTCACAGAGTTCTAACGCGAGCGCCGCAGAGCAGAAAGGTGCTGGCTCTCCTTTGGTCTGACTGTTCACAAACAGATCTACAACTCAATCAAACGGACAATTGCCGACTTAGTACTCAGTTTTTGTCCTCTAAAATGTCCGCTAGCAAGACTTTCAAAGAACTCTACCGAAACGTGAATCAAATCCTAGGCAAAACACAAACTGCTGTATTCCCTTCAAATACAGAACCCAAAAAACTCCCTGACGCCTTTCTGAACTTTTTCCGAGACAAAATAGTAGCCATTCGAAATACTTTTCCTTCTTCTCCGCCTCTAGACGAGTCCCCAGCCTACTCTGGTCCAACTTTGAACCAGTCACAACACAGTTCGTGAAAGAGATTCTCCAAAAAAATCTTGTGAACTTGACCCTTTCCTCTATGAAAACATTGATACCTCGTCAACCATTCTTTGTCAAGTGTCCCTGATGATTTTAAAGACGCAATTGTGAAACCTCTCTTGAAAAAATATACTCTGAATCCAGATGAATTAAAAAAACTATCGGCCCCTTCTTGTCAAAAATCTGAGAGAAAGTAGTTCTTCATCAGCTATCTCAGTACCTTGTTACGAACAATCTTCTCAGTCCCCATCAATCTGCTTACCGTGCTGGACACAGTACTGAAACAGATCTTAAATAACATTCTGACTACCCTTGACGACGACAAAATATCTGTTCTCCTTTTATTTATCAGCAGCATTTGACACGATAGACCATGACACGCTTGACTTTAGCATTTGCGTACCGTACTAAATTGGTTTAAATCATATATCTCCAATAGAAAGCAGTTTGTTCTCATTGAAAGTCATCTAAAATGTCTTTTGACTACGCACTCTTCCTTGTTTTATGCAGTCATTTATTCACTCATTGCTTTATTTATTTGTTTATCTGGGTTATTATCACACTCTCTCAAGATTAACTAAGATGGAGAGGAGGGGGTATGCACCCAGTTTTCAATGTTGGGGTATTTTGCTCATTAGTGTGGTGTGATCGTGCATCTGAAATAGAGACATTTGAAACAAAACCCCACATGTTTCAAAACATGATTTTATTTTCTGGATAACCGTGTACTGTTTCTCGTCCATTCTTTGGCTGCTTACCACTGATTTTTGTTTTTCCTTTGCTCGCAAACAGGCACAAACACACATTGTAATTCCCCTTTCGTTGTCATTTTCTTGCACTTCTTGTTCCCTGCTATTCAACTTTCCGTTTGCCATTAATA
>CM065713.1:17440832-17473332 GCA_017654935.2 Phymorhynchus buccinoides
GATCTTGCCTTCGTCCTTGCAGCCTTCCATCCACCCATTCATCCATCCAATTATCCATTCATTCACTAATCCATCCACCTATGCATGCTGCCACTCATTACATTAACTTTCTTACCACCACATTGTGTGTGTGTGTGTCTGTGTGTGTGTCTACGTCTATGTGTCTGGGTGTCTATGTTTCTATGTGTATGTGTGTCTGTGTGTCTATGTGTATGTGTGTCTATGTGTCTGTGTGTCTGTGTGTCTATGTGTCTATGTGTCTGTGTGTCTGTGTGTCTGTGTGTCTATGTTTCTATGTGTCTATGTGTCTATGTGTCTGTGTGTCTGTGTGTCTATGTGTGTATGTGTGTATGTGTCTATGTGTCTGTGTGTCTATGTGTCTGTGTGTCTATGTTTCTATGTGTATGTGTGTTTGTGTGTCTGTGTGTCTATGTGTCTGTGTGTCTATGTGTCTGTGTGTCTGTGTCTATGTGTCTATGTGTCTGTGTGTCTGTGTGTCTATGTGTGTATGTGTGTATGTGTCTGTGTGTCTATGTGTCTCTGTGTCTGTGTGTCTATGTTTCTATGTGTCTATGTGTCTGTGTGTCTGTGTGTCTATGTGTGTATGTGTCTATGTGTCTGTGTGTCTGTGTGTCTATGTGTCTATGTGTCTGTGTGTCTATGTGTCTATGTGTGTATGTGTGTATGTGTCTGTGTGTCTGTGTGTCTATGTGTCTGTGTGTCTGTGTGTCTATGTGTCTGTGTGTCTATGTGTGTATGTGTGTATATGTGTATGTGTCTGTGTGTCTATGTTTCTATGTGTCTGTGTGTCTGTGTGTCTGTGTGTCTATGTTTCTATGTGTCTGTGTGTCCATGTGTGTATGTGTGTATGTGTCTATGTGTCTGTGTGTCTGTGTGTCTGTGTGTCTATGTGTCTGTGTGTCTATGTTTCTATGTGTCTGTGTGTCTGTGTGTCTATGTTTCTATGTGTCTGTGTGTGTGTGTGTGTGTCTATGTTTCTATGTGTCTGTGTGTCCATGTGTGTATGTGTGTATGTGTCTATGTGTCTGTGTGTCTGTGTGTCTGTGTGTCTATGTGTCTGTGTGTCTATGTTTCTATGTGTCTGTGTGTCTGTGTGTCTATGTTTCTATGTGTCTGGGTGTCTATGTGTCTGGGTGTCTATGTGTCTGTGTGTCTATGTGTATGTGTGTGCATGTGTCTATGTGTCTATGTGTCTGTGTGTCTATGTTTCTATGTGTCTATGTGTCTGTGTGTCTATGTATCTGTGTGTGCATGTGTCTATGTGTCTATGTGTCTGGGTGTCTATGTGTCTGTGTGTCTATGTGTCTGTCTGTCTATGTGTATGTGTGTCTATGTGTCTATGTGTCTATGTTTCTATGTGTCTGTGTGTCTGTGTGTCTATGTGTCTATGTGTCTGTGTGTCTATGTGTCTGTCTGTCTATGTGTCTGTGTGTCTATGTGTCTATGTGTCTATGTGTCTATGTGTCTGTGTGTCTATGTGTCTGTGTGTCTATGTGTCTGTGTGTCTATGTGTCTATGTGTCTGGGTGTCTATGTGTCTGGGTGTCTATGTGTCTGTGTGTCTATGTGTATGTGTGTCTATGTGTCTATGTGTCTATGTGTCTGTGTGTCTATGTGTCTATGTGTCTATGTGTCTATGTGTCTATGTGTCTATGTGTCTGTGTGTCTATGTGTCTATGTGTCTATGTGTCTATGTGTCTATGTGTCTGTGTGTCTATGTGTCTGTGTGTCTATGTGTGTGTGTCTATGTGTCTATGTGTCTATGTGTCTATGTGTCTGTGTGTCTGTGTGTCTGTGTGTCTGTGTGTCTGTGTGTCTATGTGTCTGTGTGTCTATGTGTCTGTGTGTCTATGTGTCTGTGTGTCTATGTGTCTGTGTGTCTATGTGTCTGTGTGTCTATGTGTCTATGTTTCTATGTGTCTATGTGTCTATGTGTCTATGTGTCTATGTGTCTATGTGTCTATGTGTCTATGTGTCTGTGTGTCTATGTGTGCATGTGTCTATGTGTCTATGTGTCTGTGTGTCTATGTGTCTGTGTGTCTGTGTGTCTATGTGTCTATGTGTCTATGTGTCTATGTGTGTGTGTCTATGTTTCTATGTGTCTGTGTGTCTGTGTGTCTGTGTGTCTATGTGTCTGTCTGTCTATGTGTTAATTTGTGCATGTGTCTATCTGTATGTGTACATTTACGATGTGTGTCTTTGTGTCTATGTGTCTGTGTGTCTATGTGTCTGTGTGTCTCTGTGTCTGTGTGTCTGTGTGTCTGTGTGTCTGTGTGTCTGTGTGTCTGTGTGTCTATGTGTCTGTGTGTCTCTGTGTCTGTGTGTCTATGTGTCTGTGTGTCTATGTGTCTGTGTGTCTATATGTCTGTGTGTCTCTGTGTCTGTGTGTCTATGTGTCTGTGTGTCTGTGTATATGTGTGTCTGTCTGTCTGTCTGTGTGTCTATATGTCTATGTGTCTGTGTGTCTTTGTTTCTATGTGTCTCTGTGTCTGTGTGTCTATGTGTCTCTGTGTCTGTGTGTCTGTGTGTCTGTGTGTCTGTGTGTCTATGTGTCTGTGTGTCTGTGTGTCTCTATGTGTCTCTGTGTGTCTATGTGTCTCTGTGTCTGTGTGTCTATGTGTCTGTGTGTCTATGTGTCTATGTGTCTGTGTGTCTATATGTCTATGTGTCTATGTGTCTATGTTTCTATGTGTCTCTGTGTCTATGTGTCTGTGTGTCTATATGTCTATGTGTCTGTGTGTCTGTGTTTCTATCTGTATGTCTGCAGTTGCGATGTGTGTCTGTGTGTCTATGTGTATATATGTATATGTGTCTGTGTGTCTATGTGTCTCTGTGTCTATGTGTCTGTGTGTCTATGTGTCTGTGTGTCTGTGTGTCTCTGTGTCTCTGTGTCTGTGTGTCTATGTGTCTGTGTGTCTATGTGTCTGTGTGTCTATATGTCTATGTGTCTATGCTTCTATGTGTCTCTGTGTCTATGTGTCTATGTGTCTGTGTGCCTATGTGTTTATTCGTTTATGTCTGCAGTTGCGATGTGTGTCTGTGTGTCTGTGTGTCTGTGTGTCTGTGTGTCTATGTGTCTGTGTGTCTGTGTTTGTATCTGTATGTCTGCAGTTGCGATGTGTGTCTGTGTGTCTATGTGTATATATGTATATGTGTCTGTGTGTCTATGTGTCTATGTGTATATATGTCTATCTGTATGTCTGCAGTTGCGATGTGTGTCTGTGTGTGCGTGCATGCCCTTTTCGTTTGCCTTTTTTGTGCTTAACTTTCTGTTTTATTTTGAATGTTTCAATTTGAGAACAGTACAGTATCTGAACTGAAATATTCCATCCATCTATCCATCCACCCACCCACCCATCTATCCCTCCATTCATTCATTCAGCATTTGCACGTGTGTTTTATTTGTTAATGCCGTTTTTTGTATATTTTTATGTATGTTTTTGTGTGTGAAGTGTTCTTGTCGGTGTTGTTGTTTATGTTGTTGTTTGAATAGCAAAGTAACTGTATCTGTATTGTTTTACACTAGCTACAGATAATCTTCTTCTTCTTCTTCTTCTGCTCCTCCTCCTCCCTCTCCTCCTCCCTCTCCTCCTCCCTCTCCTCCTCCTTCTCCTCCCCCTCCTCCTACTACTACTGCTGCTGCTGCTGCTGCTACTTCTACCAATACTGCTGCTGCTACTGTTGCTACTACTACTACTACTACTACTACTACTACTACTACTACTACTACTACTACTACTACTACTACTACTACTGTTGCTGCTGCTGCTGCTACTGGTTCTGCTACTACTATGATAATAGTATAATAAAAGCACTTCTACCGTACTACCACTATTATTGCTGCTACTGTTACTGATGATGATGATGATGATGGTGGTGGTGGTGATGATAATGATGATGATTCAAACACACAAATAATAGTTAAAGGCAAGAAACGCGATGTAGCATCATCTGGTAGTATCTGTTGTCTGCTATTTTACACTTTGGTTTGTTCTTTTGATGTGTAAAATTGGATTGAGTTGAGAGAGAGAGAGAGAGAGAGAGAGAGAGAGAGAGAGAGAGAGAGAGAGAGAGAGAGAGAGAGAGAGAGAGAGAGAGAGAGAGAGAGAGAGAGAGAGAGAGAGAGAGAGAGAGAGAGAGAGAGAGAGAGAGAGAGAGAGAGAGAGAGAGAGAGAGAGAGAGAGAGAGAGAGAGAGAGAGAGAGAGAGAGAGAGAGAGAGAGAGAGAGAGAGAGAGAGAGAGAGAGAGAGAGAGAGAGAGAGAGAGAGAGCGAGAGAGAGAGAGAGAGAGAGAGAGAGAGAGAGAGAGAGAGAGAGAGAGAGAGAGAGAGAGAGAGAGAGAGAGAGAGAGAGAGAGAGAGAGAGAGAGAGAGAGAGAGAGAGAGAGAGAGAGAGAGAGAGAGAGAGAGAGAGAGAGAGAGAGAGAGAGAGAGAGAGAGAGAGAGAGAGAGAGAGAGAGAGAGAGAGAGAGAGAGAGAGAGAGAGAGAGAGAGAGAGAGAGAGAGAGAGAGAGAGAGAGAGAGAGAGAGAGAGAGAGAGAGAGAGAGAGAGAGAGAGAGAGAGAGAGAGAGAGAGAGAGGAGAGAGAGAGAGAGAGAGAGAGAGAGAGAGAGAGAGAGAGAGAGAGAGAGAGAGAGAGAGAGAGAGAGAGAGAGAGAGAGAGAGAGAGAGAGAGAGAGAGAGAGAGAGAGAGAGAGAGAGAGAGAGAGAGAGAGAGAGAGAGAGAGAGAGAGAGAGAGAGAGAGAGAGAGAGAGAGAGGGCTGGTGGAGCAGAGTTCGGTAGGATTGGGTGGGGTGACTTCAAGAGAACAAAGAAGATATTGATACTGCGTGTGGCGAGAGCCAGAGAGAGTCGGACAGCAATTTGGCCGTGTTTGGATTTTTGAATGAGGTTGTGGAGTGAGTGTGTGTATGTGTGTGTGTGTGTGTGTGTGTGTGTGTGTGTGTGTGTGTGTGTGTGTGTGTGTGCGTGCGTGCGTGCGTGCGTGTGCGTGTGCGTGTGCGTGTGTGCGTGCGTGTGCGTGCGTGCGTGCGTGCGCGCGTGCGTGTGCGTGCGTGCGCGTGTGTGCGCGTCCGTGCGCGCGCGCGCGTGCTAATGTGTTCGTTCTCCACTTGGTTGGTTCTACCAAATCTCAGAATTTTAAGATTTTACACACATAACAATATGTTCTTGAATGCATACGCGAGGGAAAACTTGATGCTTAAATTGATTAAGGTTAGGATTTTTTAAATGCTGCTGCATCTGCTGCTGACGCTGCTATTCCGACTATGACGACGATTACAACTACTACCCTTGCTTTCTTCTTTCTTACTTCTTCTGCTCCTTATTCTTCCTTCTCCTGTCTTCTTCCTTGATTTCTTCTTCTTCTTCTTCTTTTGCTTCTTCGTTTAGTATTTCTCCCTTTGTCTTACTATTTCAATAACTTATTTTTTGTTTGTGTACAGGTTTCAACAATTCAACGACTTACGGGCAAATTCTTCAGCCTGACCTTGACCTTGGCCTAACGGAGCAACCTTTGACCTATCCGTGCTGACCCCGACCCTGAGTGACCCTCACCTTCAACCTTCCTACGACCAGAGATCACTATGATTCTAGTGTCAAAATTGGAAATGATGCAAACTGTAAAAATCACATAAGAACCTTCAGAAACCAAAGGGTCTTCTTTAACACTGAATGATTATAGCAGACATCGTCGCAACAATTCCATCATTTCTTTTGTAACTTCCTTCTACCGTCTTTGTTGGGTTTTTTAAAAGGATGGAGTCACGTGACTTTGGCAACAAACATGGCGCAGTTTCCGGCCGGTCCTGAAGCCTCGCGTCTTAATAGTGAAATTGTACGTTGAATAACAAAAAATGTACTTAAAATCAAAACTGGGGGTGGGGGTGGTAAGTGAAATTCGAAATGTGTGCAAGTCGATCGTTTCCGATCATAACTGCCAACTAGCAGAGGGGGCAGTTGCTGGGCTAACATTTATTTATAGTGGGGATGCCTTACCCAGAGTACATCCCCACTCTCTCTCATTCGTGTCCGGAATATGACAACTTATGTTCTGGAAAGCTTCAGTTGGAATTCACTTACAATAGAGAAGCCTGCCTTGCCCAGGTGGGCACCCTGCACTCTTTTAGGACGAAGGACTGTAGTACAGTTGACGTTGGGGGTGTGTCCCTCTCCTAAAGCCAACTAGTCCATCAGGCTGCAGCACTAAGTCTCAGTGGAGTGTGTCCTAGTTCAGGGACTGTCAATCATTAACAAAGGGCTTATCTGTATGGCGATTTTCTGGCAAAGGTGTACTTTAACCACGCACGTCATGTGTCAAAGTCTGGTTCTGCCAGTTTCACGACAATAACACAAGGCTGATCCTAACCCTATCCCTTTCCCGAGAATTGCAGAATGTGGCTTCTCAGTGAAAATGTTCGAATGCGAAAGTTTGATGGGTGTCTAAAGTACGACTTGACTGGTTACTTTCCATGGAGTTTACCAGTAGCCAAAACTGAGGCCAAAATAACAGCCGATGATAAGCCAATGATAAAAGTCATTGGAATTGGACAATTCATGACAGGTATTTGCAATTCTCAACGGTGGGATGATCCCTACAGTAATTGTTTCCTTAGAGTTTCTCCACAGTTATTGTTCTTTGAAATCGTTCTTTGTTATTGATCTTAGGGAGATGCAAAGGGAGGTCATAATAGGCGTGTGACGTCATGTCGTCAGATCCCATTCAAGAAGCACTGTAACTAACTGTAAGTTTTAAGAGATTTGGGAAATAACGTTCAGCTGGATGACACTAAATGGGCAGACCCACTGCATACCACTCGATGACACTAAATGGGCAGACCCACTGCATACCACTCGATGACACTAAATGGGCAGACCCACTGCATACCACTCGATGACACTAAATGGGCAGACCCACTGCATACCACTGGATGACACTAAATGGGCAGACCCACTGCATACCACTGGATGACACTAAATGGGCAGACCCACTGCATACCACTCGATGACACTAAATGGGCAGACCCACTGCATACCACTCGATGACACTAAATGGGCAGACCCACTGCATACCACTCGATGACACTAAATGGGCAGACCCACTGCATACCACTGGATGACACTAAATGGGCAGACCCACTGCATACCACTCGATGACACTAAATGGGCAGACCCACTGCATACCACTCGATGACACTAAATGGGCAGACCCACTGCATGCCACTCGATGACACTAAATGGGCAGACCCACTGCATACCACTCGATGACACTAAATGGGCAGACCCACTGCATACCACTGGATGACACTAAATGGGCAGACCCACTGCATACCACTGGATGACACTAAATGGGCAGACCCACTGCATACCGCTCGATGACACTAAATGGGCAGACCCACTGCATACCGCTGGATGACACTAAATGGGCAGACCCACTGCATACCACTCGATGACACTAAATGGGCAGACCCACTGCATACCACTGGATGACACTAAATGGGCAGACCCACTGCATACCGCTGGATGACACTAAATGGGCAGACCCACTGCATACCGCTGGATGACACTAAATGGGCAGACCCACTGCATACCACTCGATGACACTAAATGGGCAGACCCACTGCATACCGCTGGATGACACTAAATGGGCAGACCCACTGCATACCGCTGGATGACACTAAATGGGCAGACCCACTGCATACCACTGGATGACACTAAATGGGCAGACCCACTGCATACCACTCGATGACACTAAATGGGCAGACCCACTGCATACCACTGGATGACACTAAATGGGCAGACCCACTGCATACCGCTGGATGACACTAAATGGGCAGACCCACTGCATACCGCTGGATGACACTAAATGGGCAGACCCACTGCATACCACTCGATGACACTAAATGGGCAGACCCACTGCATACCGCTGGATGACACTAAATGGGCAGACCCACTGCATACCGCTGGATGACACTAAATGGGCAGACCCACTGCATACCACTCGATGACACTAAATGGGCAGACCCACTGCATACCACTCGATGACACTAAATGGGCAGACCCACTGCATACCACTGGATGACACTAAATGGGCAGACCCACTGCATACCACTGGATGACACTAAATGGGCAGACCCACTGCATACCGCTGGATGACACTAAATGGGCAGACCCACTGCATACCACTCGATGACACTATGACACTAAATGGGCAGACCCACTGCATACCGCTGGATGACACTAAATGGGCAGACCCACTGCATACCACTCGATGACACTAAATGGGCAGACCCACTGCATACCACTCGATCCAACTGATCCGACTGTGACGATGTCTGTGAGGCATGGTTCTCGTGAAATACTTCTGTCTAAAATGATTCTGCTATTTTATGTTCACTCTGCTGACGTAGACCCCAAAATCCGAATCACATCAAATGTCTGATACAACAATACAGATATTTCATCAGATTCCTGAACAACTATAGTGAACAAAACGAGTAGGATTTCAACAGATTCATTTAGACAGTAGCATTTCACGAGAATCGTGCCTCACAAATGTCACAGTCGGATGTGTTTGAGCCTGTGTGTTTCTCTCATACATACACATACCCACACACATACACACACATTCCCTCACTCATCAATTGCACAATCTCACTACAAAATAATAATTATTGTCTGAATCACTTTTAGTGGAAGGACTTAAAATCAAATAACACACACATACCGTCTCAAACTGGTACATAAAATGCAAACATGCAAGAACATTCATAAACGCTCCAACACATAATACATACATATCGGCATGCAACAACCACGCAAAGGGCATAATAAAAATCAAAGAAAACATAATTTTTTTTATAATAACTTTATTTTGTTCCCTTCCACATAATTCCACGTAAATCTGTTGAAATCCTACTCGTTTTGTTCACTATAGTTGTTCACGAATCTCATGAGCAGCAGCAGTAGTAGTAGGAGGAGGAGGAGGAGAAGGAGAGGGAGGAGGAGGAGCAGAAGAAGAAGAAGAAGAAGATTATCTGTAGCTAGTGTAAAACAATACAGATACAGTTACTTTGCTATTCAAACAACAACATAAACAACAACACCGACAAGAACACTTCACACACAAAAACATACATAAAAATATACAAAAAACGGCATTAACAAATAAAACACACGTGCAAATGCTGAATGAATGAATGGAGGGATAGATGGGTGGGTGGGTGGATGGATAGATGGATGGAATATTTCAGTTCAGATACTGTACTGTTCTCAAATTGAAACATTCAAAATAAAACAGAAAGTTAAGCACAAAAAAGGCAAACGAAAAGGGCATGCACGCACACACAGACACACATCGCAACTGCAGACATACAGATAGACATATATACACATAGACACATAGACACACAGACACATATACATATATACACATAGACACACAGACACACATCGCAACTGCAGACATACAGATAGAAACACAGACACACAGACACATAGACACATAGACACACAGACACACAGACACACACAGACACACAGACACACATCGCAACTGCAGACATAAACGAATAAACACATAGGCACACAGACACATAGACACACAGACACATAGACACAGAGACACATAGAAACATAGACACATAGACATATAGACACACAGACACATAGACACATAGACATACAGACACAGAAACACATAGACACACAGACACAGAGACACATAGACACACAGACACACAGACACATAGACACACAGACACACAGACACATAGACACAGAGACACATAGACACACAGACACATATACATATATACACATAGACACACAGACACACATCGCAACTGCAGACATACAGATAGAAACACAGACACACAGACACATAGACATATAGACACACAGACACATAGACACATAGACACATAGAAACATAGACACATAGACACATAGACACATAGACACATAGACACACAGACACATAGACACACAGACACATAGACACACAGACACATAGACACATAGACACATAGACACATAGAAACATAGACACATAGACACACAGACACATAGACACACAGACACACAGACACACAGACACACAGACACACAGACACACAGACACAGAGACACATAGACACACAGACACAGAGACACATAGAAACATAGACACACAGACACACAGACACATAGACACATAGACACACAGACACACAGACAGACAGACACACATATACACAGACACACAGACACATAGACACACAGACACATAGACACACAGACACAGAGACACACAGACATATAGACACACAGACACAGAGACACATAGAAACATAGACACACAGACACAGAGACACATGGAAACATAGACACACAGACACACAGACACATAGACACACAGACACAGAGACACACAGACACATAGACACACAGACACATAGACACAAAGACACACATCGTAAATGTACACATACAGATAGACACATGCACAAATTAACACATAGACAGACAGACACATAGAGACACAGACACACAGACACACAGACACATAGACACACAGACACACAGACACATAGACACACAGACACACAGACACATAGAAACATAGACACATACACACATAGACACATAGACACATGGAAACATAGACACACAGACACACAAACACATAGACACACAGACACATGCACACCCAGACACACAGACACATAGACACACAGACACATAGACACATAGATACATAGACACATAGACACATAGACACACAGACACATAGACACATAGACACACAGACACACAGACACACAGACACATAGAAACATAGACACATAGAAACATAGACACATAGACACACAGACACATAGACACGTAGACACATAGACACACATGCACATAGACAGACAGACACATAGACACACAGACACATAGACACACACCCAGACACCCAGACACATAGAAACATAGACACATAGACACATAGACACACATACACATAGACAGACAGACACACAGACACACAGACACATAGACACCCAGACGCATAGACACATAGACACATGCACACACAGATACATAGACACACAGACACATAGACACATAGAAACATAGACACACAGACACATAGACACATAGACACATAGACACATGCACACACATACACATATACACACAGACACCCAGACAGATAGACACCCAGACACATAGAAACATAGACACACAGACACATAGACACATAGACACATAGACACATAGACACATAGACACATAGACACATAGACACACATGCACATAGACAGACAGACACATAGACACACAGACACCCAGACACCCAGACACCCAGACACACAGACACATAGAAACATAGACACATAGACACACATACACATAGACAGACAGACACATAGACAGACAGACACATAGACACCCAGACACATAGACACATAGACACATGCACACACAGATACATAGACACACAGACACATAGACACATAGACACATAGAAACATAGACACACAGACACATAGACACATAGACACATGCACACACATACACATAGACACACAGACACATAGACACCCAGACACATAGACACCCAGACACATAGACACACAGACACATAGACATACAGACACAGAGACACATAGACACACAGAGACACATAGACACACAGACACACAGACACACAGACACACAGACACAGAGACACATAGACACACAGACACAGAGACACATAGAAACATAGACACAGACACACAGACACATAGACACATAGACACACACAGACACAGACAGACAGACAGACACACATATACACAGACACACAGACACATAGACACACAGACACATAGACACACAGACACAGAGACACACAGACATATAGACACACAGACACAGAGACACATAGAAACATAGACACACAGACACAGAGACACATGGAAACATAGACACACAGACACACAGACACACAGACACAGAGACACACAGACACATAGACACACAGACACATAGACACAAAGACACACATCGTAAATGTACACATACAGATAGACACATGCACAAATTAACACATAGACAGACAGACACATAGAGACACAGACACACAGACACACAGACACAGAGACACACAGACACACAGACACATAGAAACATAGACACATACACACATAGACACATAGACACACAGACACATAGACACACAGACACATGCACATGCACACCCAGACACACAGACACATAGACACACAGACACATAGACACATAGATACATAGACACATAGACACATAGACACATAGACACATAGACACACAGACACATAGACACATAGACACACAGACACACAGACACACAGACACATAGAAACATAGACACATAGAAACATAGACACATAGACACACAGACACATAGACACGTAGACACATAGACACACATGCACATAGACAGACAGACACATAGACACACAGACACATAGACACCCAGACACACAGACACACAGACACATAGAAACATAGACACATAGACACATAGACACACATACACATAGACAGACAGACACATAGACACACAGACACATAGACACCCAGACACATAGACACATAGACACATGCACATACAGATGCATAGACACACAGACACATAGACACATAGAAACATAGACACACAGACACATAGACACATAGACACATGCACACACATACACATATACACACAGACACATAGACACCCAGACACATAGACACCCAGACACATAGAAACATAGACACACAGACACATAGACACACAGACACATAGACACATAGACACATAGACACACAGACACATAGACAGACAGACACATAGACACACAGACACATAGACACCCAGACACCCAGACACCCAGACACACAGACACATAGAAACATAGACACATAGACACACATACACATAGACAGACAGACACATAGACACACAGACACATAGACACCCAGACACATAGACACATAGACACATGCACACACAGATACATAGACACACAGATACATAGACACATAGAAACATAGACACACAGACACATAGACACATAGACACATAGACACACATACACATAGACACACAGACACATAGACACCCAGACACATAGACACCCAGACACATAGAAACATAGACACACAGACACACAGACACATAGAAACATAGACACACAGACACACAGACACATAGAAACATAGACACACAGACACATAGACACACAGACACACAGACACACACACATAGACACATAGACACATAGACACATAGACACATAGACACATAGACACACAGACACATAGACACATAGACACACAGATAGACACAGACACACAGACACATAGACACATAGACACACAGACACATAGACACATACACACATAGACACACAGACACATAGACACACAGACACATAGACACACAGACACATACACACATACACACATAGACACACAGACACATAGACACATAGACACATAGACACACAGACACATAGACACACAGACACATAGACACACATACACACATACACACATAGACACACAGACACATAGACACATAGACACATAGAAACATAGACACATAGACACATAGACACATAGACACACAGACACACAGACACATACACACATACACACATAGACACACAGACACACAGACACATAGACACATAGACACAGACACATAGACACACAGACACATAGTCATACAGACACACAAACACACATACACATAGAAACATAGACACACAGACACATAGACACATAGACACACAGACACATAGACACATACACACATAGACACACAGACACATAGACACATAGAAACAGAGACACACAGACACATAGACACACAGACACATAGACACACAGACACATAGACACATACACACACACACACACACAGACACACACACACACAGACACACAGACATAGACACAGACACACACAGACACACAGACACAGACACACAGACACATAGACACATCTCCCACCTCCACCCCCACCCCGTCCTTCTACTCCATCTTCAGCCCATCCGCCCATTTCCTCTCTCACTTTCTATTTCTCTCGCATAGCCCTTCCTACTTTCGTTTCTTATCAAAACGTTTCACAACACGACAGTTTTCAACAACAGCGGCTTTTGTTTGTTTGTTTGCTTGTTTGTTATCTTGCAACTGCTTTGGCTTCTTCTCCTTCTTCTTCTTCTTCTGCTTCTGCTTCTGCTGTTATTTCTGCTGCTACTACCGTTTTTGCTGCTACTGCTACTGCTGCTGCTGCTACTACTACTACTACTACTACTACTACTACTACTACTACTACTACTACTACTACTACTACTACTACTACTACTACTACTACTACTACTACTAGTAGGGGAGGGGGGTGTAGATAAAGAAAGTGGGGTTGCGCGTGACACATTGTCACAGAGGCCCCCTGAAGAAAAGATTCTGGTACCGGAATCTTCCTGTGGAACGCCGACTCCACTTTCGACTGGGGCGACAGGGACAAATGAGCTGTGAGCCTGGGTCGGCTGGAATGGTGGAACGTCTGGTCGCAGCACAGAGTTCAAAGGAGCAGATGGGTTGGAGACCAGTGGAATGGATTCCGACTGAGGTTGGTGCGGCAATCCTGTGTTGAGCTGTCCCAAGGTTGATTGCAGGATAGCAAACACCTCTTGCCTGAGTTTCCCCTTTAGCCTGGACTCATCGTTGCTGATGATGAGGTTTGGTAGGCCGATTCGGGTGAAAATGGCTTTGAGTGCCGCGGCTACGTGGCTAGCATCAAGTGAGGAGATTGGGGCGGCATCGCACTTCATGGTACATATGTCGACCACAGTGACTATGTACCTGAATTTCTTCTTCCGTTGAGGTAGAGGCCCGACCAAGTCGACTGCCACTCGCTGAAAGGGAGGGGTAGGTGACTGCTGGATGTGTGTCGGCCTGTCCCGATGGTAACGACGGACACAGACACACAGACAAAGTGTTTTGAAAATGGCGGAAAGCGAGGATTGCTAGTTTGTACTCAATGCGAGCATGAATTGGCAGCCAGTGTAGTTTGATCAGAAGGGGTGTGACATGGGTTCTTTTAGATTTCCTCAGGACGAGTCTGGCTGCATTGTTTTGTATTCTTTGGAGACGATTGATTTGAACTGCGGGGAGTCCGGCAAGAGTTGCATTGCAATAGTCAACTTTGACAGTGGCGGCTTTTTTAGAGAGTGAAGGACGGATTGAAGCAATCTGTCTCGGTGGTTGTTTGCGGGTCCAGGGTTGCCTTTAGGTGCAGTCACCTGAGGTACCGGCGGCGAGTGGTCTTGGGTCATGTGGCGGACAGTCCTTGGGAAGGATTTTCCAAGTTGTGGCGGACTTGGGGACTTGGGACGCTCTGGATTGGTTTGCGCGGCAATTTGGTTTGCTGCGTTGAGAGGTATCTTCCCCGCTGAGGGAGATTTGCTCTTTGGGAAGGAGGGAGGGAGTTGGTTTGTGGCTTGGGGAGAAGGGAATGCTGCTGAAACTAGGGTAGGTTGAGAGGGGTGCCCTAAAAACACATACTGTGATCCCAGTATGAGGTCATAGACAGGACTGTCCATGATCACTGCCTTGATGGGTCCCTTAACAAATCTGGTGTCGACATTGATTATGGCGACTGGCAAAGTGGATGGGGGGAGTGCAGCATCAGGGCCTTGCAGAGAGATGAAGTCTCCCGTGTATGCCGACGTGGGGACCAAGGATCCGCAGACGATGGCGTCGCATGACAGTCCAGTGTCATAGAGACACTGAACAGGGATGTTGTTGACAGTCGCCTGTCCGACGACTGACGGTGTGCCTGGACACTGGATCGGGGAGGGGTTGGTACAGTTCTGCGAAGTCGAGACGACTTGCATAGTTGTGACATTTTGTCGCTTGTAGGCAAGTTTCCTGCAGTCATCCCGGTTGTGGGTGTTGGACTTGCAGTATGAGCAGCATAGCTGCTGTCCCAGTGGTTATCGTTCATGGGTAGAACCGTTTGACCCACTGTTGGTCCATCTCCCGGGCAGATTCGGGTTGGAGTTGGGGTTTGAAGCATTTGACCCAACAACTTAATGCAGTTTTGGCCTTTTAGGGGCGCTGGGTTCATCATGGGCCAGGGTGTACCGGTCGCTTAGCTGGATGAGGTCGGCCAGAGTCGTGGCACCTTGCTCGGCGGAAAAGGTGCGCAACTCTGGGGACATGGTTTCGCGCAGCTGCTCGCCAACCATCAGTTCCCGGAGATCATCATAGGACTCTGATTTTGCTGACAGGGACACCCATTTTGTCAGATAGTTTCCCAGTCTATCTGAAAATTGGGCATAGGACTCTCCCCGGCCTTTTCTGATTGCCCTAAACTTTTTCCGGTAGGCGTCAGCTGTCAACTGGTATCTGTTGAGCAGGGCTTCTTTCAAAGCTGGGTAGTCGGTAACTTGGCTTGATGGAAGTTTGCTGTACACCTCATAGGCCACACCCCTGAGACTTTGTGCAAGCTTGAGGTTGAATTTTTCCGGAGCAAGCTCAAATTCCTGGGCCAGTCTTTCAAATCTATCGAGGAATGCATCGATAGACTCTGTTGCTTCATTGAATGCCTCCAATGTGAAGGTCATGGCTGGGGTCTGGCTGGGAGGGTGAAAGTTTTGAGGCGCAGCAGTCTCGGAGTCCGCTGAGTTTTCAAGCTGCTTCATAGCTAGCTCATGGTCTCACGCCTTTTCCCGCTCAGCGGCCTCAAGTTCGAGTTCTTTGTTTTGGGCTTCCTGCACTAATTGCCTCTGCCTCAACTCATGAGCCCAGATGTGCTCTTGCTTCTGAGTGTCCCGATCTTTATCCGCTTGTTAAGCCTCGCGAGCTTTATCAGCCTCTTGAGCCTCCCGAGCTTTCTCTTGAGCCTCATGAGCTCGCTGTTTGTCTTTCTCAGCCTCCTCGCGAGCTTTCTCTTTGTCATATTCAGATATAACAAAATTAGCTAACTCTTGGCCGGACAATCCTAGAGATTCTCCCCATTCTTTCAGTTCCCTCCTAAGTTTAACAGTCTCAGCCATGGTTGTAAATACAACTATTCAAAAATCAAACAAAGTTGCAAAGTTGACTGTATCAAACAACACTTAACCATTTCAACATACGCAGAGATAGCATGCACATCAAAACAAAGTCATAAATAATATTCAAACAAATCAAATCAAAACACAGTGAACCAAATCACAATAACTTTCCCAGTGGACACAAGATAAGTTTTGGAAAGTAAATAAAGTTTGAATTAAAATTTGTTAGACTTTATGAAAAAAAAAATCCCGGACGCGAGCCCCCAATTAGATGTGATGAGGGAATGGGTTAAAAGGCTAAGTCTCTAGGGAAGACATATAGTATGTTAAATTTTCAAATAGAAAATTTGCCTTTAGGGTGTGGGAGGTGAGCAACTTTCCCGGCCCCTTTTCATCTAATAAATTTATATTTGTGCCCGGGTTCTGGCTCGTATGATTGAATGAAATACAAGTGGTAGTTTGCTCTAAATGGCAGACAGAGAGAAGTAGGGTTTTACATGAAATTACAAGACTTCCACTCTCATCAGTCTGACCAAAGGGTTCAGAATTATTTGACACTTGTATTTTATTTACTCACAAAATATGCATAAGATTATGCAACAATAATAATAAAGCAGCTCAATGGCGCCCAAACAAAATATGAATGAAAAACAATGAAATCCGAAAGGATTTACAAGACTTTTGTCTTTCTAGAAGGTTAGCCCCAAGCGGGAAGGGTCACTAATATTCTTCTTTTTTGGTGTCCTGATTTCCAGTTATTGTTCTTGGCACTGTCTTAGGGACTTAGCTCATAGCTGTGTTGAAGTTCCTCCGTAGGGATCGGCGAGTGCTGGGTTGACTTGGCTTGCTTGTCAGGTGAGAGTAGCTCCCAGTTGTTCCGGTTACGTCGTCGCGGGATGGCACGGTTCAGGCGTGGTCTCCTAGCGGATTCTGTGTGCGGGGGCGACTTTGCGGCGGTCCCGTCTGGTTTCCTTGTGAGTCAGGGATTGAGCGTCCTGACCACGATGCCCTGCTGATAATCACAGGAGAAGGTGGATGTAGATCTCTATGGCTTAGAGACAAGGGGCTTCAGCTGGCAGGGAATTAGTGGATCCCAACCGGCTAGAAGGCTGCCCTTGTACAATAGCACTAGTTAATAAATAAACTGAATTTCAGTTAACAAACTGAGATCAGTAAAACATAAAAGGTGTACAGGAATCAACTGATATGATTCAGTACCCGGCTAGATCAAAGTCTATGATCAAGCCAACATCACTCTCCATCCAACACCTGGAAAGGAATGTTATCATAGTTAGCAAGGTTGCAACCCACAGGCTTCCTACTAAAAATATACGAAAGGGTTAGTAGGCATAAAATCCAGTTCTGGTACCAAAAGAGTTAAAGTCAAAAACACACACACAAATAATCAGTGCACATAATTAGAACAGAATGTTTACCACTTCTTTTCAATAACATATCTATTCCTTATTCATCATTGAACATAGGATCTAGATCAAAAATAGGATCTAACAAAAACAAATCTCAATCACTTAGGTTACTTCCCAGCCATCAATAATACTCACTAGTTGGGCTATTAGGACTGGCTGGGAGAGAGGTTGATTCTGCAATGTTGCTTCAGCCAGGTTTCAGTGTCTTGTGAGAGAAAATGTCTAGGTGGGGACTTTCCTCACTACTCAAATTTTCCTCTCCCATTTTAAACACCCGAGAGCCTATCATTGGTTTATAGCAGTCGGCAAGTCACAAGATGACGCTATAATATTATGCATACTAGTACAGAACGATCACAAGCCGGTTACATCACTGGCACGTGTCATATTCCAGTCCTTCTCGTGATCGGGAAAGGAGATACGGGGGAACAAAGGGAGACCGCCAATGTGGGTGTCACCAGAGGAAAACCCCGTGATCAAACAGATAGGCTTCGGAATCGGCGACCTGTTTGATGTTGAATTGTAATTAAAGTGGTGACCCGAATAAAGAAAGGGAGGGGGGGGGGGGGGTGTAGATAAAGAAAGTGGGGTTGCGCATGACACATTGTCACAAACATAATACAAATTCACCCCCAGTACAGTCTCTCTCTCTCTCTCTCTCTCTCTCTCTCTCTCTCTCTCTCTCTCTCTCTCTCTCTCTCTCTCTCTCTCTCTCTCTCTCTCATAGTGAGTACTATAAACAAAAGGAATTTAAAAACAGTCTTGAAAAGTTAGAACAATTTATTCTAGAAAGGTATGAACAAAAGGAAGACGATTATCTTGTGATCGCTGGCGATTTTAATGCCAGGATTGGTGACTGGAGTTTAGAAGTCAGTGAAATGGATGAGGCGAGTGTGGCTGAGAGTGAGGAGTGTTATTCGAGAAATACTGTGGACAATGTTGTTAATTGTTTTGGAAAAACTTTGATTGGTTTATGTTCTATGTTTCATTTAACGCCTTTGAATGGTTTATGTGAAGGAGACAAAAATGGTCAATTTACTTTTTTATCTGAACGCGGAAACAGCGTCATTGATTATGTTTTGTGTTCTGTGGATTTATTATCTGATGTTCAACGATTTAATGTCGAGAAAAGGGTGGAATCCCAGCATATGCCTATTGTTTTATGTTTGAACTGTAAACACAATAGCAAACCACATGCAGAAGCTAATCGAGAGCCTTTTCAAAAAATTAAGTGGGATGTAAGTAAAGCTGATGTTTTTTTGGAATTCCTAAGATCAGTAGAAGCCATGATGATTCTTAATGACAGTATGAATGATATTGAAAGTGATGTTGACTCGGCTGTGCACAAATTTACGGGCCTTCTCTTAAAAGCAGGACAATGCATGCAGCACACGATTAGGCCCTCAGCACGTGCGCGGCAAACCAAGAAATGGTTCGACTCGGTTTGTTTACACAAAAAACGGGTAGCTGGAAGAGCACTTGCTCAGTGCACACGCACTCGACGCGCAACGGACCAGCGAGCATACACACAGAAACGATCGGAGTACCAAGATACTTTAAAGGAGAAGCGAAAAAGTTACAGAAAAGAAGTCCTTGATACTTTAATTCAAAATAAAAATGATTCCAACACATTTTGGTCAACAATTCGAAGCGTTAAAAGAAATTTTTTCGAAGCGTGGAAAACGCATTTTGTAAACATCCTTTCAACCGCAGACTGCGAACGGAAACGTACTGACCCACATATAGAACACGACGGAAACCAGCATGAAGAAAATGATTACATTCCCGACTTAGATGATGAGATAACGGATAGTGAAGTGCGTCAGGCAATAAAGAAATTAAAATCAAATAAAGCATCTGGATTAGATGATATTTGTGGTGAGTTTTTGAAAACGTCCGAACCGATTATAACACCTTTTCTGACAAAACTGTTTAACCAAATTTACGAGAATGGTTATTTCCCTTCATCATGGACCAAATCGGTTATTGTTCCCTTACTTAAAAAAGGTGACGTTCTTAATCCTGAAAATTACAGAGGTATCTCTCTACTAAGTACAGTTAGTAAGGTCTTCACATCAGTATTGAATGAGAGATTGTATAAATGGGCGGAGAAGGAAGGTAAAATAAGTGAAGAGCAGGCTGGTTTTCGTAAGCAATACTCCACTGTGGATCATATATTTACGCTTGTTTCGATGATAAAATCCTATTTATATGGTCATAAAAGTAGAAAATTTTACGTGGCTTTCATAGATTACCAAAACGCCTTTGACACAGTAGATGATATGCTTTGGAAAGTACTCCAAAAAGTTCAAGCTTCCTCAAAAATGATTAGAATGTTAAAGGGCATGTATAGCTCTGTTCAAAGTTGCGTTCGCTGGGGCCCACAAGTGTCAGATTTCTTTGATTGTCCCTCAGGGGTCAAACAAGGCTGTTTAATGTCACCTGTATTGTTTTCTTTATTAATTACCGAAGTAGCTGAAAATGTATCAAGGAACGGTAAACACGGATTTCAGTTTTTACCTGGGTTACAGGAAATATTCCTTTTATTATTTGCAGATGATGTTGTTTTGTTCTCTTCTACACCCAGTGGACTTCAAAATCAGCTAAACTATTTACAGAAAGCATCTGACATTCTAAATTTGACAATAAATTTAAAAAAGACTAAAATAATTGTGTTTAGAAAAGGGGGTCATTTGTCTAAAACTGAGTGTTGGTATACAAAGGGAGGGAAGTGGAGTAGTTAATAGTTATAAATATCTTGGAAGTTACATCCCTTTTTCGTGATTCGTTTTTTGGTTCTCCCATGATAACGTGTACCCATTGTATACAGGCCGGTGGCCTTACGATTAAACTTTCCGACTTCCGACTTCCGACTTCTCTCTCTCTCTCTCCCCCCCCCTTCTCTCTCTCATATCCATTTCCACTCAGTCCATCTTTGTAGCTATCACTAACAAAATATGTAGACCCAACGCCAGGTATCTTAATGACTCTTTAGTTAAGAGAGTGGGCATGTATCATTGGTAAAGTATCTCCATTAAAAAACTAAGCTAGCACTCTCTTTCCTTCTTTTTTTAAAAAGAACATAATGATACACCTGTATGTGTGTGTGTGTGTGTGTGTGTGTGTGTGTGTGTGTGTGTGTGTGTGTGTGTGTGTGTGTGTGTGTGTGTGTGTGTGTGAGTGTGTATGTGTCCGTGCATGTGTGTGTGTGTGTGTGTGCGCGCGCGCGCACGCGTGTGTGTGTTGTGTGTTTGTGTGTGTGTGTGTGTGTGTGTGTGTGTGTGTGTGTGTGTGTGTGTGTGTGTGTGTGTGTGTGTGTGTGTGTGTGTTTGATAATTCAATTGGACATAATAAAAATTCACCCCCAGTACAACAATCTAATCATACACACAGAATGTGGGTCACCACAATGACGTCAAGAGAACTAGAAAACTTCTAGAAAACTTTTTTGTCCCTATGTCTTTGATGCGAACATTTAAAATCAAAACAGTTAAAATAACTTTGTGGTTGATTATGTTCTTTAAAAAGGCAATGGCAGAACCCAAGCCGAGGACAGCTGTTTCGACTCTAGGGAGTCTCATCAGCTCGGCACTGGATGGGGTCTTAACCTACCAAGGTGGAACTACTCTCCCTTCAACAAGAAGATTGTTCCACAAATGGAATGTCTCTTCCTGTATATTGGAAAAAGGCTCCAAAAAACCAAACCAGCACTCGAGTAAATTAGAAATGATAAAAATCTTAAGTAAAAGTGTGAACATATGAATGTTCCAAAATTTAAAATATGATAAAATAAGCGACACGACCAGGGAGGGCCGGCAACTGAAATAGTATCCAAAGGGACAAATAGTATCCAAAGGGACAAATAGTATCCAAAGGGACATAAATAGGTATGAAAAGAAATTTCAGTATTCTGCTGGCACCGTTCCCCCAGCCTACGGGACTCAAAAGTTAGAGCATTTGAAATGCAATGAAAATAGAATTCTAGAAAACGTTTGTGTCCCTATGTCTTTGACGCGAACATTAAAAACAAATGTTGATACTTATTTATGTCCCTTTGGATACTATTTCAGTTGCTGGCCCTCTCTGGTCGTGTCGCTTATTTTATCATATTTTAAATTTTGGAACATTTAAATTTTGGAATATTCATATGTTCACACTTTTACTTAAGATTTTTATCATTTCTAATTTAATTGAGTGCTGGTTTGGGTTTTTGGGAGCCTTTTATCAATATACAGGAAGAGACATTCCATTTGTGGAACAATCTTCTTGTTGAAGGGAGAGTAGTTCCACCTTGGTAGGTTGAGACCCCATCCAGTGCCGAGCTGATGAGACTCCCTAGAGTCGAAACAGCTGTCCTCGGCTTGGGTTCTGCCATTGCCTCCCTAATAAGGAGGAGAAACTAAGCTAGCACTCTCTTTCCTTAAAATTTTTTTTTTTTTAATAAAGAACATAATCAAACACAAAGTTATTTTAACTGTTTTGATTTTAAATGTTCGCATCAAACACATAGGGACAAAAACGTTTTCTAGAATTCTATTATTATTGCATTTCAAATGCTCTAACTTTTGAGTCCCGTAGGCTTAGCTGGGGAACCCAGCAGTATACTGAATTTTTTTTATACCTATATATAGAACTCAGTCTGTCCGCTTTCAATCTGCAATCTCCTCAGAACGTTCGACTTCTACAGGTGCCCCCCAAGGAACAGTTTTGTCCCCAGTTCTTTTTACATTGTACACAAATGACTGTAGAGGCACTGAAGAAACACCTGTCATTAAATACTCAGATGATTCTGCCATCGAAGATTTGTCAAACTCTGATTCTGTGTACTTCAGTGAAGTCAAAAGGTTTTGTTCATGGTGCAAAGATAATTATCTGGATTTAAATGTTGTTAAAACAAAAGAACTTGTAGATTTTCGTAGAAACCCAGTGCCAGTGCCACATTTGGAAATTGATGGTGAAACGGTTGAAAGAATTGATGAGTAAAAATACCTAGGCACAGTTTTAGACAAGAAACTTACTTTTGATAAACACATTGAGCATATACATAAGAAGAGTCAGTCCAGGATCTTTTGTTTACAGAGGCTAAGGAATATTGGTGTCTGTTCAGATATTCTTCAAACCTACTACCGATGTTGCATTGAATCTGTTCTTACTGTGTCATTTATCTGTTGGTATGGAAGCTTGAGTGTAAAAAGTAAGCGTGTGTTGAGTGATATGGTGAATGTGTGCAGTAAAGTTGTGGGTGCAAGGCAGAGTGGTATGCAAGAGTTGTATGACAGACAAGTAGTCAAGAAAGCCAGGAAAGTTCTTAATGATAACAGTCATGTTCTGGCAAAATACTATGAAGTATTACCATCGGGCCGTCGATACAGAACTCTAAAACTGAAAATAAGAGCACAGAAAACTTTCTTACCAAGATCAATTCATCTGTTGAACTCTTAATGCACTGCATCGAGTGATTGTTTTGCTGAGCAGCCTGTCCATCTCCTTGGGATTGAATTTGTATTCGTATTCGTCCAGTTTGCTAACTACAATATTGCAGTGTTATTAGTTATTAGTTTATATTCTTTAATTGTTGATAAATGTGTTTATTGTTGTTGTTGTTTTTTGATAAATGTGTTTATTGTTGTTGTTTTTCTTATGCAATTTCTCAGTTATGAGATAATAAAGATGATTTGATTTGATTTGATATATATGGAATTCTAGAAATCTTTTTTGTCCCTATGTCTTTGATACATATATATGTTACAGTCAAAATGAGAAATTAGTCATTACGGGTAATGCCTAAAATTTCAGTCATTTCCGGAACTACCTGTTTCAAACAGCCATTACTGGAAATGGCTAAAATTTTCAGTCACTACCGGTAATGCCTGAAAAGTTTCTCCAGTCAATACCGGAAATGACAAAACACAAAACACCATAGTGAACCTGAATGGTTTTTAATTTATGATGCATTCAATCAGAAAAATAAATGAATTTTAAGACTAAAAGCAAGTCTATGAACACAATCACACATAATCATGCAGAGCCTGTCTAAAAATAACTAAAAATTACTACATTGAGTGTGACAGTCAAATCGGTCACTCGTTCAAAACAGATGCAACTTTGTGAAATATGCTTTTTTCCGTCTTATGAAATGAAAAGAAGGATGATATTAACCCTAAACGTTTAATACGACTGAAAAAGCAGTTTATCAGTGTAATTTTTGCAACAATTATCAGAGGGGGAGAAGAGGGTTTGAGATTAAGCTTGAGACTAATAGTTTGCGTTTTATAAGACAGAAAGAAGCATTTGGGAACCATTGGCATCTGTTTTGAACGAGCGACTGATTTGACTGCAACATTGAGTCATCTCAAAAGCTTATTTGTTGCAGCAGTTGAGACTGTGGTGGCACCGGCTATTGCATTTCAGCTTAGCCTTGAAGCATTTGCAGCAGTTGGTCTGGCACTTCTTGGCCCCTGCACAATTACATTTTGTGAATCCCTGTCCCCCGCCAAGTGAACCCGTAGCCACTGCTTCTCTGAGACTCACAAGTTTGTCTCTATTTATGTCCTGTGTTTTGAGAAGTCTCTGGGGACAAATTTCAAATTCATTCCTTTCATAGGAGCCTTTCAGGACGCCATGCTTTGTGCCAATGTTCTGCTCCGATTTGTCCAAGATCACACCCAGAATATTTCGTGGGTCGCCTCTACCCCTGTCTACCAGTGGAATTGGAATTGCCACATTGTCCCCCTCTTGGCCTGGACAAACTTTGAAACAAAAATATTGCCTTAAAAAAAGGAGTATGAGCTCACCCACCCCTTTGCACAAATGGAGGCACTGTGTGTGTGAGAGCGTGTGTGTGTGTGTGTGTGTGTGTGTGTGTGTGTGTGTGTGTGTGTGTGTGTGTGTGTGTGTGTGTGTGTGTGTGTGTGTGTGTATGTGTGTGTGTGTGTGCGCGTGTGCGCGTGCGTGTGCGTGTTGTTAATTGAACATTTGCACACACGTTGCTTAAAGAGCCCCTGATATGAAAACAAAATTCTTTCAAATGTGCTTAGAGGTCACCAAGACAATTTATTCTACACAAAGCACACCACACAGTTTCTCTTGGTACCCACACAAATCAAGCATCAAAGCAGCAAAGTTGGGGGTGGGGGGTGGGTGGGTGGGGGGTTACAAGGTGTTTCACCCTTTGCACACTTTTCCCTTCCAAACAGGAGATGGGTTTGTACTAAAAGATGGGCTAATACTCAGTATTTTACTGCAATCAACACTTTCCCATTCTGGCTGACATGCATTTCCCATTCTGCTTGATATCTACTTCAGCCAGATGGGTAAACCTAGACCATTTCCCATATTGGCTGAAATTCAGGCAGAATGGGTACAATCTCCTCTTGAATTTCAGGCATTACCGGTAATGACTAAACATTTTAGCCATTTCCAATATTGGCTGTTTGAAACAGGTAGTTCCGGAAATGACTAAAAAAAAATTCCAGGCATTACCCGTAATGACTAATTTCTCATTTTGACTGTAACATATATATATATATATATAAAATAAAATAAAACAAAATAAACCATTTAATTCCAAGACAACAAGCAATTTTGGTTCTTTTAGTTTATTTAATGTCCTAACGTTTCGGCGTCTGCCTTATTCCTAGGAACACTTGACCAAAGGTGAATCGTCATATTCTAAATTACGTACAAAAATTACGTCAGCAATCTTTACGTAATGAGTGTGTAGTATTTAGGGTAACAAATGACCTAATCGATTTGGGCAATCAATTCCTCTACAAATATCTCTCTCTCTCTCTCTCTCTCTCTCTCTCTCTCTCTCTCTCTCTCTCTCTCTCTCTCTCTCTCTCTCTCTCTCTCTCCCCTCTGTAATTTTAAGACTATCTTCAGAGCCAACATTAAAAGTTACAATATAGGCTCCTTTGTGTTTAACATACAACCACATAGTCTATGCTCATTCATACTCATGTACATGCACGCAAATGCACACGCCAACATATTCGCCCATTATTACACATATGCGCATCACAGACACACGCCTCTTCATACACACATAATATCAAATGACTTGTCATAGTCATTTAAAGCTTATGCCTAAAATTAGTTTCCAGTTGCATGTATGCACAGATAAACTCATGCATGCATTCCCATACACAAAATATATATAAGCGCATCAGTCTACCTGATCCAGGCACACCTCTCTACATTCCTCCTCACTGGGAGTATGTTGGTGTTTACTACGATTTCTATGACCTCCCTTATTGAATCCTTCAATGGATCCACCAACATGGCATCCCATCTCTTCTACTCTCTTCGAGGGATTGTAACTTTAGAACATTATTATTTTTGTTATTTTACACAAGATTTTTATCATTTCTTTTTAATTAAGTGCTGGTTTGCTTTTATTGTGGACTTTCAATCTGGTGCAAAGAGGACAACCTTTCTCTTGTAGAAAGTCTTCTAGCTCAGTTTGAATGTTCACTGTGGACATACTTTGCAGGCCGATATGCAGACTGAAGAGTCTTTCTCAAAGACGAAACAGCTGTCTTTGCATAGGCATTGTCTATCTCCCCCATTGGGAGAAAAAGTAAATCAGCACATTATTTTCTTTTATTCTTTTCAGAACACAGAATAAATTGTAAAGTTAAAATTAAAGTTATTCAGTTTCTTTCTTAGGCTCACAAACTTAAATATTGGACACAAAACAAGTTTTTTTCAAGCAAACTATATATATATAAGAGGAAAGTTTAATGGTGTGGTTGTTTTTTCTTCTTCAATTCTTGTACGTTTATATTATACTTGGAAGAAGGAAAGCGCATCAGTCTACCTGATCCAGGCACACCTCTCTACATTCCTCCTCACTGGGAGTATGTTGGTGTTTACTACGATTTCTATGACCTCCCTTATTGAATCCTTCAATGGATCCACCAACATGGCATCCCATCTCTTCTACTCTCTTCGAGGGATTGTAACTTTAGAACATTATTATTTTTGTTATTTTACACAAGATTTTTATCATTTCTTTTTAATTAAGTGCTGGTTTGCTTTTATTGTGGACTTTCAATCTGGTGCAAAGAGGACAACCTTTCTCTTGTAGAAAGTCTTCTAGCTCAGTTTGAATGTTCACTGTGGACATACTTTGCAGGCCGATATGCAGACTGAAGAGTCTTTCTCAAAGACGAAACAGCTGTCTTTGCATAGGCATTGTCTATCTCCCCCATTGGGAGAAAAAGTAAATCAGCACATTATTTTCATTTTATTCTTTTCAGAACACAGAATAAACTGTCAAGTTAAAATTAAAGTTATTCAGTTTCTTTCGTAGGCTCACAAACTTAAATATTGGACACAAAACAAGTTTTTTTCAAGCAAACTATATATATAAGAGGAAAGTTTAATGGTGTGGTTGTTTTTTCTTCTTCAATTCTTGTACGTTTATATATATATATATATATATATATATATATATATATAGCATGAAAGAAAAATCTCAGTGAATAGCCAGCTCCGTACCCCTACTCTGAAGGACTGAAAAAGTTAGTGCATTTGAAATGCAGAATAGTTTGCTTTGATAAAGCTTTTCTGTGTCCAATGTCTTTATTTGTGAACCTCAGAAACAAAACCAGTTAATGTTAACTTTGAGTAATGTTCGTGTTAAAAAAAAAAAAAAAAATTCTAATTTTTATTTTTATTTTTTATAAAAAGATTAAAAAATTAAAAAATTTTAAAAGTTATATAAATTGTGCTGATTTACTTTTTCTTCCAATGGGGGAGGGACAGTGCCTTATGCAAAGACAGCTGTTTCGATCTTGAGAAGATCTCATCAGTTTGCATGATTGGCCTGCATATATATCTATGAAAAATGTATATATATATATATATGTGTGTATGTGTGTGTGTGTGTGTGTGTGTGTGTGTGTATGTGTGTGTGTGTGTGTGTGTGTGTGTGTGTGTGTGTGTGTGTGTGTGTGTGTGTGTGTTTCTTTCTCTCTGTCTCTCCCCTCTCTCTTTCTCCATATCTCTCTTTCTCTCCCCCCCCCCCCTTTTACCCCACCCCCTATGCCCTTTCTTCCCCCCCCCCCCCCCTCTCTCTCCTTCACTCTCTCTCTGCCTTTCTCGTAATATTGTTTTACATTCACATATTGTTTGGGAATTTGTGAGCTCGTATGACACACCCCCCCCCCCCTCCCTCCCCGAGAATTTGTGAGTGCATAAATGGCATGCGTGTTGAAAAGGTGAGGTGGGTGGGGGTGGGGGTCTGTTTGTCCATGCCTTGATTGTTTTCTTCTCCTTTGAAATGGTGTCAGTAATGTGAAAGCGGTGGGTGGGATGAACGGCGTGAGCATTTTCTCTTTTTTCTTGATTGTTTTCTCTCGTAATATTTCTAAAGCGCTCTGAGGATGATATTTTATCATCGAAGAGCGCTATAGAAGGTTTATTTATTATGATTATTATGATTATTAATACTACCATTACTACCACCTACTGGTACTACTACTACTACTACTACTACTACTACTAC
The DNA here is from genome assembly GCA_017654935.2 of Phymorhynchus buccinoides. Lineage (NCBI taxonomy): Eukaryota > Metazoa > Mollusca > Gastropoda > Neogastropoda > Raphitomidae > Phymorhynchus > Phymorhynchus buccinoides. The sequence continues at coordinate 17,469,837 of CM065713.1, forward strand.
TACTACTACTACTACTACTACTACTACTACTACTACTACTACTACCAATACTATACTACTACTACTACTACTACTACTACTACTACTACTACTACTACTACTACTACTACTACTACCAAAGACACTCAGTAGAAAAATGTATACTAAGCTTTTTGTATACCAAAGACACTCAGTAGAAAAATGTATACTAAGCTTTTTACTACTACTACTACTACTACTACTACTACTACTACTACTGCTACTACTGCTACTGTTACTGCCGCGATAAACTTATACTGCAATGTCCGCTGCTGTGGACACTTTCGCCACTGGCTAAGCAGATTTTGAATTGCGAGGTCTCGAGCGCGCGAGCGTATTGCACGTGCGCTGAGTCAGATTCGGAGTGACTGACAGGAAGCGCACTAGTATGTCTCTGCTGACACGGACAGGGCTATTTTTAGTCTGTGCCAGTTTTCGTTGCAAACAGGCGAGGGCTGGTCTCAGCTGTTCTGGGAATTTGAAGAGAGAGAGAGAGAAAGAAAGAGAGGGCGGAAGTGGGGGGGGGGGTGGGGGTGGGGTGGGGGCTGGGGGGTGTTGGTGTCAGAGAAGGAGTAGACCGACATAGATCGATCTGGTTTGATATTTGTGCGCCTCCTCTCTCTCTCTCTCTCTCTCTCTCTCTCTCTCTCTCTCTCTCTCTCTCTCTCTCTCTCTCTCTCTCTCTCTCTCTCTCTCTCTGGGGTCCATTGGCATATTTCTCTTCTATCCACTATACTAAGGCTTTGGTAGACGAGGACACCAGTGAAAACGGGAAAACGGACACATACGTAACCATTGTGGCCTTATGGCCTGGGAACGCAGAAAAAGAAGAAGATAGACCGGGGAAAGAGAAACAACCAACCACTTGAACAACTTAGAAAAGGGAAGAAACTCTTTATATTGTCCTGACGGTGACAGTCGTAGGTGCTCTTGTGGAAATAGAAAGGGAAATAATAAGATTAAGAAGTAGAAAAAAGGGGTGGGGGTGAGGGTGATAAACTGAGGAAAGATGAAAGAAGAAAAAATGTGAGTGGCAAAAACCACACTCACGCACACACGCGAATGCATGCACACACGCGCGCGCGCGCACACACACACACATAGGCGCGCACGCACACACGCACATACACATACACACACACACGCACACGCACACGCACACACACACACACACACACACACACACACACAGAGAGACACACACAACACACACATACAACACACACACACCACACACACACACACACACACACACACACACACACACACACACACACACACACACACACACACACACACACACACACACGAAGAACGAAGAACAAAGAACGAAGTTCGAGACTATAAATATATAAAAAAAACATGGATTTTCCTTTTTTTAAAGAAATGAAAAATGGCATTAGTCTTCCTGAATACCCCATAATATTGGAAAGTAATGAGTTTCCCTCAAAGTTTGAAAAGGCTGAAGCATTTGCAGATATTTTCGCAATAAATGGTAACAATGAAGGCCTCTCAGAAAAACAAAAAATGTACAGAGAAAAAATGGATGATACTATATAAAGATAATGAAAAAAGTCCGAACAACAACCACTATACAAATGCTCCCATAACTTTACAGGAAACAAAAGACGCAATTTCCACCCTTGGCTCCCCAAAAAAATAAATCAGTAGGACCTGATGCGATTTCTAATCACATGATAAAGCACTTACCAATTAATTTCACAATCTTTCTAAACCTATTTTTTCAAAAATGTTGGTCTGAAGGAGTTCAACCATCTTTGTGGAAACAATCAATCGTAACCCCTATTCTTAAAGAGGGCAAGGCAAAACCAGATAAAAATAATTACAGGCCAATTGCTCTTACCTTCACATGTGGGGACACTTATGGAAATAATTATTCTTAAAACATTATTGTGAAAAAAATGACATAATACCAATACAACAGGCTGGCTTCAGAAAAGGCAGATCAATCTAGTAAACATTACTCACAGATCAAACGTCAGTTTTTCCGCAGGAAAAATGTACTTGCTACTTTTTTAGATATTAGAAAGATCAAGTTTGGCATTCAAAACTTCTGAATAAATTGAAATCAATAGGCCTTTCAGGGCATATGTACAACTACTTAAAAACCTTTTTAAGTGATAGAACAATACAGACTAAGGTTGGTAATGTTCAAATGGGAATACCACAAGGAGCCGTGATAGCTCCAATCCTTTTTAACATTTTGATGCACGATCTTCCAAAAGCAGTGTCACAAATTGTTGAACTAGTACAATATGCGGATGACATTTGCATATGGATGAAAGTTACTCTCAAAAGACACACACCTGTTAGATTAATCAACTATATTAAAAAGATATATCAAAATGAACTGGACAAAATCAGTAAGTACATGAATGAAAATGGATTAGCCCTTTCACCTGAAAAATCGCATATGGTTCTCTTCAATACTGGTTATGATCCTAACCCTCTACCGTCTTTTCTTTTGAATATAAAAAAGTTGTAATTTTTTTAGGAGTAAATTTAACTTCTAAACTGAGCTAGAACCACCATTTAGAAAGTGTTCTGACAAAAGCCAGAAAAGGTTTAAATTTGCTTAAAATGGTAAGTCAACAACCATGGGGAAAAGATAGTAAAGTACTCACATATTTAGCAACTGCGATTGTGAGATCAAAAGTATCTTACGCTCAGGAAATATTTTTTTCAACACACACGTGAAAAGACACACGTGGGGGGTGAAGACGCAAAGAGACAGACACACATACAGACATACAGACATACAGAGAGATGAGCAGAAAGGTCAAGGTCACTGGTTGTCTCTGTCTCTTTTTCTCTCTGTGGGTTGCCTCATGTCTCTGTCTCTCTGTCTCAGTCTCTGTCTCTCTCTCTCTCTGCCCGTCAGTCAGTCTGTTTTGATTTACGTTTTCCCTGTCCACCCCCCTCTACCCCCCCCCCCCTTTCTCTCTCTCTCCCTCTCTCTCTCCCTCTCTCTCTCTCTCTCTTCTCTCTCTCTCTCTCTCTCTCTCTTTCCCCCCCCCCTGCTCTACTGCTTTGCTCTGTGATGTGATCGTGTGTGTGTGTGTGCGTGCGTGCGTGCGTGCGTGTGTGCGTGTGTGCGTGTGCGTGTGCGTGTGCGTGCGTGCGTGCGTGCTTGCGATGCGTGCGTGCGTGCGTGCGTGTGTGTATGTATAATGTGTGTGTGTGTGTGTGTGTGTGTGTGTGTGTGTGTGTGTGTGTGTGTGTGTGTGTGTAAGAGAGACGGTGGGGGGGAGGGGGAAAAGGGGGGGGGGGGGGGGGGGGGGGGTGAAGACGCAAAGAGACAGACATATAGAGAGAGAAACAGTGTCAGAGGTAGAGATGAGCAGAAAGGACAGGAAGAATGGAAGATTCGATTGAAAACAAAAGAGGGAAAATCATGGGCTGCGAAAAGGGGTGAAGACGAAAGGTGTGTCGGAGTGGGGGTGGGTGTGGGGGGTAG
>CM065713.1:17478332-17493904 GCA_017654935.2 Phymorhynchus buccinoides
GACGACTTAGCTTCACTTTGTGGACGACTTCGTTTCCGTTCTGATGAATTAGCTTCCGTTCTGTGTACGTCTTGATTTGCATATAATTATTAGGTCGTTTCGGCTACACAGGAACTAGCTTCACTTTGTGGACGACTTAGCTTCACTTTGTGGACGACTTAGCTTCACTTTGTGGACGACTTGGCTTCACTTTGTGGACGACTTAGCTTCACTTTGTGGACGACTTAGCTTCACGTTGTGGACGACATAGTTTGACTTTGTGGACGACATAGTTTGACTTTGTGGACGACTTAGCTTCACTTTGTGGACGACTTAGCTTCACTTTGAGGACGGCTTAGCTTCACTTTGTGGACGACTTAGCTTCACTTTGTGGACGACTTAGCTTCACTTTGTGGACGACCAAGCTTCACTTTGTGGACGACTTAGCTTCACTTTGTGGACTTTGTGGACGACTTAGCTTCGTTTTGTGGACGACTTAGCTTCACTTTGTGGACGACTTAGCTTCACTTTGTGGACGACTTCGTTTCCGTTCTAATGAATTAGCTTCCGTTCTGTGTACGTCTTGATTTGCATATAATTATTAGGTCAGTGGACACGTTTCGGCTACACAGGAACTAGCTTCACTTTGTGGACGACTTAGCTTCACTTTGTGGACGACTTAGCTTCACTTTGTGGACGACCTAGCTTCACTTTGTGGACGACCTAGCTTCACTTTGTGGACAACTTAGCTTCACGTTGTGGACGACATAGTTTCACTTTGTGAACGACCAAGCTTCATTTTGTGGACGACTTAGCTTCACTTTGTGGACGACTTAGCTTCGCTTTGTGGACGACTTCGTTTCCGTTCTGATGAATTAGCTTCCGTTCTGTGTGCGTCTTGATTTGCATATAATTATTAGGTCGTTTCGGCTACACAGGAACTGGCTTCACTTTGTGGACGACTTAGCTTCACTTTGTGGACGACTTAGCTTCACGTTGTGGACCACTTAGCTTCACGTTGTGGACGACATAGTTTGACTTTGTGGACGACATAGTTTGACTTTGTGGACGACTTAGCTTCACTTCGTGGACGACTTAGCTTCACTTTGTGGACGACTTAGCTTCACTTTGTGGACGACTTAGCTTCACTTTGTGGACGACTTAGCTTCACTTTGTGGACGACTTAGCTTCACTTTGTAGACGACTTAGCTTCACTTTGTGGACAACCAAGCTTCACTTTGTGGACGACCTAGCTTCACTTTGTGGACGACTTAGCTTCACTTTGTGGACTTTGTGGACGACTTAGCTTCGTTTTGTGGACGACTTAGCTTCACTTTGTGGACGACTTCGTTTCCGTTCTAATGAATTAGCTTCCGTTCTGTGTACGTCTTGATTTGCATATAATTATTAGGTCAGTGGACACGTTTCGGCTACACAGGAACTAGCTTCACTTTGTGGACGACTTAGCTTCACTTTGTGGACGACCTAGCTTCACTTTGTGGACGACATAGCTTCACTTTGTGGACGACCAAGCTTCACTTTGTGGACGACATAGCTTCACTTTGTGGACGACGTGGCTTCACTTTGTGGACGACGTGGCTTCACTTTGTGGACGACCTGGCTTCACTTTGTGGACGTCTTAGCTTCACTTTGTGGACGACGTGGCTTCACTTTGTGGACGACCTAGCTTCACTTTGTGGACGACTTAGCTTCACTTTGTGGACGACTTAGCTTCACTTTGTAGACGACCTAGCTTCACTTTGTGGACGATTTAGCTTCACTTTGTGGACGATTTAGCTTCACTTTGTGGACGACTTAGCTTCACTTTGTAGACGACCTAGCTTCACTTTGTGGACGACTTAGCTTCACTTTGTAGACGATCTAGCTTCACTTTGTGGACGATTTAGCTTCACTTTGTGTACGACCTAGCTTCACTTTGTGAACGTCTTAGCTTCACTTTGTGGACGACCTAGCTTCACTTTGTGAACGTCTTAGCTTCACTTTGTGGACGATTTAGCTTCACTTTGTGGACAACCAAGCTTCACTTTGTGGACGATTTAGCTTCACTTTGTGGACAACCTAGCTTCACTTTGTGGACGATTTAGCTTCACTTTGTGGACGACTTAGCTTCACTTTGTGGACGACCTAGCTTCACTTTGTGGACGACATAGCTTCACTTTGTGGACGACTTAGCTTCACTTTGTGGACGACTTAGCTTCACTTTGTGGACGACTTAGCTTCACTTTGTGGAGGACTTGGCTTCACTTTGTGGACGACTTGGCTTCACTTTGTGGACGACTTAGGTTCACTTTGTGGACGACTTAGCCTCACTTTGCGGACGACTTAGCTTCATTTTGTAGACGACCAAGCTTCACGTTGTGGACGACTTAGCTTCACTTTGTAGACGACTTAGCTTCACTTTGTGGACAACCAAGCTTCACTTTGTGGACGACCTAGCTTCACTTTGTGGACGACTTAGCTTCACTTTGTGGACTTTGTGGACGACTTAGCTTCGTTTTGTGGACGACTTAGCTTCACTTTGTGGACGACTTCGTTTCCGTTCTAATGAATTAGCTTCCGTTCTGTGTACGTCTTGATTTGCATATAATTATTAGGTCAGTGGACACGTTTCGGCTACACAGGAACTAGCTTCACTTTGTGGACGACTTAGCTTCGCTTTGTGGACGACCTAGCTTCACTTTGTGGACGACATAGCTTCACTTTGTGGACGACCAAGCTTCACTTTGTGGACGACATAGCTTCACTTTGTGGACGACGTGGCTTCACTTTGTGGACGACGTGGCTTCACTTTGTGGACGACCTAGCTTCACTTTGTGGACGTCTTAGCTTCACTTTGTGGACGACCTAGCTTCACTTTGTGGACGACCTAGCTTCACTTTGTGGACGACTTAGCTTCACTTTGTAGACGACCTAGCTTCACTTTGTAGACGACCTAGCTTCACTTTGTGGACGATTTAGCTTCACTTTGTGGACGATTTAGCTTCACTTTGTGGACGACTTAGCTTCACTTTGTAGACGACCTAGCTTCACTTTGTGGACGACTTAGCTTCACTTTGTGGACGATTTAGCTTCACTTTGTGGACGATTTAGCTTCACTTTGTGTACGACCTAGCTTCACTTTGTGAACGTCTTAGCTTCACTTTGTGGACGACCTAGCTTCACTTTGTGAACGTCTTAGCTTCACTTTGTGGACGATTTAGCTTCACTTTGTGGACAACCAAGCTTCACTTTGTGGACGATTTAGCTTCACTTTGTGGACAACCAAGCTTCACTTTGTGGACGATTTAGCTTCACTTTGTGGACAACCTAGCTTCACTTTGTGGACGATTTAGCTTCACTTTGTGGACGACTTAGCTTCACTTTGTGGACGACCTAAGCTTCACTTTGTGGACGACATAGCTTTGACTTTGTGGACGACTTAGCTTCACTTTGTGGACGACTTAGCTTCACTTTGTGGACGACTTAGCTTCACTTTGTGGACGGACTTGGCTTCACTTTGTGGACGACTTAGCTTCACTTTGTGGACGACTTAGCCTCACTTTGCGGACGACTTAGCTTCATTTTGTAGACAACCAAGCTTCACGTTGTGGACGACCTAGCGTCACTTTGTGGACGACCTAGCTTCACTCTGTGGACGACTTAGCTTTACTTTGTGGACGACTTAGCTTCACTTTGTGGACGACGTCGTTTCCGTTCTGATGAATTAGCTTCCGTTCTGTGTACGGCTTGATTTGCATATAATTATTAGGTCAGTGGACACGTTTCGGCTACAGAGGAATTTGTCATTCCGCCTACAGAGGAATGTTTCGTTTTGCCTGCACAGGAATGTGGCGTTTTGCCTACACAGGAATGTGGCGTTTCGCCTACATAGGAATGTTTCGTTTTGCCTGCACAGGAATGTGGCGTTTCGCCTACACAGGAATGTGGCGTTTCGCCTACATAGGAATGTGGCGTTTCGCCTACACAGGAATTTGGCGCTTCTCCTACACAGGAAAGTGGCGTTTCGCCTACACGGGAAAGTGGCGTTTCGCCTACACAGGAAAGTGGCGTTTCGCATATGGCGTTTCTCCTACACAGAAATGTGGCGTTTCGCCTACACAGCAATGTGGCGTTTCGCCTACACAAGAATTTGGCGTTTCGCCTATACAGGAATGTGGCGTTTCGCCTACATAGGAATGTGGCGTTTGTTTGTATGTCTGTCTGTTTGTCTTTTGCATACACAAGAATGTGACGTTTTGCCTACACAGAAAGTGGTGTTTCGCCTACACAGGAATGTGGCGTTTCGCCTACACAGGAATGTGGCGTTTCGCCTACACAGGAAAGTGGCGTTTGGCATGCACCTTCATAGTACTTGTCTGTCTGTCTGATTCATTATCTGTCTGTCTGTCTGTCTGTCTGTCTGTCTCTCTCTCTTTCTTTCTTTCTCTCTCTCTCTCTCTCTCTCTCTCTCTCTCTCTCTCTCTCTCTCTCTCTCTCTCTTCTCTCCCCCTCCCCCTCTCTCTCTTGTGTTTGTACAAGTAATTAATTCAATGCGTCCTGATTATGATTTGTTTATGCATTAATGTCAACATGCATGGTGTTGTTTGACACCCCTTCAGTGAGGGCCTTAACTGAATAAAAATATTCTCTCTCTCTCTCTCTCTCTCTCTCTCTCTCTCTCTCTCTCTCTCTCTCTCTCTCTCTCTCTCTCTCTCTCTCTCTCTCTCTCTCTCTCTCTCTCTCTCTCTCTCTCTCTCTTTTGCTTTTTGTTCTTTTTATGTATTTGATTTTGTTCATGAGGGCACGGTGTAAAAAAGCGTAATATGCTTATCTGTTTACCCTTTAAAAAAAAATCGAGATCGAGTTCGAGTTCGAGTTCTCTCTCCCTCTCTGCCATTTTTAGCTCTGGTAATATTATTGTTTGTTTATGCCTCAACCTACATTGAAACGCACCGACATGTTCTGAATCCTAAGGAGAAGAGAACCACTTGTCACTGCTAGGTGGGTCCTCCGTTACATGTTGCTATTGTTTCTACACCCACCCACAATTAATGTCACTGCTAGGTGGGTCCTCCGTTACATGTTGCTATTGTTTCTACACCCACCCACAATTGATGTCACTGCTAGGTGGGTCCTCCGTTACATGTTGCTATTGTTTCTACACCCACCCACAATTGATGTCACTGCTAGGTGGGTCCTCCGTTACATGTTGCTATTGTTTCTACACTCACCCACAATTGATGTCACTGCTAGGTGGGTCCTCCGTTACATGTTGCTATTGTTTCTACACACACCCACAATTGATGTCACTGCTAGGTGGGTCCTCCGTTACATGTTGCTATTGTTTCTACACCCACCCACAATTGATGTCACTGCTAGGTGGGTCCTCCGTTACATGTTGCTATTGTTTCTACACCCACCCACAATTAATGTCACTGCTAGGTGGGTCCTCCGTTACATGTTGCTATTGTTTCTACACCCACCCACAATTGATGTCACTGCTAGGTGGGTCCTCCGTTACATGTTGCTATTGTTTCTACACCCACCCACAATTAATGTCACTGCTAGGTTTGTCCTCCGTTACATGTTGCTATTGTTTCTACACCCACCCACAATTAATGTCACTGCTAGGTGGGTCCTCCGTTACATGTTGCTATTGTTTCTACACCCACCCACAATAAATGTCACTGCTAGGTGGGTCCTCCGTTACATGTTGCTATTGTTTCTACACCCACCCACAATAAATGTCACTGTTTCTACACCCACCCACAATCAATGTCACTGCTAGGTGGGTCCTCCGTTACATGTTGCTATTGTTTCTACACCCACCCACAATTAATGTCACTGCTAGGTTTGTCCTCCGTTACATGTTGCTATTGTTTCTACACCCACCCACAATTAATGTCACTGCTAGGTGGGTCCTCCGTTACATGTTGCTATTGTTTCTACACCCACCCACAATTGATGTCACTGCTAGGTGGGTCCTCCGTTACATGTTGCTATTGTTTCTACACCCACCCACAATTAATGTCACTGCTAGGTGGGTCCTCCGTTACATGTTGCTATTGTTTCTACACCCACCCACAATTGATGTCACTGCTAGGTGGGTCCTCCGTTACATGTTGCTATTGTTTCTACACCCACCCACAATTAATGTCACTGCTAGGTTTGTCCTCCGTTACATGTTGCTATTGTTTCTACACTCACCCACAATTGATGTCACTGCTAGGTTACATGTTGGTCCTCCGTTACATGTTGCTATTGTTTCTACACCCACCCACAATTGATGTCACTGCTACACCCACCCACTAGGTGGGTCCTCCGTTACATGTTGCTATTGTTTCTACACCCACCCACAATTAATGTCACTGCTAGGTGGGTCCTCCGTTACATGTTGCTATTGTTTCTACACCCACCCACAATTGATGTCACTGCTAGGTGGGTCCTCCGTTACATGTTGCTATTGTTTCTACACCCACCCACAATTAATGTCACTGCTAGGTGGGTCCTCCGTTACATGTTGCTATTGTTTCTACACCCACCCACAATTAATGTCACTGCTAGGTGGGTCCTCCGTTACATGTTGCTATTGTTTCTACACCCACCCACAATTAATGTCACTGCTAGGTGGGTCCTCCGTTACATGTTGCTATTGTTTCTACACCCACCCACAATTGATGTCACTGCTAGGTGGGTCCTCCGTTACATGTTGCTATTGTTTCTACACCCACCCACAATTAATGTCACTGCTAGGTGGGTCCTCCGTTACATGTTGCTATTGTTTCTACACCCACCCACAATTAATGTCACTGCTAGGTGGGTCCTCCGTTACATGTTGCTATTGTTTCTACACCCACCCACAATAAATGTCACTGCTAGGTGGGTCCTCCGTTACATGTTGCTATTGTTTCTACACCCACCCACAATTCACTGCTATGTCACTGCTAGGTGGGTCCTCCGTTACATGTTGCTATTGTTTCTACACCCACCCACAATTAATGTCACTGCTAGGTGGGTCCTCCGTTACATGTTGCTATTGTTTCTACACCCACCCACAATTGATGTCACTGCTAGGTGGGTCCTCCGTTACATGTTGCTATTGTTTCTACACCCACCCACAATTGATGTCACTGCTAGGTGGGTCCTCCGTTACATGTTGCTATTGTTTCTACACCCACCCACAATTAATGTCACTGCTAGGTGGGTCCTCCGTTACATGTTGCTATTGTTTCTACACACACCCACAATTAATGTCACTGCTAGGTTTGTCCTCCGTTACATGTTGCTATTGTTTCTACACCCACCCACAATTAATGTCACTGCTAGGTGGGTCCTCCGTTACATGTTGCTATTGTTTCTACACCCACCCACAATTAATGTCACTGCTAGGATGGTCCTCCGTTACATGTTGCTATTGTTTCTACACCCACCCACAATTAATGTCACTGCTAGGTGGGTCCTCCGTTACATGTTGCTATTGTTTCTACACCCACCCACAATTAATGTCACTGCTAGGTGGGTCCTCCGTTACATGTTGCTATTGTTTCTACACCCACCCACAATTAATGTCACTGCTAGGTGGGTCCTCCGTTACATGTTGCTATTGTTTCTACACCCACCCACAATTAATGTCACTGCTAGGTGGGTCCTCCGTTACATGTTGCTATTGTTTCTACACCCACCCACAATTAATGTCACTGCTAGGTGGGTCCTCCGTTACATGTTGCTATTGTTTCTACACCCACCCACAATTAATGTCACTGCTAGGTTTGTCCTCCGTTACATGTTGCTATTGTTTCTACACCCACCCACACTTGTTGCTATTGATGTCACTGCTAGGTGGGTCCTCCGTTACATGTTGCTATTGTTTCTACACCCACCCACAATTAATGTCACTGCTAGGTGGGTCCTCCGTTACATGTTGCTATTGTTTCTACACCCACCCACAATTGATGTCACTGCTAGGTGGGTCCTCCGTTACATGTTGCTATTGTTTCTACACCCACCCACAATTAATGTCACTGCTAGGTGGGTCCTCCGTTACATGTTGCTATTGTTTCTACACCCACCCACAATTAATGTCACTGCTAGGTTGGTCCTCCGTTACATGTTGCTATTGTTTCTACACACACCCACAATTCACTGCTATGTCACTGCTAGGTGGGTCCTCCGTTACATGTTGCTATTGTTTCTACACCCACCCACAATTGATGTCACTGCTAGGTGGGTCCTCCGTTACATGTTGCTATTGTTTCTACACCCACCCACAATTAATGTCACTGCTAGGTGGGTCCTCCGTTACATGTTGCTATTGTTTCTACACCCACCCACAATTAATGTCACTGCTAGGTGGGTCCTCCGTTACATGTTGCTATTGTTTCTACACCCACCCACAATTGATGTCACTGCTAGGTGGGTCCTCCGTTACATGTTGCTATTGTTTCTACACCCACCCACAATCAATGTCACTGCTAGGTGGGTCCTCCGTTACATGTTGCTATTGTTTCTACACCCACCCACAATTAATGTCACTGCTAGGTTTGTCCTCCGTTACATGTTGCTATTGTTTCTACACCCACCCACAATTAATGTCACTGCTAGGTGGGTCCTCCGTTACATGTTGCTATTGTTTCTACACCCACCCACAATTAATGTCACTGCTAGGATGGTCCTCCGTTACATGTTGCTATTGTTTCTACACCCACCCACAATTGATGTCACTGCTAGGCTATTGGTCCACCCCGTTACATGTTGCTATTGTTTCTACACCCACCCACAATTTATGTCACTGCTAGGTGGGTCCTCCGTTACATGTTGCTATTGTTTCTACACCCACCCACAATTAATGTCACTGCTAGGTGGGTCCTCCGTTACATGTTGCTATTGTTTCTACACCCACCCACAATTGATGTCACTGCTAGGTGGGTCCTCCGTTACATGTTGCTATTGTTTCTACACCCACCCACAATTAATGTCACTGCTAGGTTGGTCCTCCGTTACATGTTGCTATTGTTTCTACACCCACCCACAATTAATGTCACTGCTAGGTGGGTCCTCCGTTAAATGTTGCTATTGTTTCTACACCCACCCACAATAAATGTCACTGCTAGGTGGGTCCTCCGTTACATGTTGCTATTGTTTCTACACCCACCCACAATTAATGTCACTGCTAGGTGGGTCCTCCGTTACATGTTGCTATTGTTTCTACACCCACCCACAATTGATGTCACTGCTAGGTGGGTCCTCCGTTACATGTTGCTATTGTTTCTACACCCACCCACAATTAATGTCACTGCTAGGTGGGTCCTCCGTTACATGTTGCTATTGTTTCTACACCCACCCACAATTGATGTCACTGCTAGGTTTGTCCTCCGTTACATGTTGCTATTGTTTCTACACCCACCCACAATTGATGTCACTGCTAGGTGGGTCCTCCGTTACATGTTGCTATTGTTTCTACACCCACCCACAATTAATGTCACTGCTAGGTGGGTCCTCCGTTACATGTTGCTATTGTTTCTACACCCACCCACAATTGATGTCACTGCTAGGTGGGTCCTCCGTTACATGTTGCTATTGTTTCTACACCCACCCACAATTAATGTCACTGCTAGGTGGGTCCTCCGTTACATGTTGCTATTGTTTCTACACCCACCCACAATTGATGTCACTGCTAGGTGGGTCCTCCGTTACATGTTGCTATTGTTTCTACACCCACCCACAATTGATGTCACTGCTAGGTGGGTCCTCCGTTACATGTTGCTATTGTTTCTACACCCACCCACAATTAATGTCACTGCTAGGTGGGTCCTCCGTTACATGTTGCTATTGTTTCTACACCCACCCACAATTAATGTCACTGCTAGGTGGGTCCTCCGTTACATGTTGCTATTGTTTCTACACCCACCCACAATTAATGTCACTGCTAGGTTGGTCCTCCGTTACATGTTGCTATTGTTTCTACACTCACCCACAATTAATGTCACTGCTAGGTGGGTCCTCCGTTACATGTTGCTATTGTTTCTACACCCACCCACAATTAATGTCACTGCTAGGTGGGTCCTCCGTTACATGTTGCTATTGTTTCTACACCCACCCACAATTAATGTCACTGCTAGGTTTGTCCTCCGTTACATGTTGCTATTGTTTCTACACCCACCCACAATTAATGTCACTGCTAGGTGGGTCCTCCGTTACATGTTGCTATTGTTTCTACACCCACCCACAATTAATGTCACTGCTAGGTGGGTCCTCCGTTACATGTTGCTATTGTTTCTACACCCACCCACAATTAATGTCACTGCTAGGTGGGTCCTCCGTTACATGTTGCTATTGTTTCTACACCCACCCACAATTCACTGCTATGTCACTGCTAGGCTAGGGTCCTCCGTTACATGTTGCTATTGTTTCTACACCCACCCACAATTGATGTCACTGCTAGGTGTGTCCTCCGTTACATGTTGCTATTGTTTCTACACACACCCACAATTAATGTCACTGCTAGGTGGGTCCTCCGTTACATGTTGCTATTGTTTCTACACCCACCCACAATTGATGTCACTGCTAGGTGGGTCCTCCGTTACATGTTGCTATTGTTTCTACACCCACCCACAATTAATGTCACTGCTAGGTGGGTCCTCCGTTACATGTTGCTATTGTTTCTACACCCACCCACAATAAATGTCACTGCTAGGTGGGTCCTCCGTTACATGTTGCTATTGTTTCTACACCCACCCACAATTAATGTCACTGCTAGGTGGGTCCTCCGTTACATGTTGCTATTGTTTCTACACCCACCCACAATTAATGTCACTGCTAGGTGGGTCCTCCGTTACATGTTGCTATTGTTTCTACACCCACCCACAATTAATGTCACTGCTAGGTGGGTCCTCCGTTACATGTTGCTATTGTTTCTACACCCACCCACAATTGATGTCACTGCTAGGTGGGTCCTCCGTTACATGTTGCTATTGTTTCTACACCCACCCACAATTAATGTCACTGCTAGGTGGGTCCTCCGTTACATGTTGCTATTGTTTCTACACCCACCCACAATTGATGTCACTGCTAGGTGGGTCCCGTTACATGTTGCTATTGTTTCTACACCCACCCACAATTGATGTCACTGCTAGGTGGGTCCTCCGTTACATGTTGCTATTGTTTCTACACCCACCCACAATTAATGTCACTGCTAGGTGGGTCCTCCGTTACATGTTGCTATTGTTTCTACACCCACCCACAATCACTGCTATGTCACTGCTAGGTGGGTCCTCCGTTACATGTTGCTATTGTTTCTACACACACCCACAATTAATGTCACTGCTAGGTGGGTCCTCCGTTACATGTTGCTATTGTTTCTACACCCACCCACAATTAATGTCACTGCTAGGTGGGTCCTCCGTTACATGTTGCTATTGTTTCTACACCCACCCACAATTAATGTCACTGCTAGGTGGGTCCTCCGTTACATGTTGCTATTGTTTCTACACCCACCCACAATTAATGTCACTGCTAGGATGGTCCTCCGTTACATGTTGCTATTGTTTCTACACCCACCCACAATTAATGTCACTGCTAGGTGGGTCCTCCGTTACATGTTGCTATTGTTTCTACACCCACCCACAATTGATGTCACTGCTAGGTGGGTCCTCCGTTACATGTTGCTATTGTTTCTACACCCACCCACAATTAATGTCACTGCTAGGTGGGTCCTCCGTTACATGTTGCTATTGTTTCTACACCCACCCACAATTAATGTCACTGCTAGGTCCTCCGTTACATGTTGCTATTGTTTCTACACCCACCCACAATTGATGTCACTGCTAGGTGGGTCCTCCATGTTGCTATTGTTTCTACACCCACCCACAATTGATGTCACTGCTAGGTGGGTCCTCCGTTACATGTTGCTATTGTTTCTACACCCACCCACAATTAATGTCACTGCTAGGTGGGTCCTCCGTTACATGTTGCTATTGTTTCTACACCCACCCACAATTAATGTCACTGCTAGGTGGGTCCTCCGTTACATGTTGCTATTGTTTCTACACCCACCCACAATTGATGTCACTGCTAGGTGGGTCCTCCGTTACATGTTGCTATTGTTTCTACACCCACCCACAATTAATGTCACTGCTAGGTGGGTCCTCCGTTACATGTTGCTATTGTTTCTACACCCACCCACAATTAATGTCACTGCTAGGTGGGTCCTCCGTTACATGTTGCTATTGTTTCTACACCCACCCACAATAAATGTCACTGCTAGGTGGGTCCTCCGTTACATGTTGCTATTGTTTCTACACCCACCCACAATTAATGTCACTGCTAGGTGGGTCCTCCGTTACATGTTGCTATTGTTTCTACACCCACCCACAATTAATGTCACTGCTAGGTGGGTCCTCCGTTAAATGTTGCTATTGTTTCTACACCCACCCACAATTGATGTCACTGCTAGGTGGGTCCTCCGTTACATGTTGCTATTGTTTCTACACCCACCCACAATTAATGTCACTGCTAGGTGGGTCCTCCGTTACATGTTGCTATTGTTTCTACACCCACCCACAATTAATGTCACTGCTAGGTGGTCCTCCGTTACATGTTGCTATTGTTTCTACACCCACCCACAATTAATGTCACTGCTAGGATGGTCCTCCGTTACATGTTGCTATTGTTTCTACACACACCCACAATTGATGTCACTGCTAGGTGGGTCCTCCGTTACATGTTGCTATTGTTTCTACACCCACCCACAATTAATGTCACTGCTAGGTGGGTCCTCCGTTACATGTTGCTATTGTTTCTACACCCACCCACAATAAATGTCACTGCTAGGTGGGTCCTCCGTTACATGTTGCTATTGTTTCTACACCCACCCACAATTAATGTCACTGCTAGGTGGGTCCTCCGTTAAATGTTGCTATTGTTTCTACACCCACCCACAATTAATGTCACTGCTAGGTGGGTCCTCCGTTACATGTTGCTATTGTTTCTACACCCACCCACAATTAATGTCACTGCTAGGTGGGTCCTCCGTTACATGTTGCTATTGTTTCTACACCCACCCACAATTGATGTCACTGCTAGGTGGGTCCTCCGTTACATGTTGCTATTGTTTCTACACACCCACAATTAATGTCACTGCTAGGTTTGTCCTCCGTTACATGTTGCTATTGTTTCTACACACACCCACAATTAATGTCACTGCTAGGTGGGTCCTCCGTTACATGTTGCTATTGTTTCTACACCCACCCACAATTAATGTCACTGCTAGGTGGGTCCTCCGTTAAATGTTGCTATTGTTTCTACACCCACCCACACACCTAGGTTGGTCCTCCAATTAATGTCACTGCTAGGATGGTCCTCCGTTACATGTTGCTATTGTTTCTACACACACCCACAATTCAATGTCACTGCTAGGATAGGGTCCTCCGTTACATGTTGCTATTGTTTCTACACTCACCCACAATTGATGTCACTGCTAGGTGGGTCCTCCGTTACATGTTGCTATTGTTTCTACACCCACCCACAATTAATGTCACTGCTAGGTGGGTCCTCCGTTACTTGTTGCTATTGTTTCTACACCCACCCATAATCAATGTCACTGCTAGGTGGGTCCTCCGTTACATGTTGCTATTGTTTCTACACCCACCCACAATTAATGTCACTGCTAGGTTTGTCCTCCGTTACTTGTTGCTATTGTTTCTACACACACCCACAATTAATGTCACTGCTAGGTGGGCGTTACTTGTTGATTGTTTCTACACCCACCCACAATTTATGTCCTCCGTTACATGTTGCTATTGTTTCTACACCCACCCACAATCAATGTCACTCGCTAGGTGTCACTGCTAGGTACATGGTCCTCCGTTACATGTTGCTATTGTTTCTACACCCACCCACAATTAATGTCACTGCTAGGTGGGTCCTCCGTTACATGTTGCTATTGTTTCTACACCCACCCACAATAAATGTCACTGCTAGGTGGGTCCTCCGTTAAATGTTGCTATTGTTTCTACACCCACCCACAATTTATGTCACTGCTAGGTGGGTCCTCCGTTACATGTTGCTATTGTTTCTACACCCACCCTCAATTAATGTCACTGCTAGGTGGGTCCTCCGTTACATGTTGCTATTGTTTCTACACCCACCCACAATTGATGTAACTGCTAGGTGGGTCATCCGTTACTTGTTGCTATTGTTTCTACACCCACCCACAATTAATGTCACTTCTAGGTGGGTCCTCCGTTACATGTTGCTATTGTTTCTACACCCACCCACAATTAATGTCACTGCTGTTCCTCTGGTTTACAAGCAGCCTGGCGTTACGTGGGGCGAATGGCAAGGTGAGAGCCGCATAGCAGCATTATGAGATGATAGGACCTCGCAGTAATGGAGCAATCATGTCTACAGCATTGTCCTTTCTCAATGACTAGGACTCTCAACGCTAGGGTGGTGTGTGTGTGTGTGGGTAGGGAGGGGGGGGGGGGGGGGCTGACGAAGATGTGCTTGTTGGGTGTAAGAGTGAATTGTAGTATGAAGCGAGCATGTTCTTGAGGGAATGGGGAAAAGAATCATAAGTATACTGGCTCTGTTTGTGGGAAGGGGAAGATTGAATTGAATTGTGTAGAATGCCGTTGGGGATGTGAAGAGGATGGGAGAGGGTGCAGTACATTCGTTCGAGTTTGAGGGTATGTATGAAAATATGTTTTAAAGACCCTACCGGTCTGAACAGACAATATGGTACAATTAGTCAGATATAAAGATGGTGTGAGAACAATCCTGAGGCATTGGCCCGTAGGCTGATGCTGCAACACTCAGTAAAGTCCCGAATTATAACACTAACACGTGCGTATCTTGCTAACTGTTGAGTATGAGTGAATGAAAAATCCGTTTTTAACGTCCTCCGGTTGAAAATGACACCATTAATTAATGGGACATTTCGATATAAAGATGGTGGGAACGAAACCTGGAGGCAATGCCTCGGAGGCCGTGCCAATTCCAGGAAAGTCCGATTTTTTAACGATACAGAGTATTTGCATATCTAAAAATAGCAGTAGAAAAGTGCGCCGACGGGAAGATGTTGAGTGTGAAAAGAAAAGTATGTGAGTGTGAAAAGAAAAGTATGTTGAGTGTGAAAAGAAAGTATGTTGAGTGTGGAAAAGAAAAGTATGTTGACAGTCGTGAAAAGAAAAGTAGTGAGTGTGAAAAGAAGAAGTATGTTGAGTGTGAAAAGAAAAAGTATGTTGAGTGTGAAAAGAAAGTATTGTTGCAGTGTAAAAAGAACAAGTCATGTGAGTGTGAAAAGAAAAGTATGTTGAGTGTGAAAAGAAAAGTATGTTGAGTGTGAAAAGAAAAGTAATGTTGAGGTTGTAAAGAAAAGATGTGAGTGTGAAAAGAAAAGTATGTTGATGTGTGAAAAAGAAAAGTTATGTTGAGTGTGGTGAAAGAAAAGTTTTGTTTTACGTCTCCCGGTCTGAAAAGACAATATGGGGACATGGGACATGATTTAAGTATGATGGTGTGAAAATGATGTTTTCCGTCCTCTCGGTCTGAAAAGACCATATGGGACATGATTGGAGTATGATGGTGAAATGATG
>CM065713.1:17494404-17521904 GCA_017654935.2 Phymorhynchus buccinoides
GAAAAGGCAGATCAATTAGTAAACATTACTCAAGATCAAACGTCAGTTTTTCCGCAGGAAAAATGTACTTGTACTTTTTTAGATATTAGAAAGATCAAGTTTTTTGGCATTCAAAACTTCTGAATAAATTGAAACAATAAGGCCTTTCAGTGCATAGTACAACGTACTTAAAAACCTTTTTTAAGTGATAGAACAATACAGACTAAGGTTGGTAATGTTCAAAATGGGAATAACCACAAGGAGCCGTGAGAGCCAATCCTTTTTAACATTTTGGCACGATCTTCCAAAAGCAGTGTCACAATTGTTGAACTTAGTACCAATATGCGGATGGACATTTGCATATGGATGAAAGTTACTCTCAAAAAGACAACACCGTTCGATAATCAACTATATTTAAAAAGATATATCAAAATGAAAATGGACAAAATTACAGTAAGTACAGAATGAAAATGGATTAGCCCTTTCACCTGAAAAATCGCATATGGTGTTTTAAATACTGGTGATGATCCTAAACCCTCTACCGTCTTTTCTTTGGATATAAAAAAGTTGTATTTTTTTAGGAGTAAATTTAACTTCTTAAAACTGAGCTAGAACCACCATTTAGGGAAAGTGTTCTGACAAAAGCCAGAAAAGGTTTAATTTGCTTAAAATGGTAAGTCAACAACCAGGGGGAAAAGATAGTAACGTACTCACATTTAGCAACTGCACTTGTAAGATCAAAATTATCTTACGCTCAGGAAATATTTTTTTCAACACACACGTGAGAAACGTGGGGGGTGAAGACGCAAAGAGACAGACACACATACAGACATACATACAGACATACAGAGAGCATGGAGCAGAAAAAGTCCAAGGTAACTGGTTGTCTCTGTCTTTTTTACTCTCCTGGTGTGGTCGCTCATGCCTGTCTGTCTGTCTCAGTCTCTGTCTCTTCTCTCTGCACGTCAGTCAGTCTGATTTGTGTGATCTTACGCTTCCAAGTCAACTCACCATAATACCCCTTTCAAACTTTCTCTCTCCCTCTCTGCCTACTTTCCTCTCTGATCTGATCGCGCGTGCTCTCTCTGCTCCTATCTTTCACCCTACGCTATCTACGCTTGTTGGTGTGTGTGTTGATGTTACGTGTGTGCTGTGTGTGCGGTAGCGTGTGTGTGTGTTGGTGTGTGCGTGTGGTTGTGTGGTGCTTCTGTCTGGTGCGTGCGTGCGTGCGTGTTTGCGTGCGTTGCGGGCCAAGCGTGTCGTGTCAAAATTATGTTGTGTTGTGTGGTAAAGTGTAAGATAACAAGTGCTGTGTGTCATCCTGCCCTGCATATGTGTGTGTGTGTGTTGAGAGAAACGGGGGGGGGGGGGTGTTTGTGTAAGTGTGCAAAGAAGACAGAGTGTATAGAGAGGATGAAAACAGTGTCAGAGGTATGTTTGTGTGTGTGAAAGTTTTTGTTGTTGTGCATGTGTAGGCGCGAAAACAAAAGATGGTTAAGTCATGGGCAGAGTTAAGCAAAATAATACCTATTCTTGTCGGCACGTGGGTGGGGGTAGGGGGGTGGGGGTAGGTTTTGTTCACGATCTCTTTGGTAGTGTAGGTTGGTTATGCAATGAGACTCACATTGGGGTAGGGTGGGTTTCATAATGCTTGCATGACGTCATCTGCAGTACTATATCGGCCTGCGTAATTAAGAAAGTGGGGACAACGCGAACAGATTTGGTCAAGGGTTTCACGGATACCATATAGAGCGCGCGCACGCACGTGCACGCACCCATGTTTCATGCACTGCCATCACGCGCAGCGCTCTATCTCCTCTAATTATCTCTACAATCTCTAGAAACACGCAGGTCACACATACACTGACATACCGCGAATGTGAGAAACATGACAGCACACTGCTATTCAATGTGCTCGCTCTCGCACGCACACACGCTACGCTCTCACACACACACACACTCTCCACCTCCTCACACTCTACACACACGTCACTCACACACCTAAATCATCTTAACTCTCACTCTTTTCATTTTTTATCAGCACACAACACAAACATGGGTAGATGTGTTTCACAGAACACACACTCGCGCTGACCTATCTGACTACAACATGATATATATTACTGAGTTCTGTGTGCATATGACCGATGCTGTGTCCCGAAATATCTCATATCTGGATCTCTCGAAGTCGGACGATCCTATCAAGTGAGAGGGAGTCTCTCTCTCTAGGGAGGGGGAGAGGGATCTCTCTCTCTATCTATCTAGAGAGAGTGCGAGAGGTGTAGATCTAGCACAAGAAAGAGAAAAAGAGAAAAAGAGAGGAGAGAAGAGACCAGGAGGACAAGAGCGACTTTAAAAGGAGACGAGAGAGGAGGGGAGATAGAAAGAGATCAGATGAGAGCGAGAGACGGAAGGCGATGTTTATAGAGAGAATAGAGTGTGAAGAGAGGATCTGACGAACTTGAGATACGAGAGTTTTGATTTTTTTTTAGAGAGAGAGAGATAGAGATTGGAACATGAGGGACGAGAGGAGGCTCAAAAGTTTGAAGGGGGAGAAGAGATTTATGTGATATCAGAGGCAGGTTGAGAGAATGAAGTCGAGAAGTCAAGCAGCTGAGAGAACGTCACTCGGCTGTAATGAGAGGAGAGTGAGAAGAGTGAGAGAGGCCTTGAGGAGTGAGTAGCTCTGTCTCTGTTGTCTCTCTGAGATGAGGGGAAGTCAGTATGTTTTGACACCGCGAAGAGGGTAACGAGAGAGCCCAGAGATACCCCCCAGTGAGGAGGGAATGTGACTCCCTAGAGAGGGCTTTCCTCGTGAAGAGATCGAGGAGACGAGAACGAGACGAGCGACACGAGGAGAGAAGGATGACGAGTGTGTGAGATGTTAGGGTGAGAGTGAGGGAAGGTGTGAGAGTGCTGAGAGAGAAGTGAATGTGTGTGACGTTGAGAGACGAGAGAGTATAGGAGAGTGTTCGTGAGGAGTGCACAAGGCGATGGAGAGGATGGAGTAGCAGGGAGAGAGAATTAAGCATAAGAAGAGAGAGTTTCATCCCTGAGATGCAGAAGAGAAAGTTGAGGGGAGACATGGTGAGGGAGAGAGGGATCGAGAGAGGAGAGGCTGGGAGGGGGAGGGGTGGAGGGAGAGGAGGGGACGAGGAATGTGTAGGGGAGGACGCGAATGATGATGAAAAGTCTAGGAGGAGTTAAGCGAGGGAGGACCTATTCTTTTTAAGGGGGGTGGGGGTAGGTTTTGTTCACGATCTCTTTGCATAGTTTTATGCAATGTGACTCACATTTAGTAAATAATACGTTCTTCAGTACTTAGGGGCCTGCGTAATTAACTGCACACAGAGAGGCACGGATACACGCGCGCATGCGCACACGCACACACACATGACCCACACGCGCGCGCCGCGAATTCGAAATACAACAACCCAAAGAGAAACACGCACAAACACAGAGGAGGGAGAGGGATACACACACACACACAGATGGACAATTGAAGCACACACACACACACGGACGAGGAAGAACACACACACACACACACACACACACACACACACACACAACACACACACACACACTCAGCGACACACAAACACAAACAAACACACACACACAACACACAACACACAACACACACACACACCACATATATATATGAGCTAGCGCTAGCATACGAACCCCTGCGTGTCCCGAAAAAAATATTCATATTGGAAACCGAAGGAGGAGCGGCAGGGGGAGAGAGAGAGAGAGAGAGAGAGAGAGGGAGGAGAGAGGAGGAGAGCGAGAGAGGGAGATGAGGTGAGGAAGAGAGAGAGAGAGGACGAGGTGAGAGAGAGAGAGAGAGGAGCAGAGGGAGAGAGAGGAGAGGGCGAGAGAGAGGAGGTGGAGAGAGAGAGACGAGAGGGCGGGAGAGAGAGAGAAGGCGAGAGCGAGAGAGAGAGAGAGAGAGGGTAGAGAGATTGAGAGAGAGAGAGACTGGAGAGACGAGTAAGAGAGACAGAGAGAAAAATAGACTCAAAGACAAAAAAACACGCAAAACACCCACAAACATTAGGCTCGCAAAACACGCAAACACACACACCACATTGCACTCTCAGCACCACACACACACCACACCACACACACACACACACACACACACACACACACACACCACACACACACACACACACACACACACACACACACACACCACACACACACACACACACACACACACACAGAGTGGATGCAGATGACAGGACATGCAGAGAGAGACACAAAGAAGAGAGAGGCAGACATTAGAGATTAAGAGACAGAGACAGAGAGAGAGAGAAGGAGAGAGACAGAGAGAGAGAGAGAGGAGAGATGAGAGACAGAGAGGCAGAGAGAGAGGGAAAGAGAGAGCGAGAGAGAGCGAGAGAGAGAGGAGAGAAAGAGGAGTAGAGAGAGGAGAGAGAGGGGGGGGCGGACACAAATGCTATCGATTAGGGGAAGAAAGACCCACTTTTCTTTATGGCCATAGCTTGCGCAACAAAATAACCCTGTCCTCCCAAATTATACCCTCCTCCCTCTACAGCAATGCATTCTCATTCATGCCTCTCTCTCTCTCTCAGCTCTCTCTCTCTCTCTCTCTCTCCTCTCACTCTCCACTCCTTTCTCTCTATCTCTCTCTCTCATCTCTCTCTATCTTTCTCTTTTCGCTCTCTGTCTGTCTCTGTATCTACTCTCTCTGTAGGTCTATCTTTGTGTCTCTCTGTCTCTGTCTATCTGCATTCCACCTCTCTCTATATGTGTGTGTATTGTATGTGTGTGTTGTGTGTGTGTGTGTGTGTGTGCTGTGTGTGTGTGTGTGTGTGTGTGGTGTGGTCGTGTTGGGTGTGTGGGTGGTGGTATGCGTGTGTGCGCGCGTGTGTGCATATGTGTGTGCTGTGTTTCTGTGCGTGTATGTGTGTGTTTGCGTGTTTGCGAGCCTATGATGTGTGCTTGTGTGTTTGCGTCTCTCTCTCTCTCTCTCCTCTCTCTCTCTATCTCTCTCTCTCTCTCTCCCTCTCTCTCTCTCTCTCTCTCTCTCTCTCTCTCTCTTCTCTCTGTCTCCATCTCTCTCTCACTCATCTCCGATCTTCGGTTTCCAATATGAATATTTTGGGAAACGCGGGGGGGGGGTGGTATGATAGCGCCAGTAAAATGTGTGTGTGTGTGTGTGTGTGTGTGTGTGTGTGTGTGTGTGTGTGTGTGTGTGTGTGGTGTGTGTGTGTGTTTGTGCTGTGTGTGTGTGTGTTGTGTGTGTGTGTGTGTGTGTGCGTCTGTTGCTGTCTGTCTGTATCTCTAGTGTCTCTGTCTGCCTCTGTGGTCTCTCTCTCTGTATCTCTGTCTCTGTATCTCTCTGTCTGTCTCTCTCTTTCTGTCTGTATCTCTGTTTCTATGTGTGTCTCTCTCTCTGTCTGTCCTCTGTCTACATCTATCTCTATCTCTCTGTCTCTGCTTTATCTCTCTCTCTCTCTGTTTAGTCTCTCTATCTCTCTCTCTCTCTTCTCTCTCTCTCTCTCTCTCTCTCTCTCTCTCTCGCGTTTGATTTTGTATCTCTGTCTTGTTTTGTCTATCTGTTGTTTTCGCTCTCTGTCTCTGTATCTGTCTCTCTGTCAGTATCTGTGTGTATGTCTTTCTGTCTGTCTTGTCTCTCTCTCTTATATCCTCTCTCTCTCTCTCTATCTCTCTCTCTCTCTCTCTCTCCCTCCTCTCTCTCCCTCTCTCCCTCTCTCTGTGCCTCTCTCTCAGTCTCTCTCTTTCTCTCTGTGTGTCTCTCTCTCCTCGGTTTCCAATGTACCTATATGTCTTTGTGGTTCTGGTTCTGTTTCTGCCTCTGTCTCCATGTCTCCGTCTATGTTTCTCTGTCTTTATATTTGTGTCGGTATCTCTGTTTTTGGTCTGTCTGTCTGTCTTTCTCGTTCTCTATTTTTCTTTCTCTCTATTGTTCTACATTCCCCAATCCCTATTTCTCTTCCTATCTTTTTGTATCTCTCTCCCTCTCTGTCACTCTCTCTCTCTTTCTGTCTGTTCTGTCTGTCTGTCTGTCTGTCTGTCTTGTCTCTTCTCTCTCTCTCTCTCTCTCTCTCTCTCTCTCTCTCTCTCCTCGCTCTATCTCTCTCTCTCTCTCTCTCTCTCTCTCTCTCTCTCTCCTCTCTCCTCTCTACCTTCATTTCATTCCCTTTCTGCCAACTTTGTTTCGATATTTTCTAAGGCTTTAATTGACCCTCCTATCTAACCTCTATCAGAACCTCCCTGACCCTTATTTCACACATTACCGGCGCCCCAGCTGTCATGATATGGGTGGGTGCTTTGTAGTACACTCCACCCATAATGTCGCCCACTCTGTCGTTTTACGACTATGACTGCCAGATAGCAGAGGAGGCAGATACTTTTCTGGGGCGGGCTGGGCGAGAATTTGTTTATAGTGGAGATGCCTTGCCCAGGGTACACCCCCCACTCTCTCGGCCACAGGGATTGAGGACAGCTAACGTTGTGGAAGGTCTCCAAAGGCCAGCCTTTGGCTGCAGCATTTACCTCCTACTTTGAGAGTCTAAGCTGTTGCTTCTTTCTATTGCTGTAGAACATTATTTATGGCACAGCTCTCGGATGCCGTCCGTTACAACTACGCGCGTTTTGCCTACTCTTTGATTTGAAGTTTCCGTTATGTGGACGACCTAGCTTCACTTTGTGGACAACTTAGCTTCACGTTGTGGACGACATAGTTTCACTTTGTGAACGACCAAGCTTCATTTTGTGGACGACTTAGCTTCACTTTGTGGACGACTTAGCTTCACTTTGTGGACGACTTCGTTTCCGTTCTGATGAATTAGCTTCCGTTCTGTGTACGTCTTGATTTGCATATAATTATTAGGTCGTTTCGGCTACACAGGAACTAGCTTCACTTTGTGGACGACTTAGCTTCACTTTGTGGACGACTTAGCTTCACTTTGTGGACGACTTAGCTTCACTTCGTGGACGACTTAGCTTCACTTTGTGGACGACTTAGCTTCACGTTGTGGACGACATAGTTTGACTTTGTGGACGACATAGCTTCACTTTGTGGACGACATAGCTTCACTTTGTGGACGACTTAGCTTCACTTTGTGGACGACTTAGCTTCACTTTGTGGACGACTTAGCTTCACTTTGTGGACGACTTAGCTTCACTTTGTGGACGACCAAGCTTCACTTTGTGGACGACTTAGCTTCACTTTGTGGACTTTGTGGACGACTTAGCTTCGTTTTGTGGACGACTTAGCTTCACTTTGTGGACGACTTAGCTTCGCTTTGTGGACGACTTCGTTTCCGTTCTAATGAATTAGCTTCCGTTCTGTGTACGTCTTGATTTGCATATAATTATTAGGTCAGTGGACACGTTTCGGCTACACAGGAACTAGCTTCACTTTGTGGACGACTTAGCTTCACTTTGTGGACGACTTAGCTTCACTTTGTGGACGACCTAGCTTCACTTTGTGGACGACCTAGCTTCACTTTGTGGACAACTTAGCTTCACGTTGTGGACGACATAGTTTCACTTTGTGAACGACCAAGCTTCATTTTGTGGACGACTTAGCTTCACTTTGTGGACGACTTAGCTTCGCTTTGTGGACGACTTCGTTTCCGTTCTGATGAATTAGCTTCCGTTCTGTGTGCGTCTTGATTTGCATATAATTATTAGGTCGTTTCGGCTACACAGGAACTGGCTTCACTTTGTGGACGACTTAGCTTCACTTTGTGGACGACTTAGCTTCACGTTGTGGACCACTTAGCTTCACGTTGTGGACGACATAGTTTGACTTTGTGGACGACATAGTTTGACTTTGTGGACGACTTAGCTTCACTTCGTGGACGACTTAGCTTCACTTTGTGGACGACTTAGCTTCACTTTGAGGACGGCTTGGCTTCACTTTGTGGACGACTTAGCTTCACTTTGTGGACGACTTAGCTTCACTTTGTAGGACGACTTAGCTTCACTTTGTGGACGACCAAGCTTCACTTTGTGGACGACTTAGCTTCACTTTGTGGACGACTTAGCTTCACTTTGTGGACTTTGTGGACGACTTAGCTTCGTTTTGTGGACGACTTAGCTTCACTTTGTGGACGACTTCGTTTCCGTTCTAATGAATTAGCTTCCGTTCTGTGTACGTCTTGATTTGCATATAATTATTAGGTCAGTGGACACGTTTCGGCTACACAGGAACTAGCTTCACTTTGTGGACGACTTAGCTTCACTTTGTGGACGACCTAGCTTCACTTTGTGGACGACATAGCTTCACTTTGTGGACGACCTAGCTTCACTTTGTGGACGACATAGCTTCACTTTGTGGACGACCAAGCTTCACTTTGTGGACGACATAGCTTCACTTTGTGGACGACCAAGCTTCACTTTGTGGACGACATAGCTTCACTTTGTGGACGACGTAGCTTCACTTTGTGGACGACCTAGCTTCACTTTGTGGACGACTTAGCTTCACTTTGTAGACGACCTAGCTTCACTTTGTAGACGACCTAGCTTCACTTTGTGGACGATTTAGCTTCACTTTGTGGACGACTTAGCTTCACTTTGTGGACGACTTAGCTTCACTTTGTAGACGACCTAGCTTCACTTTGTGGACGACTTAGCTTCACTTTGTAGACGATCTAGCTTCACTTTGTGGACGATTTAGCTTCACTTTGTGTACGACCTAGCTTCACTTTGTGAACGTCTTAGCTTCACTTTGTGGACGACCTAGCTTCACTTTGTGAACGTCTTAGCTTCACTTTGTGGACGATTTAGCTTCACTTTGTGGACGACCAAGCTTCACTTTGTGGACGACCTAGCTTCACTTTGTGGACGACCTAGCTTCACTTTGTGGACGACTTAGCTTCACTTTGTGGACGACTTAGCTTCACTTTGTGGACGACCTAGCTTCACTTTGTGGACGACATAGTTTCACTTTGTGGACGACTTAGCTTCACTTTGTGGACGACCTAGCTTCACTTTGTGGACGACTTAGCTTCACTTTGTGGAGGACTTGGCTTCACTTTGTGGACGACTTGGCTTCACTTTGTGGACGACTTAGGTTCACTTTGTGGACGACTTAGCCTCACTTTGCGGACGACTTAGCTTCATTTTGTAGACGACCAAGCTTCACGTTGTGGACGACTTAGCTTCACTTTGTAGACGACTTAGCTTCACTTTGTGGACAACCAAGCTTCACTTTGTGGACGACTCTAGCTTCACTTTGTGGACGACTTAGCTTCACTTTGTGGACTTTGTGGACGACTTAGCTTCGTTTTGTGGACGACTTAGCTTCACTTTGTGGACGACTTCGTTTCCGTTCTAATGAATTAGCTTCCGTTCTGTGTACGTCTTGATTTGCATATAATTATTAGGTCAGTGGACACGTTTCGGCTACACAGGAACTAGCTTCACTTTGTGGACGACTTAGCTTCACTTTGTGGACGACTTAGCTTCACTTTGTGGACGACTTAGCTTCACTTTGTGGACGACCTAGCTTCACTTTGTGGACGACTTAGCTTCACTTTGTGGACGACATAGCTTCACTTTGTGGACGACGTGGCTTCACTTTGTGGACGACCTAGCTTCACTTTGTGGACGACTTAGCTTCACTTTGTGGACGACTTGGCTTCACTTTGTGGACGACTTAGCTTCACTTTGTGGACGATTTAGCTTCACTTTGTGGACGATTTAGCTTCACTTTGTAGGACGATTTAGCTTCACTTTGTGGACGATTTAGCTTCACTTTGTGGACGATTTAGCTTCACTTTGTGGACGACTTAGCTTCACTTTGTAGACGACCTAGCTTCACTTTGTGGACGACTTAGCTTCACTTTGTAGACGATCTAGCTTCACTTTGTGGACGATTTAGCTTCACTTTGTGTACGACCTAGCTTCACTTTGTGAACGTCTTAGCTTCACTTTGTGGACGACCTAGCTTCACTTTGTGGACGACTTAGCTTCACTTTGTGGACGATTTAGCTTCACTTTGTGGACGACCTAGCTTCACTTTGTGGACGATTTAGCTTCACTTTGTGGACAACCAAGCTTCACTTTGTGGACGATTTAGCTTCACTTTGTGGACAACCTAGCTTCACTTTGTGGACGATTT
Organism: Phymorhynchus buccinoides; assembly: GCA_017654935.2. Taxonomy (NCBI): domain Eukaryota; kingdom Metazoa; phylum Mollusca; class Gastropoda; order Neogastropoda; family Raphitomidae; genus Phymorhynchus; species Phymorhynchus buccinoides. Next base: position 17,504,513 of record CM065713.1, read on the forward strand.
AGCTTCACTTTGTGGACGACTTAGCTTCACTTTGTGGACGACCTAGCTTCACTTTGTGGACGACATAGCTTCACTTTGTGGACGACTTAGCTTCACTTTGTGGACGACTTAGCTTCACTTTGTGGACGGACTTGGCTTCACTTTGTGGACGACTTGGCTTCACTTTGTGGACGACTTAGCTTCACTTTGTGGACGACTTAGCCTCACTTTGCGGACGACTTAGCTTCATTTTGTAGACAACCAAGCTTCACGTTGTGGACGACCTAGCGTCACTTTGTGGACGACCTAGCTTCACTCTGTGGACGACTTAGCTTTACTTTGTGGACGACTTAGCTTCACTTTGTGGACGACGTCGTTTCCGTTCTGATGAATTAGCTTCCGTTCTGTGTACGGCTTGATTTGCATATAATTATTAGGTCAGTGGACACGTTTCGGCTACAGAGGAATTTGTCATTCCGCCTACAGAGGAATGTTTCGTTTTGCCTGCACAGGAATGTGGCGTTTTGCCTACACAGGAATGTGGCGTTTCGCCTACATAGGAATGTTTCGTTTTGCCTGCACAGGAATGTGGCGTTTCGCCTACACAGGAATGTGGCGTTTCGCCTACATAGGAATGTGGCGTTTCGCCTACACAGGAATTTGGCGCTTCTCCTACACAGGAAAGTGGCGTTTCGCCTACACGGGAAAGTGGCGTTTCGCCTACACAGGAAAGTGGCGTTTCGCATATGGCGTTTCTCCTACACAGAAATGTGGCGTTTCGCCTACACAGCAATGTGGCGTTTCGCCTACACAAGAATTTGGCGTTTCGCCTATACAGGAATGTGGCGTTTCGCCTACATAGGAATGTGGCGTTTGTTTGTATGTCTGTCTGTTTGTCTTTTGCATACACAAGAATGTGACGTTTTGCCTACACAGAAAGTGGTGTTTCGCCTACACAGGAATGTGGCGTTTCGCCTACACAGGAATGTGGCGTTTCGCCTACACAGGAAAGTGGCGTTTGGCATGCACCTTCATAGTACTTGTCTGTCTGTCTGATTCATTATCTGTCTGTCTGTCTGTCTGTCTGTCTGTCTCTCTCTCTCTTTCTTTCTCTTTCTCTCTCTCTCTCTCTCTCTCTCTCTCTCTCTCTCTCTCTCTCTCTCTCTCTTTCTCTCCCCCTCCCCCTCTCTCTCTTGTGTTTGTACAAGTAATTAATTCAATGCGTCCTGATTATGATTTGTTTATGCATTAATGTCAACATGCATGGTGTTGTTTGACACCCCTTCAGTGAGGGGCCTTAACTGAAATAAAAATATTCTCTCTCTCTCTCTCTCTCTCTCTCTCTCTCTCTCTCTCTCTCTCTCTCTCTCTCTCTCTCTCTCTCTCTCTCTCTCTCTCTCTCTCTCTCTCTCTCTCTCTCTCTCTTTTGCTTTTTGTTCTTTTTATGTATTTGATTTTGTTCATGAGGGCACGGTGTAAAAAAGCGTAATATGCTTATCTGTTTACCCTCAATAAAAAAAATTCGAGTTCGAGTTCGAGTTCGAGTTCTCTCTCCCTCTCTGCCATTTTTAGCTCTGGTAATATTATTGTTTGTTTATGCCTCAACCTACATTGAAACGCACCGACATGTTCTGAATCCTAAGGAGAAGAGAACCACTTGTCACTGCTAGGTGGGTCCTCCGTTACATGTTGCTATTGTTTCTACACCCACCCACAATTAATGTCACTGCTAGGTGGGTCCTCCGTTACATGTTGCTATTGTTTCTACACCCACCCACAATTGATGTCACTGCTAGGTGGGTCCTCCGTTACATGTTGCTATTGTTTCTACACACACCCACAATTGATGTCACTGCTAGGTGGTCCTCCGTTACATGTTGCTATTGTTTCTACACTCACCCACAATTGATGTCACTGCTAGGTGGGTCCTCCGTTACATGTTGCTATTGTTTCTACACCCACCCACAATTGTCACTGCTAGGTGGGTCCTCCGTTACTGTTGCTATTGTTTCTACACCCACCCACAATTGATGTCACTGCTAGGTCCTCCGTTACATGTTGCTATTGTTTCTACACCCACCCACAATTAATGTCACTGCTAGGTTATTGTTTCTACACCCACCCACAATGTGTCACTGCTAGGTGGGTCCTCCGTTACATGTTGCTATTGTTTCTACACCCACCCACAATTAATGTCATGTCACTGCTAGGTGCTAGGTCCTCCGTTACATGTTGCTATTGTTTCTACACCCACCCACAATTAATGTCACTGCTAGGTTTGTCCTCCGTTACATGTTGCTATTGTTTCTACACCCACCCACAATTAATGTCACTGCTAGGTGGGTCCTCCGTTACATGTTGCTATTGTTTCTACACACACCCACAATTAATGTCACTGCTAGGTGGTCCTCCTCCGTTACATGTTGCTATTGTTTCTACACACCACCCACAATTAATGTCACTGCTAGGTCACTGCTAGGTGGGTCCTCCGTTACATGTTGCTATTGTTTCTACACCCACCCACAATTAATGTCACTGCTAGGTGGGTCCTCCGTTACATGTTGCTATTGTTTCTACACCCACCCACAATTGATGTCACTGCTAGGTGGGTCCTCCGTTACATGTTGCTATTGTTTCTACACCCACCCACAATTAATGTCACTGCTAGGTTTGTCCTCCGTTACATGTTGCTATTGTTTCTACACCCACCCACAATTGATGTCACTGCTAGGTGGGTCCTCCGTTACATGTTGCTATTGTTTCTACACCCACCCACAATTTAATGTCACTGCTAGGTGGGTCCTCCGTTACATGTTGCTATTGTTTCTACACCCACCCACAATTGATGTCACTGCTAGGTGGGTCCTCCGTTACATGTTGCTATTGTTTCTACACCCACCCACAATTAATGTCACTGCTAGGTGGGTCCTCCGTTACATGTTGCTATTGTTTCTACACCCACCCACAATTAATGTCACTGCTAGGTGGGTCCTATTGTTTCTACGTTACATGTTGCTATTGTTTCTACACCCACCCACAATTGATGTCACTGCTAGGTGGGTCCTCCGTTACATGTTGCTATTGTTTCTACACCCACCCACAATTAATGTCACTGCTAGGTTGGTCCTCCGTTACATGTTGCTATTGTTTCTACACTCACCCACAATTGATGTCACTGCTAGGTGGGTCCTCCGTTACATGTTGCTATTGTTTCTACACCCACCCACAATTAATGTCACTGCTAGGTTTGTCCTCCGTTACATGTTGCTATTGTTTCTACACCCACCCACAATTAATGTCACTGCTAGGTTTGTCCTCCGTTACATGTTGCTATTGTTTCTACACCCACCCACAATTAATGTCACTGCTAGGTTTGTCCTCCGTTACATGTTGCTATTGTTTCTACACCCACCCACAATTGATGTCACTGCTAGGTGGGTCCTCCGTTACATGTTGCTATTGTTTCTACACCCACCCACAATTAATGTCACTGCTAGGTGGGTCCTCCGTTACATGTTGCTATTGTTTCTACACCCACCCACAATTAATGTCACTGCTAGGTGGGTCCTCCGTTACATGTTGCTATTGTTTCTACACCCACCCACAATTAATGTCACTGCTAGGTGGGTCCTCCGTTACATGTTGCTATTGTTTCTACACCCACCCACAATTGATGTCACTGCTAGGTGGGTCCTCCGTTACATGTTGCTATTGTTTCTACACCCACCCACAATTGCTAATGTCACTGCTAGGTGGGTCCTCCGTTACATGTTGCTATTGTTTCTACACCCACCCACAATTAATGTCACTGCTAGGTGGGTCCTCCGTTACATGTTGCTATTGTTTCTACACCCACCCACAATTGTCATGTCACTGCTAGGTGGGTCCTCCGTTACATGTTGCTATTGTTTCTACACCCACCCACAATTAATGTCACTGCTAGGTGGGTCCTCCGTTACATGTTGCTATTGTTTCTACACCCACCCACAATTAATGTCACTGCTAGGTGGGTCCTCCGTTACATGTTGCTATTGTTTCTACACCCACCCACAATTAATGTCACTGCTAGGTGGGTCCTCCGTTACATGTTGCTATTGTTTCTACACCCACCCACAATTTATGTCATGTCACTGCTAGGTCACTGGGTCCTCCGTTACATGTTGCTATTGTTTCTACACCCACCCACAATTAATGTCACTGCTAGGTGGGTCCTCCGTTACATGTTGCTATTGTTTCTACACCCACCCACAATTAATGTCACTGCTAGGTGGGTCCTCCGTTACATGTTGCTATTGTTTCTACACCCACCCACAATTAATGTCACTGCTAGGTGGGTCCTCCGTTACATGTTGCTATTGTTTCTACACCCACCCACAATTAATGTCACTGCTAGGTGGGTCCTCCGTTACATGTTGCTATTGTTTCTACACCCACCCACAATTAATGTCACTGCTAGGTGGGTCCTCCGTTACATGTTGCTATTGTTTCTACACCCACCCACAATTAATGTCACTGCTAGGTGGGTCCTCCGTTACATGTTGCTATTGTTTCTACACCCACCCACAATTATGTCACTGTCACTGCTAGGTAGGGTCCTCCGTTACATGTTGCTATTGTTTCTACACCCACCCACAATTGATGTCACTGCTAGGTGGGTCCTCCGTTACATGTTGCTATTGTTTCTACACCCACCCACAATTAATGTCACTGCTAGGTGGGTCCTCCGTTACATGTTGCTATTGTTTCTACACCCACCCACAATTAATGTCACTGCTAGGTGGGTCCTCCGTTACATGTTGCTATTGTTTCTACACCCACCCACAATTAATGTCACTGCTAGGTGGGTCCTCCGTTACATGTTGCTATTGTTTCTACACCCACCCACAATTGTCAATGTCACTGCTAGGTGGGTCCTCCGTTACATGTTGCTATTGTTTCTACACCCACCCACAATGTTGCTATGTCACTGCTAGGTGGGTCCTCCGTTACATGTTGCTATTGTTTCTACACCCACCCACAATTGATGTCACTGCTAGGTGGGTCCTCCGTTACATGTTGCTATTGTTTCTACACCCACCCACAATTAATGTCACTGCTAGGTGGGTCCTCCGTTACATGTTGCTATTGTTTCTACACCCACCCACAATTAATGTCACTGCTAGGTGGGTCCTCCGTTACATGTTGCTATTGTTTCTACACCCACCCACAATTGATGTCACTGCTAGGTGGGTCCTCCGTTACATGTTGCTATTGTTTCTACACCCACCCACAATTAATGTCACTGCTAGGTGGGTCCTCCGTTACATGTTGCTATTGTTTCTACACCCACCCACAATTGATGTCACTGCTAGGTGGGTCCTCCGTTACATGTTGCTATTGTTTCTACACCCACCCACAATTAATGTCACTGCTAGGTGGGTCCTCCGTTACATGTTGCTATTGTTTCTACACCCACCCACAATTAATGTCACTGCTAGGTGGGTCCTCCGTTACATGTTGCTATTGTTTCTACACCCACCCACAATTAATGTCACTGCTAGGTGGGTCCTCCGTTACATGTTGCTATTGTTTCTACACCCACCCACAATTAATGTCACTGCTAGGTGGGTCCTCCGTTACATGTTGCTATTGTTTCTACACCCACCCACAATTAATGTCACTGCTAGGTGGGTCCTCCGTCCTCCGTTACATGTTGCTATTGTTTCTACACCCACCCACAATTATGTCACTGCTAGGATGGTCCTCCGTTACATGTTGCTATTGTTTCTACACCCACCCACAATTGATGTCACTGCTAGGTGGGTCCTCCGTTACATGTTGCTATTGTTTCTACACTCACCCACAATTGATGTCACTGCTAGGTGGGTCCTCCGTTACATGTTGCTATTGTTTCTACACCCACCCACAATTAATGTCACTGCTAGGTTTGTCCTCCGTTACATGTTGCTATTGTTTCTACACCCACCCACAATTAATGTCACTGCTAGGTGGGTCCTCCGTTACATGTTGCTATTGTTTCTACACCCACCCACAATTAATGTCACTGCTAGGTGGGTCCTCCGTTACATGTTGCTATTGTTTCTACACCCACCCACAATTAATGTCACTGCTAGGTCACTGCTAGGTCCTCCGTTACATGTTGCTATTGTTTCTACACCCACCCACAATTGTCATGTCACTGCTAGGTGGTGTCCTCCGTTACATGTTGCTATTGTTTCTACACCCACCCACAATTAATGTCACTGCTAGGTGGGTCCTCCGTTACATGTTGCTATTGTTTCTACACCCACCCACAATTACTGCTATGTCACTGCTAGGTGTCACTGGTCCTCCGTTACATGTTGCTATTGTTTCTACACCCACCCACAATTAATGTCACTGCTAGGTGGGTCCTCCGTTACATGTTGCTATTGTTTCTACACCCACCCACAATTAATGTCACTGCTAGGTGGGTCCTCCGTTACATGTTGCTATTGTTTCTACACCCACCCACAATTAATGTCACTGCTAGGTGGGTCCTCCGTTACATGTTGCTATTGTTTCTACACCCACCCACAATTAATGTCACTGCTAGGTGGGTCCTCCGTTACATGTTGCTATTGTTTCTACACCCACCCACAATTAATGTCACTGCTAGGTGGGTCCTCCGTTACATGTTGCTATTGTTTCTACACCCACCCACAATTGATGTCACTGCTAGGTGGGTCCTCCGTTACATGTTGCTATTGTTTCTACACCCACCCACAATTGATGTCACTGCTAGGTGGGTCCTCCGTTACATGTTGCTATTGTTTCTACACCCACCCACAATTAATGTCACTGCTAGGTGGGTCCTCCGTTACATGTTGCTATTGTTTCTACACCCACCCACAATTAATGTCACTGCTAGGTGGGTCCTCCGTTACATGTTGCTATTGTTTCTACACCCACCCACAATTAATGTCACTGCTAGGTGGGTCCTCCGTTACATGTTGCTATTGTTTCTACACCCACCCACAATTAATGTCACTGCTAGGTGGGTCCTCCGTTACATGTTGCTATTGTTTCTACACCCACCCACAATTGATGTCACTGCTAGGTGGGTCCTCCGTTACATGTTGCTATTGTTTCTACACCCACCCACAATTAATGTCACTGCTAGGTGGGTCCTCCGTTACATGTTGCTATTGTTTCTACACCCACCCACAATTGATGTCACTGCTAGGTGGGTCCTCCGTTACATGTTGCTATTGTTTCTACACCCACCCACAATTAATGTCACTGCTAGGTGGGTCCTCCGTTACATGTTGCTATTGTTTCTACACCCACCCACAATTAATGTCACTGCTAGGTGGGTCCTCCGTTACATGTTGCTATTGTTTCTACACCCACCCACAATTAATGTCACTGCTAGGTGGTCCTCCGTTACCTATTGTTTCTACACCCACCCACAATTAATGTCACTGCTAGGTTGGTCCTCCGTTACATGTTGCTATTGTTTCTACACCCACCCACAATTAATGTCACTGCTAGGTGGGTCCTCCGTTACATGTTGCTATTGTTTCTACACCCACCCACAATTAATGTCACTGCTAGGTGGGTCCTCCGTTACATGTTGCTATTGTTTCTACACCCACCCACAATTAATGTCACTGCTAGGTGGGTCCTCCGTTACATGTTGCTATTGTTTCTACACCCACCCACAATTAATGTCACTGCTAGGTGGGTCCTCCGTTACCTCCGTGTTGCTATTGTTTCTACACCCACCCACAATTAATGTCACTGCTAGGTGGGTCCTCCGTTACATGTTGCTATTGTTTCTACACCCACCCACAATTGATGTCACTGCTAGGTGGGTCCTCCGTTACATGTTGCTATTGTTTCTACACCCACCCACAATTGATGTCACTGCTAGGTGGGTCCTCCGTTACATGTTGCTATTGTTTCTACACCCACCCACAATTAATGTCACTGCTAGGTGGGTCCTCCGTTACATGTTGCTATTGTTTCTACACCCACCCACAATTAATGTCACTGCTAGGTGGGTCCTCCGTTACATGTTGCTATTGTTTCTACACCCACCCACAATTAATGTCACTGCTAGGTGGGTCCTCCGTTACATGTTGCTATTGTTTCTACACCCACCCACAATTGATGTCACTGCTAGGTGGGTCCTCCGTTACATGTTGCTATTGTTTCTACACCCACCCACAATTAATGTCACTGCTAGGTGGGTCCTCCGTTACATGTTGCTATTGTTTCTACACCCACCCACAATTAATGTCACTGCTAGGTGGGTCCTCCGTTACATGTTGCTATTGTTTCTACACACACCCACAATTAATGTCACTGCTAGGTGGGTCCTCCGTTACATGTTGCTATTGTTTCTACACCCACCCACAATTGATGTCACTGCTAGGTGGGTCCTCCGTTACATGTTGCTATTGTTTCTACACCCACCCACAATTAATGTCACTGCTAGGTGGGTCCTCCGTTACATGTTGCTATTGTTTCTACACCCACCCACAATTGATGTCACTGCTAGGTGGGTCCTCCGTTACATGTTGCTATTGTTTCTACACCCACCCACAATTGATGTCACTGCTAGGTGGGTCCTCCGTTACATGTTGCTATTGTTTCTACACCCACCCACAATTAATGTCACTGCTAGGTGGGTCCTCCGTTACATGTTGCTATTGTTTCTACACCCACCCACAATTAATGTCACTGCTAGGATGGTCCTCCGTTACATGTTGCTATTGTTTCTACACCCACCCACAATTGATGTCACTGCTAGGTGGGTCCTCCGTTACATGTTGCTATTGTTTCTACACCCACCCACAATTAATGTCACTGCTAGGTGGGTCCTCCGTTACATGTTGCTATTGTTTCTACACCCACCCACAATTAATGTCACTGCTAGGTGGGTCCTCCGTTACATGTTGCTATTGTTTCTACACCCACCCACAATTAATGTCACTGCTAGGTGGGTCCTCCGTTACATGTTGCTATTGTTTCTACACCCACCCACAATTAATGTCACTGCTAGGTGGGTCCTCCGTTACATGTTGCTATTGTTTCTACACCCACCCACAATTGATGTCACTGCTAGGTGGGTCCTCCGTTACATGTTGCTATTGTTTCTACACCCACCCACAATTGATGTCACTGCTAGGTGGGTCCTCCGTTACATGTTGCTATTGTTTCTACACCCACCCACAATTAATGTCACTGCTAGGTGGGTCCTCCGTTACATGTTGCTATTGTTTCTACACCCACCCACAATTAATGTCACTGCTAGGTGGGTCCTCCGTTACATGTTGCTATTGTTTCTACACCCACCCACAATTAATGTCACTGCTAGGTGGGTCCTCCGTTACATGTTGCTATTGTTTCTACACCCACCCACAATTAATGTCACTGCTAGGTGGGTCCTCCGTTACATGTTGCTATTGTTTCTACACCCACCCACAATTAATGTCACTGCTAGGTGGGTCCTCCGTTACATGTTGCTATTGTTTCTACACCCACCCACAATTAATGTCACTGCTAGGTGGGTCCTCCGTTACATGTTGCTATTGTTTCTACACCCACCCACAATTAATGTCACTGCTAGGTGGGTCCTCCGTTACATGTTGCTATTGTTTCTACACCCACCCACAATTAATGTCACTGCTAGGTGGGTCCTCCGTTACATGTTGCTATTGTTTCTACACCCACCCACAATTAATGTCACTGCTAGGTGTCCTCCGTTACATGTTGCTATTGTTTCTACACGTTATGTCACTGCTAGGTGGGTCCTCCGTTACATGTTGCTATTGTTTCTACACCCACCCACAATTAATGTCACTGCTAGGTTTGTCCTCCGTTACATGTTGCTATTGTTTCTACACCCACCCACAATTAATGTCACTGCTAGGTGGGTCCTCCGTTACATGTTGCTATTGTTTCTACACCCACCCACAATTAATGTCACTGCTAGGATGGTCCTCCGTTACATGTTGCTATTGTTTCTACACCCACCCACAATTGATGTCACTGCTAGGTGGGTCCTCCGTTACATGTTGCTATTGTTTCTACACCCACCCACAATTAATGTCACTGCTAGGTGGGTCCTCCGTTACATGTTGCTATTGTTTCTACACCCACCCACAATTGATGTCACTGCTAGGTGGGTCCTCCGTTACATGTTGCTATTGTTTCTACACCCACCCACAATTGATGTCACTGCTAGGTGGGTCCTCCGTTACATGTTGCTATTGTTTCTACACCCACCCACAATTGATGTCACTGCTAGGTGGGTCCTCCGTTACATGTTGCTATTGTTTCTACACCCACCCACAATTAATGTCACTGCTAGGTGGGTCCTCCGTTACATGTTGCTATTGTTTCTACACCCACCCACAATTGATGTCACTGCTAGGTGGGTCCTCCGTTACATGTTGCTATTGTTTCTACACCCACCCACAATTAATGTCACTGCTAGGTGGGTCCTCCGTTACATGTTGCTATTGTTTCTACACCCACCCACAATTGATGTCACTGCTAGGTGGGTCCTCCGTTACATGTTGCTATTGTTTCTACACCCACCCACAATTGATGTCACTGCTAGGTGGGTCCTCCGTTACATGTTGCTATTGTTTCTACACCCACCCACAATTGATGTCACTGCTAGGTGGGTCCTCCGTTACATGTTGCTATTGTTTCTACACCCACCCACAATTAATGTCACTGCTAGGTGGGTCCTCCGTTACATGTTGCTATTGTTTCTACACCCACCCACAATTGATGTCACTGCTAGGTGGGTCCTCCGTTACATGTTGCTATTGTTTCTACACCCACCCACAATTAATGTCACTGCTAGGTGGGTCCTCCGTTACATGTTGCTATTGTTTCTACACCCACCCACAATTGATGTCACAATTGATGTCACTGCTAGGTGGGTCCTCCGTTACATGTTGCTATTGTTTCTACACCCACCCACAATTAATGTCACTGCTAGGTGGGTCCTCCGTTACATGTTGCTATTGTTTCTACACCCACCCACAATTAATGTCACTGCTAGGTGGGTCCTCCGTTACATGTTGCTATTGTTTCTACACCCACCCACAATTGATGTCACTGCTAGGTGGGTCCTCCGTTACATGTTGCTATTGTTTCTACACCCACCCACAATTAATGTCACTGCTAGGTTTGTCCTCCGTTACATGTTGCTATTGTTTCTACACTCACCCACAATTGATGTCACTGCTAGGTGGGTCCTCCGTTACATGTTGCTATTGTTTCTACACCCACCCACAATTAATGTCACTGCTAGGATGGTCCTCCGTTACATGTTGCTATTGTTTCTACACCCACCCACAATTAATGTCACTGCTAGGTGGGTCCTCCGTTACATGTTGCTATTGTTTCTACACCCACCCACAATTGATGTCACTGCTAGGTGGGTCCTCCGTTACATGTTGCTATTGTTTCTACACCCACCCACAATTAATGTCACTGCTAGGTGGGTCCTCCGTTACATGTTGCTATTGTTTCTACACCCACCCACAATTGATGTCACTGCTAGGTGGGTCCTCCGTTACATGTTGCTATTGTTTCTACACCCACCCACAATTGATGTCACTGCTAGGTGGGTCCTCCGTTACATGTTGCTATTGTTTCTACACCCACCCACAATTGATGTCACTGCTAGGTGGGTCCTCCGTTACATGTTGCTATTGTTTCTACACCCACCCACAATTGATGTCACTGCTAGGTGGGTCCTCCGTTACTTGTTGCTATTGTTTCTACACCCACCCACAATTAATGTCACTGCTAGGTGGGTCCTCCGTTACATGTTGCTATTGTTTCTACACCCACCCACAATTAATGTCACTGCTAGGTGGGTCCTCCGTTACATGTTGCTATTGTTTCTACACCCACCCACAATTGATGTCACTGCTAGGTGGGTCCTCCGTTACATGTTGCTATTGTTTCTACACCCACCCACAATTAATGTCACTGCTAGGTGGGTCCTCCGTTACATGTTGCTATTGTTTCTACACCCACCCACAATTAATGTCACTGCTAGGATGGTCCTCCGTTACATGTTGCTATTGTTTCTACACCCACCCACAATTAATGTCACTGCTAGGTTTGTCCTCCGTTACATGTTGCTATTGTTTCTACACCCACCCACAATTGATGTCACTGCTAGGTGGGTCCTCCGTTACATGTTGCTATTGTTTCTACACCCACCCACAATTAATGTCACTGCTAGGTTTGTCCTCCGTTACATGTTGCTATTGTTTCTACACCCACCCACAATTGATGTCACTGCTAGGTGGGTCCTCCGTTACATGTTGCTATTGTTTCTACACCCACCCACAATTGATGTCACTGCTAGGTGGGTCCTCCGTTACATGTTGCTATTGTTTCTACACCCACCCACAATTGATGTCACTGCTAGGTGGGTCCTCCGTTACATGTTGCTATTGTTTCTACACCCACCCACAATTGATGTCACTGCTAGGTGGGTCCTCCGTTACATGTTGCTATTGTTTCTACACCCACCCACAATTAATGTCACTGCTAGGTGGGTCCTCCGTTACATGTTGCTATTGTTTCTACACCCACCCACAATCAATGTCACTGCTAGGTGGGTCCTCCGTTACATGTTGCTATTGTTTCTACACCCACCCACAATTAATGTCACTGCTAGGTGGGTCCTCCGTTACATGTTGCTATTGTTTCTACACCCACCCACAATTAATGTCACTGCTAGGTGGGTCCTCCGTTACATGTTGCTATTGTTTCTACACCCACCCACAATTGATGTCACTGCTAGGTGGGTCCTCCGTTACATGTTGCTATTGTTTCTACACCCACCCACAATTGATGTCACTGCTAGGTGGGTCCTCCGTTACATGTTGCTATTGTTTCTACACCCACCCACAATTAATGTCACTGCTAGGTGGGTCCTCCGTTACATGTTGCTATTGTTTCTACACCCACCCACAATTGATGTCACTGCTAGGTGGGTCCTCCGTTACATGTTGCTATTGTTTCTACACCCACCCACAATTGATGTCACTGCTAGGTGGGTCCTTCGTTACATGTTGCTATTGTTTCTACACCCACCCACAATTGATGTCACTGCTAGGTGGGTCCTCCGTTACATGTTGCTATTGTTTCTACACCCACCCACAATTGATGTCACTGCTAGGTGGGTCCTCCGTTACATGTTGCTATTGTTTCTACACCCACCCACAATTAATGTCACTGCTAGGTGGGTCCTCCGTTACATGTTGCTATTGTTTCTACACCCACCCACAATTAATGTCACTGCTAGGTGGGTCCTCCGTTACATGTTGCTATTGTTTCTACACCCACCCACAATTGATGTCACTGCTAGGTGGGTCCTCCGTTACATGTTGCTATTGTTTCTACACCCACCCACAATTAATGTCACTGCTAGGTGGGTCCTCCGTTACATGTTGCTATTGTTTCTACACTCACCCACAATTGATGTCACTGCTAGGTGGTTCCTCCGTTACATGTTGCTATTGTTTCTACACCCACCCACAATTGATGTCACTGCTAGGTGGGTCCTCCGTTACATGTTGCTATTGTTTCTACACCCACCCACAATTGATGTCACTGCTAGGTGGGTCCTTCGTTACATGTTGCTATTGTTTCTACACCCACCCACAATTGATGTCACTGCTAGGTGGGTCCTTCGTTACATGTTGCTATTGTTTCTACACTCACCCACAATTGATGTCACTGCTAGGTGGTTCCTCCGTTACATGCTGCTATTGTTTCTACACCCACCCACAATTAATGTCACTGCTAGGTGGGTCCTCCGTTACATGTTGCTATTGTTTCTACACCCACCCACAATTAATGTCACTGCTGTTCCTCTGGTTTACAAGCAGCCTGGCGTTACGTGGGGCGAATGGCAAGGTGAGAGCCGCATAGCAGCATGTTATGATATGATAGGACTTCAGTAATGGAGCACCATGTTACAGCATTGTCCTTTCTCAATGACTAGGACTCTCAAGCTAGGGGTGTGTGTGTGTGTGTGGGTGGGAGGGGGGGGGGGGGGCTGACGAAGAGTGCGGTTGGGTGTAAAGAGTGAATGGTGTATGAAGGAGCATGTTGTGGGGAATGGGGAAGACTCATAAGTATACTGGCTCTGTTTGTGGGAAGGGGCAGATTGAATTGAATTGGGTAGAATGGTTGGGGATGTGAAGAGGATGGGAGAGGGGGCAGTACATTCGTTGAGTGTGTATGAAAATCTGTTTAAAGTCCTCCGGTCTGGAACAGACACATATGGTACATTAGTAGATATAAAGATGGTGAGAACAATCCTGGAGGCATTGGCCCGTAGGCTGTGCAACACTAGTAAAGTCCCGAATTATTAACAATACACGTTGCATATCTTGCTATCTGTTGAGTATGAGTGAATGAAAATCCGTTTAACGTCCTCCGGTCTGAAAATGACACATAATTATGGGACATTAGTAGATATAAAGATGGTGGGAACGAACCTGGAGGCAATGCCCGGAGGCAGTGCAATTCCAGGAAAGTCCCGATTTTTTAACGATACAGATGTATTTTCATATATAACAATAGAGTAAGAAAAGTGCGCCGCCCGGGAAGTATGTTGAGTGTGAAAAGAAAAGTATGTTGAGTGTGAAAAGAAAAGTATGTTGAGTGTGAAAAGAAAAGTATGTTGAGTGTGAAAAGAAAAGTATGTTGAGTGTGAAAAGAAAAGTATGTTGAGTGTGAAAAGAAAAGTATGTTGAGTGTGAAAAGAAAAGTATGTTGAGTGTGAAAAGAAAAGTATGTTGAGTGTGAAAAGAAAAGTATGTTGAGTGTGAAAAGAAAAGTATGTTGAGTGTGAAAAGAAAAGTATGTTGAGTGTGAAAAGAAAAGTATGTTGAGTGTGAAAAGAAAAGTATGTTGAGTGTGAAAAGAAAAGTATGTTGAGTGTGAAAAGAAAAGTATGTTGAGTGTGAAAAGAAAAGTATGTTGAGTGTGAAAAGAAAAGTATGTTGAGTGTGAAAAGAAAAGTATGTTGAGTGTGAAAAGAAAAGTTTTGTTTTACGTCCTCCCGGTCTTGAAAAGACCATATGGGACATGGGACATGATTTGAGTATGATGGTGAAAATGATGTTTTACGTCCTCTCGGTCTTGAAAAGACCATATGGGACATGATTTGAGTATGATGGTGAAAATGATGTTTTACGTCCTCTCGGTCTTGAAAAGACCATATGGGACATGATTTGAGTATGATGGTGAAAATGATGTTTTACGTCCTCTCGGTCTTGAAAAGACCATATGGGACATGATTTGAGTATGATGGTGAAAATGATGTTTTACGTCCTCCCGGTCTTGAAAAGACCATATGGGACATAATTTGAGTATGATGGTGAAAATGATGTTTTACGTCCTCTCGGTCTTGAAAAGACCATATGGGACATAATTTGAGTATGATGGTGAAAATGATGTTTTACGTCCTCTCGGTCTTGAAAAGACCATATGGGACATGATTTGAGTATGATGGTGAAAATGATGTTTTACGTCCTCTCGGTCATAGACACATATGGGACATTTGTAAATACAAAGATGGTGGGAACAATACTGGGTGCAATGCCCGGAGGCAGTGCAACACCAGTAAAGTCCCGAGTTTCTAACAATATAGATAGGTGTGGCAGTAACCACGCCTCAGTTAAGCCTCATCGGCTATGGTACCGCCATGGTTAAATATAGGTAATGCAACAATAGCATGCTCATAATTTGAGTATGAACGAACGAACGAAAATGGTGTTTTACGTCCTCTTGGTCTGAATCAGACACATATGGGACATTTGTAAATACAAATATGGTGGGAACAATACTGGAGGCAATGCCCGGAGGCAGTACGAAACCAGTAAAGTCCCGATTTTTTAAATTAATACAGATAGGTGTTTTTTTCTTTGAGTTCGAATTTGAGTATGAAGAAGGTTGTTGTTTATTGGTAAGATGACCTTTGCTTTTATTATTTGTTTTTGTGTACCTTGATGTTTTGTTCTCTGTTCCTTTTGTTTTGTTCAAAAATGTTTTGTTTTCTGTTGTCTTTGTTGTATCATGAGACCACATGTAAATGTCATTTCTCTTGTTGAGATAATAAAGTAATTTTGACTTTGACTTGACACACTCCAACAATTTACTTTTGATCTAAGGGAAGCAACTCAATGGTGCTTGCTGGAAAGGGAAGCAATTTCAGCAAAAGATGCTAAATAATGCCACGCACACAGACACGCACGCGAGCGCGCGCGCACGCACGCTTTTTAGGTTATCGATATTGCTCGCGCACGGACGAGAAAGCTAGCTAGCTAAGCATGCGAAAAATCGCTGGTCAAGCTAACTTTACTTGCATAGAAACTGCTTTGCTTTACACTAAATGGGCGTGCACGCTCACTTGGCCTACATTATCTTCGATGATGTAGTTTTGCAGTGAAACGTTGTTTTGGCTGTATTTATTATTATCAGTGTTACAGTATGGGGATGATGACAAATGCGGTTGTAATGCTGATAAATGTTTCAAGTGTTGACTGGTTAGGGTGCTGTTTCTTTCGGAAGAGAAAGGTGATGTTGTTTGCGATGGTTTCACTTATGTGGTTTGTAGAAAGTTCCAATTCTGGTAAGTTCTGCTTTAAAACACAAATTGGACAATATCGTGTGTGAGCCATGCTGTTCTGTCCTTTGAAAGGATATGATGCATACAGTTTTCTTCATAGAAATTCTCAGTGCTCGAGGAAGATACGATCATTGTTGTAATCCTTGCTCTTGTTACACAAAAACCCCACCCAATTAGAGGCTGGTTGATTTTGGTCCCTTTTATTTGAAATAACACAAACGTTTCTGGCTATAAGCCCGTCTTCAGTGTGACAGAGAAGGAAACGAAACAAAAGTGACAACAAGCAGGTAGCAACATAGGAAAGGAAAACAGAGTAGAAATAACATAATAAGGAAAAAAACCCTGAGCACAATTCATATTAACCATGGAAAAAGGAGAGCCTAGTGAATGGTAGGGGTATACAAATGGCAAAGCTGAGACACTGAGTATTGTGTTAACTCTGCATTTTCTCAAGTCCTTGCTCTTGTTACCATTCTTCTTCTTTTTCTCGTGTAGACATGTATGTGTATGAAACGTAAATTGCTTTATCCAGTCAGAACTCAATGAAAAGTTTCCAAATATTTATATTCCAGCGGTCTTCCTCTTACGCTGTTAATGATCCCGCTGCTACTTCTTCTTCTTCTTCTTCTTCTTCTTCTTCTTCTTCTTCTTCTTCTTCTTCTTGCTGCTGCTGCTCTTCTTCTTCTTCTTCTTCTTCTTCTTCTTCTTCTTCTTCTTCTTCTTCTTCTTCTTCTTCTTCTAGTATATCTTCTTCTTCTGCTGCTG
>CM065713.1:17526904-17536904 GCA_017654935.2 Phymorhynchus buccinoides
CTCTCTCTCTCTCTCTCTCTCTCTCTCTCTCTCTCTCTCTCTCTCTCTCTCTCTCTCTCTCTCTCTCTCTCTCTCTCTCTCTCTCTCTCTCTCTCTCTCTCTCTCTCTCTCTCTCTCTCTCTCTCTCTCTCTCTCTCTCTCTCTCTCTCTCTCTCTCTCTCTCTCTCTCTCTCTCTCTCTCTGTCCCTCTCTGGTTCTCTCTGCCTCTATCTCTCTCTGACATTCTGACTCTCTGCCTGCCTGTCTCTCTCTCTTTCTCTCTCTCTCCCTTTTTATACCTTCTTATTTTCTCTATATATCGGTCCATGGCTGTCTTGTCAATTGTTTCCTTTTCATTCTTTTTTGGTGTGTGTGTTACTAAATCTTGTAGTTTAGGTCTGATCCAAGAAGCATAGAACGACATCAAGAAAGAAGGAGGAAGAGGGAGAAGGAAGAAGATGAACGAAAGCGAATGAAAATGAAGAAAAAGGAGTAGTAGTAGTAGCAGCAGCAGTAGCAGCAGTAGTAGTCGAAGAAGTAGTCGAAGAAGAAGAAACGTAATCATGGTCATCATCATCATCAGCAGCAGCAGCAGCAGCAGCAGTAGTAATAGCAGCAGCAGTGTGTCTATTAATACTAGTAGAACACATAGAAACATAAAACATTTAATGCAAATAAAAGCCAACAAAACGAATCATAATCAGTCATATTTCCTCGAGCACCATCAACTCAAAAGAAGTGTTTGCAGCCGTCTTCCTTGCACGAGACAATGCCATTATACGAGAAAATAATGTTTTACGCCCTCTTGGGCCTATCGGCCATGTGGGGCAGTAATGCCATTATACGATGCACGTTTCCCCTTATGTACAACAACTTTCCCGGCTCTTTTCTCAAACGGCCTTTATGATTGGTTGACATTTAGCATGAATGAAGATGGGTGCCAATGAGAAGTTTAGAGTGAGAGCTATGATACATTCTACAGTAGGCATATACATATATATATATTGGAACATCATTGTAGGGCAATTCCAAAATGTTAAAAACGCTTACTTGGAGCAAAATTAAAAACTGGATCAGGCCATTACACATTGAAGGCATAGTACAATGTGCAATTTCAGAATGCACATACCGGTTATTTAGTTTCCTGAGAATGGCCATGAGTGTCACACTAGGAAGCTTTTAGTGCTGAATCCTAAGGGGGTCTGCTGGTTTGGTGGGTCCTGTTACGGTACAATTTGGTGGTAACGGTACAATTTGTCGTAACGGTACCGCATCTCACGGTACAATTTGTCGTAACGGTACAATTTGTTGTAATTACGACAAATTGTGCCACGGTGTTACCTTTTTTTGTCTAGCGCGGCACAATTTGTCACTAACCTGTAATACCGTACAATACTCATATTGAGGCAAAAACTGTGCAAAGGGTACAATCCCTGGTTTAAGACACCCCCCCCCCCCTCCCCCAATGCTTGAAAATATAAAACAAGGGCATCGCCGTGCGGCAGCAATGCCGAGTGGCAGATATATCCTTTGCCCGTTACGCCCCTCTGCCTCCCCTTCCCATCATATCTTAGCCCCAGCGATTTTGTCAAACCGTTTAGAAGATATCCTAGGGACAGACAATTCACCGACCCTCCTATATTCAGGGTCCACCGATCTCCATAACCTTGACCTTGGTCGGTACACAATACACTATAAGGTGAACTACCTATATACCAAGTTTCAACATCCCAAGATATAGCTACAAAAAGACGTTTCGGTTTTTAATGTCATACATCAAGGACATGACTTTGACCTTGATAATTCATGTTCGGATCTTTTCCTGTTAAGGTTGTACACCACCACAAAAACTTGAAGCAAATCTGCCATCATGTTCCCGAGATATAGTCAGAAAAAGCAAAACTCCAGATTCCAGACCCTCCGATTTTCAGGTTCCACTGATATAAGTGACCTTGACCTTGACCTTAATTGCATACAAAATTCGGAAGCACCATACGCCAAACCACCTTCATACCAATTTTGAACCCCCTATGTTGACCAGTGCAGGAGATATGCCTCAAAATAGAATTTTGGATTTCAAGGTCATGCATCAAGGTCAATACCTTGAGCTTAATAGTTCATGTTCGGATATATTTCCATTAAGGTAGCACACCACCACACAAAATTTGAAGCAATTCTTTCACCTCTTTCTTAAGATATCCTTAAGACAGACAAAAGAGAAAAAAACGACCCTGCAATTTTCAGGGTCCAGATATCTTCTTGACCTTGACCGTGACCTCGATTGGTATATGATATACCTACAGTGTATACAGTGTATATTATACACCTACATAACTACAGTGTATTTTACGGTATTGCAGGTTAACGACAAATTGTGCCGCGGTAGACAAAAAAGGTAACACCGCGGCACAATTTGTCGTAATTACGACAAATTGTACCGTTACGACAAATTGTACCGTGAAGTTACGACAAATTGTACCGTAACAGGGCCCTCTCTAACGCCAACTGTCTTAAAGCCAAAACACCCGATCCCGAGATCGCTAGTCCCACACATGCGAGGCGTGCTGCCTCGCACAATAGGGAAAACAGAAGGGATCAAGTGCCGCTATCAGCAGCAGCGACGAGAAATGAGGGCATTCGGTTGATGGTGATATTTACGTCCTGTTAGGCGTTGGCTCTTAAGGACTTGGTCTTCCTGTCGATGAAGATAAAGATGATGATGAGTGGTTCGCCATCTGTTACAGGATCATTCGGACAGAGTCTGAGTCGTGATGTTGTCTCTGTCCTTGATGCTGGAGGATTGTGAGACATTGTGAGACAGCCCAAGGTTGTCGTTGATCTGTGATCCGCTTTCTTGTCGTTGGTGTTGAGAAAAATATGTTTAATGTCCTCCGGTCTGAAACAGACACATATGAGACATTAGTATATATAAAGATGGTGGGAACGATCCTGGAGGCAACGCCCGAAGGCAGTGTAACACCAGAACGTTTTGTGCTAATTGGTTTAGACAGTAGAAATTTAGTTTGAGCAATCAACACGAAACAATTCTTTCGGTTGTCGGTTCCGTGTTCCGTTGCCGTTTCGTTATGTGGAATTCCAGCTATCAAGTCCTCTTGGCCGAGAGAGCAGGAATGGTCCTTGGGCAAAGCTTCTCCGTTACTAACACATTTCAGCCCAGCCTCCCTGGTTAGCAAGTGCCTGTGCTGCTACCTTGAAGGCACGAGATCTTGAAGCGTATGCCATTAATCGTTTCCGACTATGACTGCCACATAACAGAGGGCTACTATGATTGCCACATAACAGAGGGCTACTATGGTTGCCACATAACAGAGGGGGAGCTACTATGATTGCCACATAACAGAGGGTTACTATGATTGCCACATAACAGAGGGCTACTATGATTGCCACATAACAGAGGGCTACTATGACTGCCACATAACAGAGGGCTACTATGATTGCCACATAACAGAGGGCTACTATGGTTGCCACATAACAGAGGGGGAGCTACTATGATTGCCACATAACAGAGGGCTACTATGATTGCCACATAACAGAGGGCTACTATGACTGCCACATAACAGAGGGCTACTATGATTGCCACATAACAGAGGGCTACTATGGTTGCCACATAACAGAGGGGGAGCTACTATGATTGCCACATAACAGAGGGCTACTATGACTGCCACATAACAGAGGGGGATCTACTATGACTGCCACATAACAGAGGGCTACTATGGTTGCCACATAACAGAGGGGGATCTACTATGACTGCCACATAACAGAGGGCTACTATGGTTGCCACATAACAGAGGGCTACTATGGTTGCCACATAACAGAGGGCTACTATGACTGCCACATAACAGAGGGGGATCTACTATGGTTGCCACATAACAGAGGGCTACTATGACTGCCACATAACAGAGGGGGATCTACTATGACTGCCACATAACAGAGGGCTACTATGGTTGCCACATAACAGAGGGCTACTATGGTTGCCACATAACAGAGGGCTACTATGACTGCCACATAACAGAGGGGGATCTACTATGGTTGCCACATAACAGAGGGCTACTATGACTGCCACATAACAGAGGGCTACTATGGTTGCCACATAACAGAGGGCTACTATGATTGCCACATAACAGAGGGCTACTATATGGTTGCCACATAACAGAGGGCTACTATGGTTGCCACATAACAGAGGGCTACTATGGTTGCCACATAACAGAGGGCTACTATGGTTGCCACATAACAGAGGGGATCTATTATGGTTGCCACTTAGCAGAGGGGGATCTACTATGGTAGCCACATAACAGAGGGGGATCAACTATGGTTGCCACATAACAGAGGGGATCTACTATGGTTGCCACATAACAGAGGGGGATCTACTATGGTTGCCACCTAACAGAGGGGATCTACTATGGTTGCCACATAACAGAGGGCTACTATGGTTGGCACATAACAGAGGGCTACTATGATTGCCACATAACAGAGGGCTACTATGGTTGCCACCTAACAGAGGGGATCTACTATGATTGCCACACAACAGAAGGCTACTATGGTTGCCACATAACAGAGGGCTACTATGATTGTCACATAACAGAGGGCTACTATGATTGTCACATAACAGAGGGGATATACTATGGTTGCCACATAACAGAGGGCTACTATGGTTGCCACATAACAGAGGGGGATCTACTATGGTTGCCACATAACAGAGGGGGATCTACTATGGTTGCCACATAACAGAGGGCTACTATGGTTGCCACATAACAGAGGGAGATCTACTATGGTTGCCACATAACAGAGGGGGATCTACTATGGTTGCCACATAACAGAGGGCTACTATGGTTGCCACATAACAGAGGGGGATCTACTATGGTTGCCACATAACAGAGGGAGATCTACTATGGTTGCCACATAACAGAGGGCTACTATGGTTGCCACATAACAGAGGGGGATCTACTATGGTTGCCACATAACAGAGGGGGATCTACTATGGTTGCCACATAACAGAGGGGGATCTACTATGGTTGCCACATAACAGAGGGGGATCTACTATGGTTGCCACATAACAGAGGGAGATCTACTATGGTTGCCACATAACAGAGGGCTACTATGGTTGCCACATAACAGAGGGGGATCTACTATGGTTGCCACATAACAGAGGGCTACTATGGTTGCCACATAACAGAGGGAGATCTACTATGGTTGCCACATAACAGAGGGCTACTATGGTTGCCACATAACAGAGGGGGATCTACTATGGTTGCCACATAACAGAGGGGGATCTACTATGGTTGCCACATAACAGAGGGGGATCTACTATGGTTGCCACATAACAGAGGGAGATCTACTATGGTTGCCACATAACAGAAGGGGGTCTACTATGGTTGCCACATAACAGAGGGGGGTCTACTATGGTTGCCACATAACAGGGGGGTCTACTATGGTTGCCACATAACAGAGGGCTACTGTGGTTGCCACATAACAGAGGGCTACTATGGTTGCCACATAACAGAGGGCTACTATGGTTGCCACATAACAGAGGGGGATCTACTATGGTTGCCACATAACAGAGGAGGATCTACTATGGTTGCCACATAACAGAGGGCTACTATGGTTGCCACATAACAGAGGGGGATCTACTATGGTTGCCACATAACAGAGGGGGATCTACTATGGTTGCCACATAACAGAGGGGGATCTACTATGGTTGCCACATAACAGAGGGAGATCTACTATGGTTGCCACATAACAGAGTGCTACTATGGTTGCCACATAACAGAGGGGGATCTACTATGGTTGCCACATAACAGAGGGCTACTATGGTTGCCACATAACAGAGGGAGATCTACTATGGTTGCCACATAACAGAGGGGGATCTACTATGGTTGCCACATAACAGAGGGGGATCTACTATGGTTGCCACATAACAGAGGGAGATCTACTATGGTTGCCACATAACAGAGGGCTACTATGGTTGCCACATAACAGAGGGGGATCTACTATGGTTGCCACATAACAGAGGGGGATCTACTATGGTTGCCACATAACAGAGGGGGATCTACTATGGTTGCCACATAACAGAGGGGGATCTACTATGGTTGCCACATAACAGAGGGAGATCTACTATGGTTGCCACATAACAGAGGGGGATCTACTATGGTTGCCACATAACAGAGGGGGATCTACTATGGTTGCCACATAACAGAGGGAGATCTACTATGGTTGCCACATAACAGAGGGGGATCTACTATGGTTGCCACATAACAGAGGGGGATCTACTATGGTTGCCACATAACAGAGGGCTACTATGGTTGCCACATAACAGAGGGGAATCTACTATGACTGCCACATAACAGAGGGCTACTATGGTTGCCACATAACAGAGGGCTACTATGGTTGCCACATAACAGAGGGGAATCTACTATGATTGCCACATAACAGAGGGGAATCTACTATGACTGCCACATAACAGAGGGGGATCTACTATGGTTGCCACATAACAGAGGGCTACTATGGTTGCCACATAACAGAGGGCTGCTATGGTTGCCACATAACTATGCAGCTTTATGCCATTCCTTGGCGACGCGCAAGGGTGATGATTTTAGGACTGAATCGACCGCGCCACCTAGTGACGAGTCCTGGGCAGAGAATATTCTGTGGCTATATAAGACTTCTTCGTGACACGTAATGGCCGATAGTTTTCTTTAGGCGGTGCGCGCATTTTAGTGCACGAGACAGGGGCAGATAAATTCCAATATAAAGCCTCATTTTAGACGGCTGGGCTAGAATTATTTTGTTTATAGCGGACATGCCTAGCCCGGGGTACATCTCAACTATCTCAAATGGATTTGAGAACAGTTTACGTTGTGAAGGTTCCCCAAATGCCAACCAAGCCCTTTGGCTGCAGCACTAAGTGCCAGCACAAATGCCTTAGCTCTTATTTGAGAGTCATAGTCTACCAGAAAAGACGAAGCTGTACCATGAATTTCCACTACTGTACAAAAATCATTTATTGTAAGCTCTCACTTTACAATGGGTCCCTATTACAAGCTAATGTCAACCAATGATAAAAGCCATTTTAGCAAAGGGCCAAGGCCCCCACATACACATAATTACATCCATTTACAGGCCTTACTGCGCGAAATTTCGAGAACATTCCCACCCTTCATCAAATCGAATGTTCCGGACATGTGTTACACCCTTCCATAGATCTTTTCGGACTCACGCTTTTCACTGCGCATGACAACCGAAAGCTGGCCTATATTAACTTGAAAAGCAAAGAGTGCTACACTTCGGAGAGTTATTCCGCTTGTGAGTTGCCTCATCATGGACAAAATCAAGATGGCGGAGGCGGAAACTGGAGGAGTTCTCGTTTGGTGACGATAGTTGGAGGTTTGCGAGAGTTGGAGGTTCGTCGTTTTGGGTGTAACGTGACAGCGATGGAGTCTGGAGTGCCGCATTTGTTGACTTGGATGGTGACGCTGCGACAGAAAAGTATGTAGAAAGAGAGAGAGAGAGAGAGAGAGAGAGAGAGAGAGAGAGAGAGAGAGAGAGAGAGAGAGAGAGAGAGAGAGAGAGAGAGAGAGAGAGAGAGAGAGAGAGAGACCTAAAACTATATTTAGCAGAGAGACAGTGAGAGAGAGAGGGAGGGTGTCCAGGCAGAATCGCAACTGTCAAAACAGTGACTGGTTCAAAACCGCGACAGTCATAATACCGACAGCACCAAAACAGCGATCAGCGAAATAGCGACAATCAAAACAGCGACCAACAGAATAGTGACAATCCAACAAAAAAATCGATAACATTTTTAGAAGTGTGTGTGTGTGTGTGTGTGTGTGTGTGTGTGTGTGTGTGTGTGTGTGTGTGTGTGTGTGTGTGTGTCATGTCATGTCATGTCAAAATGATCTTTACTAGCGCAACGCCGAGTACCAGTAACGCCTAGTAACGGTAACGCCTAGTAACGGTAACGCCTAGTAACGGTAACGCCTAGTAACGGTAACGCCTAGTAACGGTAACGCCAAGTACTGGTAACGCTGAGTACAGCAAATTTGAAGCGATTCGGTTAAGAAACGGCGGAGTTATAAGGCCCCATTTCCCGTTGGCGCTGCTCTGAGAGTGACGCGCTCTTCCTAGTAACGGTAACGCCTAGTAACGGTAACGCGAAGTACTGGTAATGCTGAGTACAGCAAATTTGAAGCGATTCGGTTAAGAAAAGGCGGGGTTATAAGGCCCCGTTTCCCGTTGGCGCTGCTCTGAAAGTGATGCGTTCTCCTTAGTAACGGTAACGCCTAGTAATGGTAACACCAAGTACTGGTAACACTGAGTACAGCAAATTTGAAGCGATTCAGTTAAGAAACGGCAGAGTTATAAGGCCCCGTTCCCCGTTGGCGCTGCTTTGAGAGTGACGCGCTCTCCCGATTCTCTTCAAATTACTTGCCAGGCTTTGCCTCGGACATAGCAAGCCTGACAGCAAAACGATTCGGTTAAGAAACGGCGGAGTTATTTGTGAAAAGGTGAAGTGGCGCATAGCGTGCGTGTTTCTGAACCGATTCGCTTTCGCTTTCGCACATCGATAGCCACCATCACCAGTCATCTACCTGCCAAATTCGAAGGCAATCGGCCCAGAAATGCCGGAGATACGGGCGCTGAGAGGCCGGCAGATGCGCGTTTCGCGCATTTGCGAAACCGCGCAAATGACGCGGCCGCCTCGGTTGCCGTTGCCATCGCCCCGTTAGGGCTCACAGCAAATTTGAAGCGATTCGGTCGAAAAACGGCGAAGTTATAAGGCCCGTTTTGTGTTCCACACAGACACACACACACAGCCACACACACACAACTTTGCCTTTTTACTATATGATGATTGAGGATAAAGGAGTAAGCTTGACAGCTTTTTTCCATCCTGTGTGTGTGCGTGTGCGTGCGCGCGCGCTTGTGTGTGTGTGTGTGTGTGTGTGTACGCGTGTGTATATATATATATATCAGCACAATTTATATTAACAAATTTTTATATTTTTTAATTTTTAAAATTTTTTTTTGTTTGAACACGGAACATTACTCAAAGTTAACGTTAACTGGTTTTGTTTCTGAGGTTCACAAATAAAGACATTGGACACAGAAAAGCTTTATCAAAGCAAACTATATATATATATATATATATATATATATATATATATATATATATATATATATATATATATATATATATATATAGCATGACAGAAAAATCTCAGTGAATAGCCAGCTCCGTACCCCTACTCTGAAGGACTGAAAAGTTAGTGCATTTGAAATGCAGAATAGTTTGCTTTGATAAAGCTTTTCTGTGTCCAATGTCTTTATTTGTGAACCTCAGAAACAAAACCTTGGATACCATCTCAGTAGTTAGCCCTCCCTAGTCATGTCTATTAGGTTTTGAAATTAAAATTTCAGAACATTATTATTTTGTTCATTTTACATAAGATTTTCATAAGATTTTTACTATTTCTGGTTTAACTTTGTGCTGGTTTGCTTTTATTATGGATTTTCGATTTGATGCAAAGAGGACACCATTCTCTTGTAGAATGCCTTTTTTGCTCGGGTTGGCATCCACTGGACAGTCAAATTGCAGGTCGATCATGCAAACTGATGAGACCTTCTCTTAGGTCGAAACAGCTGTCTTTGCATAAGGCACTGTCCCTCCCCCATTGGGAGAAAAAGTAAATCAGCACAATTTATATAATTTTTTTATTAAATGTTTTTAATTTCAAAACCTAATAGACATGACTAGGGAGGGCTAACTACAGAGATGGTATCCAAGGTTTTGTTTCTGAGGTTCACAAATAAAGACATTGGACACAGAAAAGCTTTATCAAAGCAAACTAAAGCTTTTCTGTGTCCAATGTCTTTATTTGTGAACCTCAGAAACAAAACCTTGGATACCATCTCAGTAGTTAATATATAGTTTGCTTTGATAAAGCTTTTCTGTGTCCAATGTCTTTATTTGTGAACCTCAGAAACAAAACCTTGGATACCATCT
>CM065713.1:17541904-17561149 GCA_017654935.2 Phymorhynchus buccinoides
CCTGACAATACCAGACAAAACCAAAACCAAGTTCACACAAACACACACGTAGCTTAGTTACACAATTACTTTTCCCTCTCGAGTCTAAGTCATAGAGCATATCATACGCTTTTCGTGGCAATCTTTCAGTGTACATGCCGGAGAATAAAAAATAGGGGAACCCACCACTAATTGCTACAAAAGGTTTCTTTGCAGCAACTTATTCCCCATGACCCCTACTATAAGTATGCAAAGTTATCCAGTTGACCGAGCTCAGGTAATTGTGTAATTAGACAATTAGTGACGTCATACACCCCTAAAAGAGTAAGTTGTTAAGTGTAATACCTAAATACATCATGTAGCATCTCATTTTAAAGCTCTCAATGAGACAAATCCAGAAAAGACAAAGACAAGCACATAGTATATGTTTGCTACCAATATATAAACAAAAACCGTAATATATATCGATAACAGTCATTAAGAAGCGCCCAAACACATAAATTGCCAATTGTACAAAAAGTTCATCATGTAGCACCTCATTTTAAAGCACTCGATGAAATAACTTTAAAAAGAATACAACCATGTTTATGGTGTGCCTGGGTGAAATAGAAATCAATGAAAACAAAAGACACCAAAACACATGGATTATAGTCAAAACAAAATGCTGTTGAAACGTTATTCACCCAAGAAAGATATATTCAAGTAATTATTTTGTAGTATTGCTTTCAGCTTATTATCTTGTAAACAGCTAATGCTATGACATGCTCATCTGAGATAAATTGCAACAATTGCTTCTTAAAACGTGCTACAAAAAAGTATGTGACATAAATAAGTAGAAACGAAACAGAAAAGCATGCAACATGCAACATCTACTCAGCAACCACAACCAAGCATGAAATTAGAGAAATCTAAGATCCAGGGTTAGTCACCACACACACAATATACATAAACAAAGAACAAAAAAACAGTCACAGTACTCCAGCATCAACAGCTAATCCAAGCAAACAGTAGGGAACTCAAACAGCTAATCCTGTAGCATTCAGCACATCCTGGGGAGCACAAGAGACCATGCTCTGAATAGGTTTGTATCTCCAGCATTCACAGATAATCAATAAAATCCAGGCACACAGCAGAGGAGGTGGGGGGGGGGGGGGGGTGTCCCAAAAGCTACTCCTGTAACATTCAGCACATCCTGGACAGCATTGGAGATTATGCTTTCTGCAACTGCATCTGTTGTCAGATTTCTCTTTGAAGCTGCACTTGTCTCTCCACCACCCACAGCTAATCCAGGCACACAGCAGGGGAGTTCAAACAGCTAATCCCGTGGCATTCAGCACACCCTGGAGAGCATGGCAGACCATGCTTTCTGCAACTGCATCTCTTATTGTCACAGTTCTCTGTGCAGGTACAGTGGATGACTTTCAGAAGTTTTTCTGGTGCAGCTGCCAAGTCAGTCATGATGGGCACAAAAAGTCCATTGTCCAAGACCCAACCCCATTCAGTGGGACGCATTGTCTCAATCCCTAACCACTGCTGGACCTGGAAGTACACTCTTAGGCTGTGGTACTTGCCTGCATTTGAAGTTGGTGGCAATGACTGTACCTGAATATGTGTTGTTCCTGTAGCCACTTTTGAACAAAACAAGCGATGTCTCAAAGAATCCAGAGTTTCCCCAGGAACGCCATTGTACAATAGCACCAAAGCTTTCTCCCCTATTTCTGAAATCTGTTCCTGTGTCATTTATTGGAGAAATGCACTTGCCAATTTTCTGAGTCCACAACTTTTCAGAAGCTTCTGCAGGGCTTTTCCTTTGCCCACACCAAATGGACGAGAAGTTGTGTCACAACCAGTCAGTGCGTGGAGTGGCAGCAGCAAGGTACGGTTTTCGCTGAGCCCATGGATCAATGTTTTGATGTTCCGGCACCGCTTTTTGCATTGTGCCTGTCTGAGAAGAAGAAAATGTCATGCTTGGTGGCACTGGCATGATGAGCTAGTAACACCAAAATGTCAGTGTCCTCTCCAACAACAGCAGTCACCAGCTGTTGTGCACATTGCGTTGCAGTTTGAACGATGATGAGATCAGCATCACCTTTAGCATGGATGACAGTAGTGCAGGACTCAAGTGCTGATCCCAGAGCATAGATGAACCGTTGTTTGTTTTCCACGTTGCAAAGGAATTGCTCTTTGGTGGATTGCAGTACCATGTCTAGAGAAAAGTGCACAGCCTGCCCTTTCATGCCTTTGCCACGCCTGAGATGGGTCATGTCCTTGGTGCCTGGTCCTGATGAGTAGCCATCAAACACAACTATGGCGTTTGGGTACTTGCTTTCTACAAAGCTGACATATGTTTGGATGATGCCTTGGAATGTTGTTCCTCGCTGCCATGGGATCCGTTGAAGCAGGGACCCACCATCCAAAACAAACTGAACAGGTGTCTCATGGTCAGTTTGTGTTTCAGACTTCATGAACTTATTCCAAAGTTCGTCTGCAAGGGCTGCTTTGTTGGCTTGCAAAAGCAAGCTGGTTGATTCAAACAAAGCAGTGGGGTAGCTGCTGAGTTCGTAGCGAAAGACTTCTGTCTTCATACATGCTTCTGGCAGCTGCGACAAAACGCTGAAACAGTAGCTGAGGGTCCACTGATACAACAGCTTCACCGATCTTTAAGGAGCATTTGACGTTCATTGTCACAGCTTTTTGTTTCTTCTTGTAACAGTAATCAGAAACTGTTTGGCCTTCCATTGTTCTCAAAATGTCGTGGCCAATGTCTTTGGTAATGTCCACATTGACAGATGCATCCGCAACAACCCCAGAGACAATGTTTCTCAAAGTGGCATCATCCAAAAATGGATTGCGCTGTTCAAGAAATGACGTGATCGCCATCATGTCTTCGGTGTCCTTTTCCTGTCTGCTGGATCCCAGATCTCTGTGCTGCTCACTTGCAAGACGATGTGTCTTGGTCACTTCTTGCATGGCACTGTTGATTTCTGCACATGCTGGCATGGAAAGGAGCCAGGTGGCACGCTGTGATTCACCTATTCCTCTTCCTCTAGTCAGGCCTCCTGTTGATTTCTGCACATGCTGGCATGGAAAGGAGCCAGGTGGCACGCTGTGATTCACCTATTCCTCTTCCTCTAGTCAGGCCTCCGGTTGATTTAACGCTGCGCATCAAAACTTGTTCAATTGCAAGGTCAGAGGAGAGCCCTGCCCAGAATCTCTCACTTCTTCGAACAACATGATGTCCTTGGAGAAAGTTGTTGTAGACATCAGGATGGGTTTGCAGAAGTTTGTCCATGATTTGCAGATAGATGTGCGCTGTCTTGGTATACAGATTGTGCCCAGCTGCAGCTAAATATGGAAGCATGTCACGAACAGCAGATAGATGCAAGAGCCAGTTTCCAGTTCTCTCAGCTTTGATGAATGTCTTGAGAACATTGACCATGGTCAAGTACTGCAACCATAAGACACTTGTTCTACTTTTCATGTTCTTCTTATGTTCTTCCAGTTTTGTGGTGATGTTTCTAATGCATTCATAGTTTTGAAGATCATCTAATGGCACTTCTCTAGCTGAAACTGTCTTGTATAGTTCAAATGCTTCCAGAAAATCTGAATCTGCAGGGGCATCTGGGGGTGTTTGAACTGCTGTTTCCTGTAGACAAGATTTTATGGCAAGTTTGACATCTTGAGAAACATCTTCAACTGACACAGGAACCAAATCCAGCCCATTCTCTTGTTGCCACTCCTGCTTTTCTTGCACTCCCAATACCTCTTCTTGCAGAGATGTAGAAATATTCTGACTTTCTGGGAAAGATGAGCCAGAAACTGGTGTCACATGTGCTGTGTCAGAGGTTTTGGGGGAAGATGAGCCAGAAACTGGTTTCACCTGCGCTGCGTCAGAGGTTTTGTGGAAAGATGAGCCAGAGACTGGTGTCACCTGTGCTGTGTCAGAGGTTTTGGGGAAAGATGAGCCAGAGACTGGTGTCACCTGCGCTGCGTCAGAGGTTTGGGGGTAAGATGAGCCAGAAACTGGTGTCACCTGCGCTGCGTCAGAGGTTTGGGGGAAAGATGAGCCAGAGACTGGTGTCACCTGCGCTGCGTCAGAGGTTTTGGCACATGTAGTTTCTTCTTCTTTATTGTCTTCCAGCTGGGGAAGACGTACATGGAATGCAGCAGATGCCAGCAGAGCATTCAATGCAGCATCAACCAACAAATGTCCTGTCACAGCACGCATCACAGCTTTTCCTTGGAGCATGGATGTGACAGCATTTGGAACGTAGATTGCGGAAAGCACGTCCTGTAGACCTGATCCTGCCATGAGATGTCCAATGGCTGCGAGAAAACTCATCTCCAGATGAAACGGACCAATGCGAAGAACGATGTTCCATAGATCACTTGCTTCAGATTCGTTCATAATGATCCCAAGAGCCTTCCACCACAATGGCTGATCAAAGGTTATAACAGGTATTGTCTCTCCAACCAAGAACTTCAAGGTCGAGTATATACATGTCCTATCACTTGGGCTGAGGTCAATCATTGGCAAAAAGATGAATGAAGTCTTCCCAGGAGCATCACCAGTATGCAAAGCTTGCATAACTCCAGACCAAGAGGGTCGTTGAGGAAGAAGTAACCAGGTGGTTTTCCACAGAATTTCTATTTCCTTGGTTGGATCACACGTGTTCATTGTTTTCAGCTTTTCAAACGTGATCTTGGACAATCCATTGACCTCTGATTGGTAGTAATGTATGTTGATTTTTGCTTTTTTAACAACGTCTTCTAATTTGACATTGGTATTCCTTGGCACAGGTGCTCTGTTGTGCAATGCTGGTGTTATGGCAGCCATCATGCCCATTCCATGAAACGTATTCAATCCATCCACAGTTGCAGTGTTGTGGTCAACATTATCCGCCATATATTGTATGAAGTGAAAGTCATTTGTAGGAAGTTTCATTTCTTGAGCGTCAGCAGCACTAAGTTCATATGTTCTCACTTCTTTGTATGATGAACAGAATCCAAGAGAATACAGCTGATCCACCAAAAACTGAGACTCAAAGTTGTGATGTAGCATTACACCCAATCCGATTTGTAGTGGTGTAATCAACAAACGTGGCCTGGCTCCTTGCATGATTGCTTGACCAACAGATGCAACTTTTAAATCACAATCGTTTTCACTGAAGATGGTTCTGAGTAAGGCCTGAAGTGAATCTGGAACAAATGATACATTTGCTGACGTAGAAGCTACATCACTTGCGGAAGGGTATGTTTTTTTCCAGATGCAGAAACATTCTTGATGTCACTCTTGATGCGTTCAGCAGCAGCTTTAATTATGGCCATTTTCTGTTCTTCCTCATTATCAACATCTGTCTCTGAATAGAAAGAATGAAGAATTGAAGAAGCTGTTTTCTTTAATGTGAGAACATTTGCTTTGCCATCTACTTCAGCAATGATGAGTTCTTCCCCAAACCACTTTAGTAACTCTTCCTTCATTTTCGTGAAAGAATAGGCTC
Source organism: Phymorhynchus buccinoides (assembly GCA_017654935.2). NCBI lineage: Eukaryota > Metazoa > Mollusca > Gastropoda > Neogastropoda > Raphitomidae > Phymorhynchus > Phymorhynchus buccinoides. The sequence goes on from CM065713.1 coordinate 17,547,385, forward strand.
TACCCTCTACAATCTTGTCCATCTTTCCAATCAGGTCATTGATGGTGGTCTGCTCTGTGTCGTTTTCCTGAAGACCTGTAGCAACCTGTGTGAAAGCTTCAAATCTTTCCACATCTTTTGGGCGCCCAAGGTTCATCTTCTTAGGCTTTTGGTCTGAAGCCAATGCATGTGACAGTTTCCTTTTAGAGCGAAAATTGCAACTGCATGTTTGATGGTACACAGCATCAGCAGCTGGAAGGTCTGAAACAAACTCCAGTCTGCCCCTCACTATATCTGCCCATTCATCCGTACGATCGGTTCATTTTTTCATGATGGTGTTCTCAAAGCGCAGGGCTCTTACAGCAAATACAGTCTCTCCGTCAGGTTTTGCTTCCTTACTGCAAAGGATACATCTTTTGAAATCAAAAGCATTTTTCTTTGATCTCAAATGAGCAGTAGATTTGAGATCACATCCATTTGTTTCTTCTGAACACACTTGCTGACATTCTTTTTGCTAGTGTAGACACGTCGACAATCTTCATGAACAGCTTGACCTTCCTCAATGTGAATGTCATCACCTCTCTGTTCACTAGCCCAGTGGATGGTGTCCCTGCCTTGTTGTTTGGGGACAGTTATCTTTTTTCCACAATGCAGATCTTTGCTGCAGAATGGACAGAGCTCCATGGCCTGTAACAGCAGCAAATAAGTTTTTTTTAGTGTTGTCATGTTTTTTGCAACAATTATAAAAATTTTGCTTGGTTTGTTTTTAGCAATAATGATCATCAACACTGATCCACACAGCAAAACAAGAAAACAACCATACATTCATAATGATTTATGCATAAATTTGAAATGTCACAGAACTAACAAGTAGCAATTTATAAAAAAAAATTGTTTGGAATACAAGCTTGAGATAAAACACAATAGTAAAGACCAATAATTTCCTAACATATTTCCCATCTACTTTTGTGCAGCACAGACTCTCTCTCTCTCTCTCTCTCTCTCTCTCTCTCTCTCTCTCTCTCTCTCTCTCTCTCTCTCTCTCTCTCTCTCTCTCTCCCCCCTCTCTCTCTCTGTGGAATTATTCGCAATAATTTATTGTTGCCATTTCTTTAAACCAAGGTTTAAGTGCTTTTTATAATAAAACCTCACTGATTTATCCAGCCAGCCTGTCCCATCAAGAGTTGTTGGTGAGTTTTCCATCTGCCATCAACAGACCATTTTGGGGTTTCTCTATCTGTTAAACAGACATTAAACATAATGATAAAACATGCAATTTTTATCATTACACAAAAGCACAAATCTTGGTTTGCCTAAAAATTTCAGTACAAAATAAATGGAGGAAAGTAATTATTCTTTGAAGGCATTTCAGATTATTATAAACGACTAGCGCAACGCCCCGTACCGGTAACGCCTAGTACAGGTAACGCCAAGTACCGGTAACGCTGAGTACCGATTTCGCCGGGTCCGTGAAATATTATATTTTTACTTTTGTGGCTGAAAACCCAATTTTTAGACCCCTACTACTTTCAAGGCCTACCGATCTCCATGACCTTGACCGTGACCTTGATCGGTATGCAATCATCAGAACAACCGTAAGCCAAAGTACCTACATGCCAAGTTTGAAGTCCCTAAGACCAACGGTGTGGAAGTTATAGCCCCTTAAATATTTTCGGTTTTCAAGGTCATACACCAAGGTGAAGGTCACGACGGCAATAATTTATGCGCGGATGCCTTCCTCTCATGGTGACACGCCACCACACAAAATTGGAAACGATTCGGTGAAGCAGTTCGGGAGATATGCGTGGGACAGAAAACCCCAATTATTAGACCCCTACCACTTTCAAGGCATACCGATCTCCCTGACCTTGACCTTGACCTTCATTGGTACGCCATCAGCAGAACGGCCATAAGGGAAAGTACCTCCATGCCAAGTTTGAAGACTCTAGGACCTGCGGTGTGGAAGTTATGGCCCCTTAACGGTTTTCGGTTTTCAAGGTCATACGCCAAGGTCAAGGTCAGGGCGGCAAAAAGTTTTGCGCGGATGCCTTCCTCTCATGGTGACACACCACCACACAAAATTTGAAGCGATTCGGTCAAGCGGTTCGGGAGATCCTTGGGACAGACAGAAAAGAAGAACAAACAAACAAACAAAAAAAGGAAACAAACCTGAACGAAAACATACTCCTTTGCGATCGTAGATCGGCAAAGGACTAAAAGGAAAAACGAACTGAAAGCCTACTTAGTTAAACCAGAGAGGTTCTTAATCTGTGGTTCAACCATTGTAGCTCCGTTTTAATAAATCTGGGGACCCACAACTAAAACAAAAAAAGCATTCATTCTTCTCCATGAACACCCCCCACCGTACCCCACCCCCAACCATCCCCAGTCCCCCCCATCCACCCCTTGAACACCCCCCACCACACCCTCCACCATCCCCTCCATCAGCCCCCCTCCCCCCACCATCCCCCCTCCCCCCCACCAGCCCCCCTCCCCCCTCCAGCCCCCCTCCCCCTCCAGCCCCCCCCCCCCCCACCTCCTCCACCCGGAGCAGGCACAGAGGCAGACAGACAGACGAGAGAGAGAGAGAGAGAGAGAGAGAGAGAGAGAGAGAGAGAGAGAGAGAGAGAGAGAGAGAGAGAGAGAGACAGAGAGACAGAGAGAGAGACAGACAGACAGAGAGAGACAGACAGACAGAGAGAGAGACACACAGACATACAGAGAGATGAGACACAGACAGAGAGAGAGACATGAGACACAGAGACAGAGACAGAGACAGACAGAGAGAGAGAGACAGAGAGAGAGAGAGAGAGAGAGAGAGAGACAGAGACAGAGAGACAGAGACAGAGAGACAGAGACAGACAGCGACGCACGCGCGCACCCCCCCCCCCCCCCCCCTGAAATGTAGGGGGGGGGGGCACATCTTGACCTATCGCAGAAAGAGTGTTTCATAATCATTTTCACTTTGACCTCGCGCACAGGAGAGAGAGAGAGAGAGAGAGAGAGAGAGAGAGAGAGAGAGAGAGAGTAGTACTTCTTCTTCTTTTTCTTCTAAGTTCTTGTTCTTCGGTCGTTCAGGCATGTTTCTGTCAATTACGAACGTAGATGCATCATGCTGCTGTTATGCGCCTAAGTAAGAATAGTTAGGCCCAGCATGTCTGACTTCGGCTAGAGGAAATCTTTTTTGAAAGTATTTCTTGAAAAAAGGCAGGAGAATTTATGTCAATTACGAACGTAGCTGCATCATGCTGCTGTTATGCGCCTAAGTAAGAATAATTAGGCCCAGCATGTCTGACTTCGGCTAGAGGAAATCTTTTTGAAAGTATTTCTTGAAAAAAAAAAGGCAGGAGAATGGACCGGAAAGGCAGAACGATAGTAGATAACAGCATGCAAAGGGAAAAGGCAGAATCAAAGAGACTGACAGATTAGAGGTAGTTATAAGCACATAACTTCCAGAAGGTGGGGGAACTATTTGTACGGAAGACCCCCCCCCCCCAGTATCCCTAGGGGGGGGGAAGCTTGCTGCGCTCTACTCCCACCCCCACACCCACACCCCACCCACACCCACACCCCAGTCAGTTTCTCTCTCTCTCTCTCTCTCTCTCTCTCTCTCTCTCTCTCTCTCTCTCTCTCTCTCTCTCTCTCTCTCTCTCTCCTCTCTCTCTCTCTCACTGTCTGTATAAAAATAGCTGCAGCGCGGCTCGCCACCAAAAGAAAAGACTAACATCTGGTCCCTTTTCCCTATATGAGTAGTGAGGACAGAAACACTGGTTGTGTCCCTTTTAAACATCTTTATGACATAACACGTCGATAGGCCATTTGAATTCTCCGTTCAAATTCCAATCTGAGTCTTTGCATAGCCGCCACTGTGAACTACCCCACTAACGATAACTCTATCAGCCAGGCTCGCCGTAACTCTTAAGTAGTCCATCTTCCCCTTTTAGAGTCTTTGGTTATGTGTCAAGTGTTGGTTGAAATTGGCGTCCTGCAAAATAAATCGGTTTATAGCGCTTGTTTATGAACGGATGCTGTTGAAATTTTGCACGACGATAGTCACTATCGCTGGTCACGTATGTTCCAAATCTCGAGTCAATGTCGGGTCTGGTTACGCCGCGGTTTGTGAAAACGTGAAGCGGCCTGTCGGCGCCCGTATCTCCGGCATTACTGAATCGATTCGCTTCCGGTTTGGCACACGGATAGTCCCCGGCCCCGGTCATCTTCCTGCCAAATTCGAAGGCAATGGGCCCAGAAACGCCGGAGATACGGGCGCCGAGAGGCCGGCAGATGCGCGTTTCGCGCATTTGCGAAACCGCGCAAATTATACGGCCACCTCGGTTGCCGTTGCCATCGCCCCGTTAGGGCTCACAGCCAATTTGAAGCGATTCGGTCGAAAAACGGCGGAGTTATAAGGCCCGTTTTGTGTTTCAGACAGACACACACACACACACACACACACACACACACACACACACACACACACACACGGACACTTGGCTTTTTACTATATGATCATATTACAAAGACACAAAGCCTTTTGAAAATAAAGGGAAAATGTTTACAAATGTCGTTGAAACAATAATAATAACTTTCATTATAAAGTGAAGGGAAAAATACTGATTTTCATCTAAAACATCGTTATGCTATCTACTATTTAAAAAAAGATTTTTGACGACTATGTAAACCATACTTTTATCAGACACCAGGCTTAATTTGAGGTTATTGTGACAATATAATGTGTTTATGGTTATTAAAGAGTTAAATAGAGATACTATGAATGTAGTTTGACATTAAAACAATCTTCACTAACACCAGTAAGGCTTTTTGAAGCTAAATATGATAATAAATAATACCCATCCCGACTCTGTCAGATCCTTAATTTCATGTCTTAATACCTTAATACCTTGGCACTAACATCAGTTAAGTTCAAAATTTTCGTAAGAAAGCAAATTGAAGCATTGCTCGTTTATTTCATTGTTTTAGCAGAAATTACAACATGGTTGATTAAAAGTAAAATATGTTCCAATGTTTTTTTAACACAAAGTGTTATAACTAGAGGGGCATAAGCATTGTTTCAAAACCTACTATTGTACAGTGACAAAGAACTCTTAATAACGACATCCATCCGTCCAGTGCAGTAACTTTTCCCATTCTAACCAGCTAGATACTTTTTATTCATAAATACACAATTCATGCCAATGAATGAGTACCAAATGGCTTGTACATGGTTCGGATAGCTCAAAGCAATTATATGCAAGCACAAAGAAGATAAAAGGTTTTAAACTTGGAATAAACTATGAACTTACTTTGCAACAAACTTCCAAGGTCAAAGTGCACCAGCGTGAAAACGACGCGCGCTGTGCAGAGATCTCTGGCACCGCCTCGCCTGGGTTTGGAATTCTCTACACGGTGCCACGGAAAGCGATGCGCGTCAAACCCGTAAAAGTCACAATCAGAAAGAAAATTAAAACATTAATAACTTTCTTATCTGTGCATACTAAGGTGGATAACTGTCAGAAATCGTTGAGACTATATTGTTCTTTCCATTCCAATAAATATTTCTTCTGTAGCTATTAGTGGTGGCTGTTTTGGTAGATTCAGCCAAGTAACTTTTAATAATTTTAACCAGTAGGAAATGCACCTGACAGCAGAATTTTATGAATTGGGAATCTATTTGTCTCACCGTAAACTAGATCGTTTGGAGTTTTCATCGAAACTCCCAAAAATCTTTTAAGTCCAAACAATTGAACAGATTCACAGTGTGTGATAGCAGTCTTATCTACCACCCAGAACATCCACAGTTGCACAAAAAACCAAAGCTTGAAACAAGAAGTAATTAAAAAATGCTTGGGTACAAGCATTAATGACAGATTAATTGGAAATATGAATTTGCCTTGAAGCAGCCTCCACAGAACAGTTTAGTCATCATCCAATCAAATGTATGTGCATAGGCACACCAACACATACAGTACATATTATGTACAAAATGATTAAATGAAATCAAAGCAAGCAACATGCAAGAAAAAATTCAGTGCTTTGTCACGAAAGTGTCCATGACTGATTGTCCAAAATTTGGGGCACTAGCTTTATTGTCTTTTGGCTACTCCATCCAGCAGCCTTCATGATGGAAACAATGGAAGCGCTTTGACTGGCAGCTGCACTAGTACTCGCAGCCCGTGTGCTATGGCTACCATATTTGTCTGTGTCAATGCCAGCCTCTTCCAACACATGCTTCACCCAGCGAGAAAAAGTTTCCCTAGAGATCGGACTGTGTGGCTTTATGAAGCTGATGAAGAGTTTTTCCCCTTGTCCAAGCTTCTGTGTTATTTCCAAATATCTCTCTAAATGCTTCACCAAACAAAACTTAGAATTTTTTGGAAAAGCTAATATTGTTGCTGGCTCTGTATGCGTTCCTGTTTCTTGTCTGAGAAAAAATATGGTGCATTTCTGCGGGTGTAATTTAACATCACTGACATTTAGTGCATACAGAGTGTGACCTCTTTGCCCTGTCAACAGAGTCAACAAAACTACTGTTCTAAGAGTTAGTTGCTTTAAGGACAGGTCCTGCACATGTGGCCATTCCTGTAAATGGTCCAAAACAACATCCACACTCCACACTTCCTGATATTTTGGCAAAGCTGGTCTCATTTCAAACACGCCTTTCAAAAGTCTGCATATATCTGGGTGGCTCCCTATAGAAGGTCTTTTGTCATTGTCTGGAGCTAAATAGGCACTCAAAGCACTCATGACAGTGTTAATCGCACCATAGCTAGCACCTTTAGAGTAAAGCAAAGCTAGGAAATTGCCTACTTGAATAGGAGTAGGTGACAATTTATCCAGAGAATTATCATATGCATGCTGTTGCCATTTTTTAATATAGCAGTCATACGCTTTTTTGGTCGCTGGTCTCCAAGATGCTAACATCAGGTCTGCTGCAGTATCTGTCAACCCTTTAACAGTGAATCTTTCCCTGATATCCTGCATAGCATCAGGCGAAGCTTGCCCTTTTCCACAAGTCGGTGTGTTTTGTCCGGGTGGCTGGGCAGTATTAGGGAGTCCTTGGTCGCCGTTATGGGGACAGGCTCTGTAGTCAGCATCCTGGAGAGGAGCGGCCACCAGGTTTGCGTCGGCCACCTGGGGACCACCAGCACCCCTGTGCTCTGCTCCTGCAGCACCTTGTGCAAAACTTGCAGAATCACACTGAAAGGGGGAAAAGCATAACATTCAGTGAGCTTCCAAGAAATGGAAAAAGCGTCTACTGCATACGCCTCAGGATCTGGTCTGTAGGAAACATAGCATGGATACTGTTTGTTAATGCGAGAAGCAAACAAATCCACCGAGGGCTTGATGTTCAAGCAAGCCAAAGCTTTCTGCAGCATGTCAGGGTTGAGCTGCCATTCTGCATCCAGGTTTATTTTCCTGGACTCCGTGTCCGCTGCAGTGTTTTCCTTGCCTGGTATGTACGCTGCTGAAAGCCATATGTCACGGGCAACACACCACTGCCAAATAGTGAAAGTGATGTCATTACATGAATCTGAGTGGCTAGGGCCAAAATGATTGATGCATGCAACAACTGTAATAATAATAATAATAATAAACGGATATTTATATAGCGCTTTTTATCGAGCACAAAGCGCTTTACAATCAGTATTGAAACACTCACACACGCACACACACGCACAACAGACACACACGCACGTACGTGCACGCACAAGAGTGAACACGTTCTTGCACAGAAAACACATTCTCACTGAAACGCACACAAACTTACTCAAACATATACTTGTACAAATACGTGCACATGCACGCACACACATACACGCACGCGCGCACTCACATACACAAAGCACTCATGTGTACTCACACTCACAGACACATACTCACACACACTCCTCCCCCCCCTCTAGCAAACACAATCTCTCCTGCGCACGCACTGCACTCATACACATGCAAGCAGATATACCCACACAGAACACACACAACACACTCACACACACACACCTGCTTGGAAGCGCGGCCGTGGGCACACACACACTCTCACACACGCTCACAAATTACATACATACACATACACACATACACGCACACAAATTACATACATACATATACAAACATACGGACATACATCGCACAATCACACACACACACACACACACATCGCACAATCACACACACACACACACACACACACACACACACACACACACACACACACACACACACACACACACACACACACACACACACACACACACACACACACACACACATACACACACGTGCACATGGAGATGGGGATGTTATTGGAAAGACTGCCGGAACAGATGGGTTTTCAGGTTTGTTTTGAACGATGCTAAAGATTGACTATGTCTGACAGCAGAAGGCAATGAATTCCAGAGTTTGACTGCTGATGATGTAAAAGCTCTACCACCGTGCCTATCACGTTTAAATTTTTGAATTCGAAAGATCCTATTGTCATTTGCTGAGCGGAGAGATCGAGATGGAACGTAAATTTCAAGAAGCTCAGAGAGGTATTGCGGCGCTGTTCCCGATATGATCTGATAGTAGAGACAGGCAGCTTTGTAGTTTATTCTTTGTTGAACGGGTAGCCAATGAAACTCTTTAAGTAGAGGTGATGTGTGTTGAAGACGCTTGGCTTTGAAGACCATTCTAGCAGCAGAGTTTTGAAGTTGTTGTAAGGGTTTGAGAAGCGCCTGTGGGCAACCAAGTAGAAGGGAGTGGCAGTAATCTAATCCAGACAAAATGTATGAACTGACTAGCGTTTTGGTTGCCTCGGTCGTGAGAAAGGGGCGTATAGAGCTGATTCGCCTGAGTTCGATGCATGCAGCCTGGAAGATCTTAGTGATATGATGTTGCATGGAAAGGTCTTCATCGAAGAAAGCGCCAAGGTTGCGAATATGTTCAGAAAAATGGATGTTGGAATCTCCAAGGGCAATGGTGGAGGGCAGAGAGCTAGAGTCAACAGATGGGGGAAGCACTCTAAGTGCTTCTGTCTTGTCATCGTTTAGTTTAAGCTTATTGTTTGACATCCATGTTTTCACTTCAGTGACACAGTCTTGAAGAGTGTGAATAAGCTGGTCGTGAGCTAGCGGTGAAGCATGATGATTGAGTTGAGTATCATCAGCATACATTTCATGATGGACAGAGTGTTTCGCTATGAGAGGGGTCAATGGGGTGGTATAAAGAATGAACAAAATTGGTCCTAACATGGACAAAATTGGTCCTGTAGTGTTATCCCCCAACACACGCACTGCTTTCCCTGACATTTCATTCTCAAAGCATTGCAAAGCAAAAAGGATAGCTTTCAGCTCCAAATAGTTGATGTGGAACTCAACTTCTGCCGGAAGCCAGGCACCTCCAGACTGACAGTCTGCAAGGGAACACCCCCAACCAGCTTTACTTGCATCTGAAGTAATGGTGAATTCAGGCTCTCTGTCACAAACAGAATTTTTTGCACAGTCAATGTTATCAAGCCACCACAACATTTCATTTCTTGCAAGGGGGGAGAGGCACATAATACCATCAAAATCGCCTCTGGAACATTTGAGTGCTGTTTTCTTATCTTCCTCCAAGTGGCGATAGTGTAATGCCCCATACTTAACAGCTGGGAAACTTGCTACCAGCATGCCCACTACTTGAGCGACCTCTCTGATTTTTGGCTGATTTTTCTTCAGCAACTGGGTGCAGCCCACTTTAATTTTATCCTTACGCTCTTTTGTCAACTCAACTGTCATGCTCGTTGAGTCAATGATTACCCCAAGGTACTGAATAGTATGAGAGGGACAAAGGGCAGATTTATCTGGGTGAACAACAAACCCCAATGCTCTAAACAGTTTTACAGTCTCAGTGATGTTACATAGACAATCAATTTCACTTCTCGCAACCAACAAAGAGTCATCAAGATAAGAGGATGAAACATGACCTCTCTCCAACAACGAAACAAAAACTGGTTTCAACAGTTTTGTGAACTTTCTAGGCGCCATTGCTATTCCATTCGGTAAACAGTTAAATTCTCACAACTGACCTTTCCAACTGAATCTGAACAGCTTTCTGTGGGCCTGCCATATAGCTACTGAATAATAAGCATCCTTTTAGTCTATTGAGGCCATGAAACAGTCTTTTGTAATCAATCTAAGTGCTGACTGCAACGTATCCATCTTAAAATGATGGCATGTGATTTCCCTATTCAAATGCTTCAAATTCAAAATCATTCTGTGTGTGCCATCCTTTTTTGGACGAGTGAAAATAGGTGACACAAATTGACCTGTCTCAGACACGCACTCTGAAATAACACCTTTCTTTATCTCCTTATCAATTGCGCAAATTTCTGGGCTAGTCAAGCTTGGTTGAGTGGGAGAGAAGTGTGGTAAATCCTCAATATCAGAAGCCAGATCTATTTTGGCCCCAGTGATCAACTCAAGAATCTCGGGGTCAGAGGTCAAATCTTTCCATGGAACAACATAGTGCTGCAACCTCCCAGCAGTAAACACATCGGCTTCTTCTTTTAGTTCCTCAATCAGTCTTGGGAGTGTCGCATAAAATTCACTCACCTCATTGTGTGATTGTGACTCCCAGTGGGAGGGTCTCTGGCCACTCAAGCCTGCTGTTTGTTGTTCTGCCTCTTGTGGTAGGCAGGAAAGTGCTTCTTGTTCCTGTGCCACTGACTCTGAAACTGATTTTTCCGGCCTAAAAATGATAGTTGGCCAGAAAAATGTTTGGAGCGCTTGTCATGGTATCTGGCTCCCCCAGGTCTTGGGCCAGAGAACTTGGCTCCAATGTTGTCCAGATCCTTTGCCTCCTTCACGGAGGCAGACAAATTATCCCCAAACAGTTTGTCAGTAACTGGCACACTCTCTACACAGATGCCAGCCGCGACGTTTTGGTTTAGGTAGGGCTTTATTCCTACGCGTCGTTTAATTGAGAGCTCTTGTGATGCGTGTCCAGAGCAATGCAATCTGTTAGGTTGCTGACTGCCGTTTCAAGTAGGTCAGCCTTTTCGGTTCTCTGTGCCTCTCTGATTGCTTGCATGGCTCTCACTGATGCGCTCGCGGCACACACTACGAAGGACTGCGTGTGCACTGTGCGAAGGTCATTATTTCTAACTTTCGACGGAATCGCTTTCCAAACCTCTTTGTTGACCGTGGGAACACAGAGTTTTTTGCAGTTGGTAGGTCGGACATATTTGTCAGTTAGATTTTGCACTTTCTTATCGGACAGTTGTTTGGAGAACCGCTTATTGGCGAGTTTCGTGATCGATGTTGAAACTTTAATGCCAGTCTCTTCGTCATCATCAAGCTCGTCGTCAAGCTCGTTCATCTTCCTCATTGCAATTGATCGACACTATGTCATCGTTTGCTTTGGTATCGTCTTTTGGCTTCAGACTTGGAGTCTGAATTTTTCTCGCTCGAAGTTTCCCGTTTCCGTTTTTTCGATTTTCTTTTGTCTTCCGAGTGCAATCTGCTTGACCCTGTTTGCGATCGAGTGGGTTCGGTGTCACAATTTGATCATTCCATTTGAGGATGGGATGCCAAGCCTGCAATCAATCGGTCCAGGTTGTGGAATTTTCAATTCCATTTTGCATCCAGGCTCTCTAAAGCCAGTGTTTCCCGCGATCCCGTTGCAGTTTGCTCATTCACTGGCACCGGGCCGTCAGGCCTATGGTTCAAGTCCGACATCGTAAGATGTTAAGGTAAAACCAAACACAAGTGGCAAATGTATAGATCAGCGTAAGCTGATCAGTGGAACAAGACCAGACTCAGTGGCAAAACAATTTTAACAGCGTAAGCTGAGAAATTGCACAAACTATGCGGCACAGTGTAGACTTGGGTTGGGAGAGAACAAAGAAACCCCCCCCCCCTCGGTGCCAGACACATTCCTGATTCCAGCGCACGCGCACTCACGAGCCTTAGTGCCAACCGGTTAGGCCTAGGCGTACGGGTTATAATCCGGTTAAAAAATGACCTTACCTGTCGAAATATACCACAAAACACACACACTAATGTTAATATACAACACACTTTATTTGGACGTGAAGGGAAAGGGAAAATTATAACTAAAATTGAAAAATCTTATCATGTGCTAAAAAACCATGACTCTGCCGCCGATGCGCTCGCGCCAACTGACTCTTGCCGTCACGTCTTGCCGCATCTCGCGTAATTTCTCTGGACGAGAAATAGATGAGAAATAATTACAGGCATAATATTACCATCAAACACCCACCTCTCCCTTGCTGACAGGTAACCCCCCTTTCTGAAAACAACTATATTACTTTTACCTAAGTTAACCTTCAGTTGTAATTTACGAGCAGAATCTCTTAAAATGTTTAGTTGTCTTTGCAAGCCAATAGCAGTTTCTGATAGCAATGCAACATCGTCTGCTAACAATAAAATGAATAGTTCTAACGCGTCTGTTGTAAACCTAGCACCATGTCTACCCTTAGTCATTACTTATAGAGCTAATTCATTAATGAATAAAGAAAACAGAACAGGGCTGCACACATCACCCTGCTTAACCCCCCTTGCACAGTTAATGTAATCAGTAAGTTTGTCACCACATCTAATTCTTGTTTTAACCTTATCGTACATACTTCTAATGCATTTGAATAATTTCCCATTTATTCCATTTTTAATCAATATAGGCCACAGTAGGTTTCTGTTGATTGAATCAAATGCCTTTTCAAAGTCGATAAATGCTACATAAAATTTGCGATTGAATGAAAATTGTTTCTGAATGAAAGCCAGAAGATTAAACATATGATCTGTTGTAGAGTAACCACGTTTGAATCCTGCTTGTTGTTCACCTGTTATGTTATTAAAGTCTACATATTCCTGATGTCTACGATTGATAATTGTACTAAATACCTTACTGCTAATATTAGATAAGGAAATTCCCCTATAATTGTTTGTATTGTTAACATCTCCTTTTTTATAAAGTGGAAGAGTTATAGAGTCACACCAGCTATCAGGGAAAACACCTTTATGAAACAAAGCATTAAAGAATCCAACAAAAAAGTCTGCAATCCTTTCGTGAGGTACTTTTAAAAGTTCTCCAATAACTCCGTCAGGGCCTGTTGCTTTGTGGTTCTTTAACTTTCTTAGTGCAGTAATGACTTCTTCTTGAGAAATAGCACGGTTTATGAACTCGTTAATAGCATCATTTTCCGTAGCTGGCACATTATAATTCTCATTTTCATCTGATGGTGTATCTACATCTAACATTGATTTAAAATGTTGGAACCAGTCATCGACAGAAATGTGTGGCAGGAATGATTCTTTCTGAAGCCACTTTGATTAGGGTGAAACAGATTGTGTGTGTCAAAATGAGACTGGATCAGTTTTTTAAGGTGTTTTTCGAGAGGTTTGGACAAAATAGATAAAATTGATATATAGTCAGAAGGCCAAACGTTGCTATCATTAAAATCCGATGGCTAGAAAAGCGCATTGAAATTTTTTTGGGGGAAATTGTAGTTTGATATTTGTAGATTAAAGTTATATGGTCTAGAACTTGCGAACCTCTCGATATTATTGAAAAAAATCGCAAAAAAGTCGGCGAAAACACAAGTTACGAAAACGTCTTTTTACCCAACACTCATTATGAGTAGCGCCCCATTATACACAAAACCTCATGGCGACGGAGTGTGTTGTTCATTGCTGCGAAGGCGAAATATCTGAGGATTTAGCATTATTTACTGATGCTCGATGGAACACAACAATAAACGCTTGTAATCAATGGTATGCCTTAGACGGTGAAGAGCAAGAGATCGCAAAAA
>CM065713.1:17561649-17574149 GCA_017654935.2 Phymorhynchus buccinoides
GGGTGGGGGAGGGCGAGAGCGCGAGAGTATTCGGGAGAGAGAGAGAGAGAGTGGGGGGTTAAGGGTTATTTATATCATATAGTAAGGTATATAAGGACAGTGGTGGAGTATCTGGTAGAGAGAGAGAGGTAGAGAGAAGACGAGAGAGCGAGATGATAAGAGACAGCTAGAGGAGATGGCGGAGCTCTCTCTCAGTCCGTCGACTTTCTATTCTGTTGTAGAGAAGTTCTCATTTATCTAGAGCTCTCTATATCATACTCATCTGGTATTGGTGGATGGTCGAAGATAATCTGTATAGTGTATACGGTATATATCTATCTATCAGTTGTTGTTGTTGTTGTATCTTATTTTTGTGAGATCTCTCCTCTCGTTACGGAGAGAGAAGAGAATGAATTCATTAATGACATAATGAATGTATTGCTGATCTATGCTTTTACGCTCATTAATTGGGAAAACGCGCCGCCTCATTATGCGATGTACTTCTCTTTCTATTTACATTAGCGACATGATTTCATTGACACTGATGACGTAAAGGCGACATGATTGTATTGACAGTGACATGACGTAAAGGCGACATGATTTCATTGACAGTGATGACGACTGGTAAAGGCGACATGATGTCATTGACAGTGATGACGTAAAGGCGACATGATTTCATTGACAGTTATGACGTAAAGGCGACATGATTGTATTGACAGTGATGACGTAAAGGCGACATGATTTCATTGACAGTGATGAGGTAAAGGCGACATGATTTCATTGACAGTGATGACGTAAAGGCGACATGATTTCATTGACAGTGATGACGTAAAGGCGACATGATTGTATTGACAGTGATGACGTAAAGGCGACATGATTTCATTGACAGTGATGACGTAAAGGCGACATGATTTCATTGACAGTGATGACGTAAAGGCGACATGATTTCATTGACAGTGATGAGGTAAAGGCGACATGATTTCATTGACAGTGATGACGTAAAGGCGACATGATTTCATTGACAGTGATGACGTAAAGGCGACATGATTGTATTGACAGTGATGACGTAAAGGCGACATGATTTCATTGACAGTGATGACGTAAAGGCGACATGATTTCATTGACAGTGATGACGTAAAGGCGACATGATTTCATTGACAGTGATGACGTAAAGGCGACATGATTTCATTGACAGTGATGACGTAAAGGCGACATGATTGTATTGACAGTGATGACGTAAAGGCGACATGATTTCATTGACAGTGATGACGTAAAGGCGACATGATTTCATTGACAGTGATGACGTAAAGGCGACATGATTTCATTGACAGTGATGACGTAAAGGCGACATGATTTCATTGACAGTGATGACGTAAAGGCGACATGATTTCATTGACAGTGATGACGTAAAGGCGACATGATTTCATTGACAGTGATGACGTAAAGGCGACATGATTTCATTGACAGTGATGACGTAAAGGCGACATGATTTCATTGACAGTGATGACGTAAAGGCGACATGATTTCATTGACAGTGATGACGTAAAGGCGACATGACTTCATTGACAGTGATGACGTAAAGGCGACATGACTTCATTGACAGTGATGACGTAAAGGCGACATGACATTGACAGTGATGACGTAAAGGTGACATGATTTCATTGACAGTGTAAAGGCGACATGATTTCATTGACAGTGATGACGTAAAGACAGTGATGAGGTAAAGGCGACATGATTTATTGACAGTGATGACGTAAAGGCGACATGATTTCATTGACAGTAATGACGTAAAGGCGACATGATTGTCATTGACAGTGATGACGTAAAGGCGACATGATTTCATTGACAGTGATGACGTAAAGGCGACATGACTTCATTGACAGTGATGACGTAAAGGCGACATGACTTCATTGACAGTGATGACGTAAAGGCGACATGACTTCATTGACAGTGATGACATGTAAAGGCGACATGATTTCATTGACAGTGATGACGTAAAGGCGACATGATTTCATTGACAGTGATGACGTAAAGGCGACATGATTTCATTGACAGTGATGACGTAAAGGCGACATGATTTCATTGACAGTAATGACGTAAAGGCGACATGATTTCATTGACAGTGATGACGTAAAGGCGACATGATTTCATTGACAGTGATGACGTAAAGGCGACATGATTTCATTGACAGTAATGACGTAAAGGCGACATGATTGTCATTGACAGTGATGACGTAAAGGCGACATGATTTCATTGACAGTGATGACGTAAAGGCGACATGACTTCATTGACAGTGATGACGTAAAGGCGACATGATTTCATTGACAGTGATGACGTAAAGGCGACATGATTTCATTGACAGTGATGACGTAAAGGCGACATGATTTCATTGACAGTGATGACGTAAAGGCGACATGATTTCATTGACAGTGATGACGTTGATTTCATTGACAGTGATGACGTAAAGGCGACATGATTGTATTGACAGTAATGACGTAAAGGCGACATGATTTCATTGACAGTGATGAGGTAAAGGCGACATGATTTCATTGACAGTGATGACGTAAAGGCGACATGATTTCATTGACAGTGATGACGTAAAGGCGACATGATTTCATTGACAGTGATGACGTAAAGGCGACATGATTTTATTGACAGTGATGATGTAAAGGCGACATGATTGTATTGACAGTGATGACGTAAAGGCGACATGATGTCATTGACAGTAATGACGTAAAGGCGACATGATGTCATTGACAGTAATGACGTAAAGGCGACATGATTTCATTGACAGTGATGACGTAAAGGCGACATGATTGTATTGACAGTGATGACGTAAAGGCGACATGACTTCATTGACAGTGATGACGTAAAGGCGACATGATTTCATTGACAGTGATGACGTAAAGGCGACATGATTGTATTGACAGTGATGACGTGACAGTGACAGATGACGTAAAGGCGACATGATTTCATTGACAGTGATGACGTAAAGGCGACATGATTTCATTGACAGTGATGATGTAAAGGCGACATGATGTCAATTGACAGATGACGTAAAGGCGACATGATTTCATTGACAGTAATGACGTAAAGGCGACATGATGTCATTGACAGTGATGACGTAAAGGCGACATGATACAAAAAGTCATTGACAGTGATGACGTAAAGGCGACATGATTTCATTGACAGTGATGACGGTAAAGGCGACATGATTATTCATTGACAGTGATGACGTAAAGGCGACATGATTGTATTGACAGTGATGACGTAAAGGCGACATGATTTCATTGACAGTGATGACGTAAAGGCGACATGATTTCATTGACAGTGATGACGTAAAGGCGACATGATTTCATTGACAGTGATGACGTAAAGGCGACATGATTTCATTGACAGTGATGACGTAAAGGCGACATGATTTCATTGACAGTGATGACGTAAAGGCGACATGATTTCATTGACAGTGATGACGTAAAGGCGACATGATTGTAAATTGACACAGTGATGACGTAAAGGCGACATGATTTCATTGACAGTGATGACGTAAAGGCGACATGATGACATTCATTGATAAAGGCGACATGATTTCATTGACAGTGATGACGTAAAGGCGACATGATTTCATTGACAGTGATGACGTAAAGGCGACATGATTTCATTGACAGTGATGACGTAAAGGCGACATGATTTCATTGACAGTGATGACGTAAAGGCGACATTTCATTGACAGTGATGACGTAAAGGCGACATGATTGACATTGACATGTGATGACAGTAAAGGCGACATGATTTCATTGACAGTGATGACGTAAAGGCGACATGATTGTATTGACAGTGATGACGTAAAGGCGACATGATTTCATTGACAGTGATGACGTAAAGGCGACATGATTGTATTGACAGTGATGACGTAAAGGCGACATGATTTCATTGACAGTGATGACGTAAAGGCGACATGATTGTATTGACAGTGATGACGTAAAGGCGACATGATTTCATTGACAGTGATGACGTAAAGGCGACATGATTTCATTGACAGTGATGACGTAAAGGCGACATGATTTCATTGACAGTGATGACGTAAAGGCGACATGATTTCATTGACAGTGATGACGTAAAGGCGACATGATTTCATTGACAGTGATGACGTAAAGGCGACATGATTTCATTGACAGTGATGACGTAAAGGCGACATGATTTCATTGACAGTGATGACGTAAAGGCGACATGATTTCATTGACAGTGATGACGTAAAGGCGACATGATTTCATTGACAGTGATGACGTAAAGGCGACATGATTTCATTGACAGTGATGACGTAAAGGCGACATGATTTCATTGACAGTGATGACGTAAAGGCGACATGATTTCATTGACAGTGATGACGTAAAGGCGACATGATTTCATTGACAGTGATGACGTAAAGGCGACATGATTTCATTGACAGTGATGACGTAAAGGCGACATGATTTCATTGACAGTGATGACGTAAAGGCGACATGATTTCATTGACAGTGATGACGTAAAGGCGACATGATTTCATTGACAGTGATGACGTAAAGGCGACATGATTTCATTGACAGTGATGACGTAAAGGCGACATGATTTAAAGGCGACATGATTTTATTGACAGTGATGACGTAAAGGCGACATGATTTCATTGACAGTGATGACGTAAAGGCGACATGATTTCATTGACAGTGATGACGTAAAGGCGACATGATTTCATTGACAGTGATGACGTAAAGGCGACATGATTTCATTGACAGTGATGACGTAAAGGCGACATGATTTCATTGACAGTGATGACGTAAAGGCGACATGATTTCATTGACAGTGATGACGTAAAGGCGACATGATTTCATTGACAGTGATGACGTAAAGGCGACATGATTTCATTGACAGTGATGACGTAAAGGCGACATGATTTCATTGACAGTGATGACGTAAAGGCGACATGATTTCATTGACAGTGATGACGTAAAGGCGACATGATTGACAGTCATTGACAGTGATGACGTAAAGGCGACATGATTTCATTGACAGTGATGACGTAAAGGCGACATGATTTCATTGACAGTGATGACGTAAAGGCGACATGATTTCATTGACAGTGATGACGTAAAGGCGACATGATTTCATTGACAGTGATGACGTAAAGGCGACATGATTTCATTGACAGTGATGACGTAAAGGCGACATGATTTCATTGACAGTGATGACGTAAAGGCGACATGATTTCATTGACAGTGATGACGTAAAGGCGACATGATTTCATTGACAGTGATGACGTAAAGGCGACATGATTTCATTGACAGTGATGACGTAAAGGCGACATGATTTCATTGACAGTGATGACGTAAAGGCGACATGATTGTATTGACAGTGATGACGTAAAGGCGACATGATTTCATTGACAGTGATGACGTAAAGGCGACATGATTTCATTGACAGTGATGACGTAAAGGCGACATGATTTCATTGACAGTGATGACGTAAAGGCGACATGATTTCATTGACAGTGATGACGTAAAGGCGACATGATTTCATTGACAGTGATGACGTAAAGGCGACATGATTTCATTGACAGTGATGACGTAAAGGCGACATGATTTCATTGACAGTGATGACGTAAAGGCGACATGATTTCATTGACAGTGATGACGTAAAGGCGACATGATTGTATTGACAGTGATGACGTAAAGGCGACATGATTTCATTGACAGTGATGACGTAAAGGCGACATGATTTCATTGACAGTGATGACGTAAAGGCGACATGATTTCATTGACAGTGATGACGTAAAGGCGACATGATTTCATTGACAGTGATGACGTAAAGGCGACATGATTTCATTGACAGTGATGACGTAAAGGCGACATGATTTCATTGACAGTGATGACGTAAAGGCGACATGATTTCATTGACAGTGATGACGTAAAGGCGACATGATTTCATTGACAGTGATGACGTAAAGGCGACATGATTGTCATTGACAGTGATGACGTAAAGGCGACATGATTTCATTGACAGTGATGACGTAAAGGCGACATGATTTCATTGACAGTGATGACGTAAAGGCGACATGATTTCATTGACAGTGATGACGTAAAGGCGACATGAGTGATGACGTAAAGGCGACATGATTTCATTGACAGTGATGACGTAAAGGCGACATGATTTCATTGACATGTGATGACGTAAAGGCGACATGATTTCATTGACAGTGATGACGTAAAGGCGACATGATTTCATTGACAGTGATGACGTAAAGGCGACATGATTTCATTGACAGTGATGACGTAAAGGCGACATGATTTCATTGACAGTGATGACGTAAAGGCGACATGATTTCATTGACAGTGATGACGTAAAGGCGACATGATTTCATTGACAGTGATGAGGTAAAGGCGACATGATTTCATTGACAGTGATGATGGTAAAGGCGACATGATTTCATTGACAGTGATGACGTAAAGGCGACATGATTGTATTGACAGTGATGACGTAAAGGCGACATGATTTCATTGACAGTGATGACGTAAAGGCGACATGATTTCATTGACAGTGATGACGTAAAGGCGACATTGACAGTGATTAAAGGCGACATTGACAGTGATGACGTAAAGGCGACATGATTTCATTGACAGTGATGACGTAAAGGCGACATGATTTCATTGACAGTGATGACGTAAAGGCGACATGATTTCATTGACAGTGATGACGTAAAGGCGACATGATTTCATTGACAGTGATGACGTAAAGGCGACATGATTTCATTGACAGTGATGACGTAAAGGCGACATGATTTCATTGACAGTGATGACGTAAAGGCGACATGATTTCATTGACAGTGATGACGTAAAGGCGACATGATTTCATTGACAGTGATGACGTAAAGGCGACATGATTTCATTGACAGTGATGACGTAAAGGCGACATGATTTCATTGACAGTGATGACGTAAAGGCGACATGATTTCATTGACAGTGATGACGTAAAGGCGACATGATTTCATTGACAGTGATGACGTAAAGGCGACATGATTTCATTGACAGTGATGACGTAAAGGCGACATGATTTCATTGACAGTGATGACGTAAAGGCGACATGATGTCATTGACAGTGATGACGTAAAGGCGACATGATTTCATTGACAGTGATGACGTAAAGGCGACATGATTTCATTGACAGTGATGATTGTATTGACAGTAATGACGAAAGGCGACATGATTTCATTGACAGTGATGACGTAAAGGCGACATGATTTCATTGACAGTGATGACGTAAAGGCGACATGATTTCATTGACAGTGATGACGTAAAGGCGACATGATTTCATTGACAGTGATGACGTAAAGGCGACATGATTTCATTGACAGTGATGACGTAAAGGCGACATGATTTCATTGACAGTGATGACGTAAAGGCGACATGATTTCATTGACAGTGATGACGTAAAGGCGACATGATTTCATTGACAGTGATGACGTAAAGGCGACATGATTTCATTGACAGTGATGACGTAAAGGCGACATGATTTCATTGACAGTGATGACGTAAAGGCGACATGATTTCATTGACAGTGATGACGTAAAGGCGACATGATTTCATTGACAGTGATGACGTAAAGGCGACATGATTTCATTGACAGTGATGAGGTAAAGGCGACATGATTTCATTGACAGTGATGACGTAAAGGCGACATGATTTCATTGACAGTGATGACGTAAAGGCGACATGATTTCATTGACAGTGATGACGTAAAGGCGACATGATTTCATTGACAGTGATGACGTAAAGGCGACATGATTTCATTGACAGTGATGACGTAAAGGCGACATGATTTCATTGACAGTAAAGGCGACATGATTTCATTGACAGTGATGACGTAAAGGCGACATGATGTCATTCATTGACAGTGATGACGTAAAGGCGACATGATTTCATTGACAGTGATGACGTAAAGGCGACATGATTTCATTGACAGTGATGACGTAAAGGCGACATGATTTCATTGACAGTGATGACGTAAAGGCGACATGATTTCATTGACAGTGATGACGTAAAGGCGACATGATTTCATTGACAGTGATGACGTAAAGGCGACATGATTTCATTGACAGTGATGACGTAAAGGCGACATGATTTCATTGACGTAAAGGCGACATGATTTCATTGACATGATTGATGACGATAAAGGCGACATGATTTCATTGACAGTGATGACGTAAAGGCGACATGATTTCATTGACAGTGATGACGTAAAGGCGACATGATGTCATTGACAGTGATGACGTAAAGGCGACATGATTTCATTGACAGTGATGACGTAAAGGCGACATGATTGTATTGACAGTGATGACGTAAAGGCGACATGATTTCATTGACAGTGATGACGTAAAGGCGACATGATTTCATTGACAGTGATGACGTAAAGGCGACATGATTTCATTGACAGTGATGACGTAAAGGCGACATGATTTTGATGACGTAAAGGCGACATGATTGATTGACAGTGATGACGTAAAGGCGACATGATTTCATTGACAGTGATGACGTAAAGGCGACATGATTTCATTGACAGTGATGACGTAAAGGCGACATGATTTCATTGACAGTGATGACGTAAAGGCGACATGATTTCATTGACAGTGATGACGTAAAGGCGACATGATTTCATTGACAGTGATGACGTAAAGGCGACATGATTTCATTGACAGTGATGACGTAAAGACATTGCGACGTAAAGGCGACATGATTTCATTGACAGTGATGACGTAAAGGCGACATGATTTCATTGACAGTGATGACGTAAAGGCGACATGATTTCATTGACAGTGATGACGTAAAGGCGACATGATTTCATTGACAGTGATGACGTAAAGGCGACATGATTGTCATTGACAGTGATGACGTAAAGGCGACATGATTTCATTGACAGTGATGACGTAAAGGCGACATGATTTCATTGACAGTGATGAGGTAAAGGCGACATGATTTCATTGACAGTAAAGTAAAGTGCGACATGATTTGACATGACGTAAAGGCGACATGATGATGACGTAAAGGCGACATGATTTCATTGACAGTGATGACGTAAAGGCGACATGATTTCATTGACAGTGATGACGTAAAGGCGACATGATTGTATTGACAGTGATGACGTAAAGGCGACATGATTTCATTGACAGTGATGACGTAAAGGCGACATGATTTCATTGACAGTGATGACGTAAAGGCGACATGATTGTATTGACAGTGATGACGTAAAGGCGACATGATTTCATTGACAGTGATGACGTAAAGGCGACATGATTTCATTGACAGTGATGACGTAAAGGCGACATGATTTCATTGACAGTGATGACGTAAAGGCGACATGATTTCATTGACAGTGATGACGTAAAGGCGACATGATTTCATTGACAGTGATGACGTAAAGGCGACATGATTTCATTGACAGTGATGACGTAAAGGCGACATGATGTCATTGACAGTGATGACGTAAAGGCGACATGATTTCATTGACAGTGATGACGTAAAGGCGACATGATTTCATTGACAGTAATGACGTAAAGGCGACATGATTGTATTGACAGTGATGACGTAAAGGCGACATGATTTCATTGACAGTGATGACGTAAAGGCGACATGATTGTATTGACAGTGATGACGTAAAGGCGACATGATTTCATTGACAGTGATGACGTAAAGGCGACATGATTGTATTGACAGTGATGACGTAAAGGCGACATGATTTCATTGACAGTGATGACGTAAAGGCGACATGATGTCATTGACAGTGATGACGTAAAGGCGACATGACTTCATTGACAGTGATGACGTAAAGGCGACATGATTTCATTGACAGTGATGACGTAAAGGCGACATGATTTCATTGACAGTGATGACGTAAAGGCGACATGATTTCATTGACAGTGATGACGTAAAGGCGACATGATTGTATTGACAGTGATGACGTAAAGGCGACATGATTGTATTGACAGTGATGACGTAAAGGCGACATGATGTCATTGACAGTGATGACGTAAAGGCGACATGATTTCATTGACAGTGATGACGTAAAGGCGACATGATTTCATTGACAGTGATGACGTAAAGGCGACATGATTTCATTGACAGTGATGACGTAAAGGCGACATGATTTCATTGACAGTGATGACGTAAAGGCGACATGATTGTATTGACAGTGATGACGTAAAGGCGACATGATTTTATTGACAGTGATGACGTAAAGGCGACATGATGTCATTGACAGTGATGACGTAAAGGCGACATGATTTCATTGACAGTGATGACGTAAAGGCGACATGATGTCATTGACAGTCATGACGTAAAGGCGACATGATTTCATTGACAGTTATTATGTAAAGGAGACATGATTTCATGGACACGGAGTCCATGGTCCACAGCAGTGTGTTGGTTTGGGTTGCTTACTGTCCGAACTCCTAACTCTGGGTGAAATACCCAGAGTCACAGTGCTGTTTCGTTGCATCAGGCCAATTGTCTAGTTCCACAGGAGAATCCAATTGAACGTCGAGTCCTTCGGATGGAGAATTAGCACGTACAAATCCCACGGCAGTTAAAAGTCGATAAGAGCAGGGATAAATCCCGCTGCCTGATATGACCAAATTGATAGCTAGGTTTTCCAAGCCTGCCCGCCCCCTCCTCCTCACTTCCCCAAAAATGGTTAGCGCTGCGCTTGTGGCGACGCGTTCTTCGGGGGAGAGCAGCCCGAATTTCTGTGACTAGAATATACAAAAAAAAGATACAACAAAAAACCCAAACCAACATAAAAGTTGATCATGCAGTCTTGGAAAAGAACGTCCTCTGGTCTCTGTGTCGTTGCTGTTCTTTCCTTTCTGAAATTTCGCGAGTTTGACACGCTCCTCTTCCAGCATATTGTGTTCGTAATAGTAGATGTTGTCCTCTGCCATTTTCAACACAATATCGAGAGAGAGAGAGAGAGAGAGAGAGAGAGAGAGAGAGAGAGAGAGAGAGAGAGAGAGAGAGAGAGAGAGAGAGAGAGAGAGAGAGAGAGAGAGAGAGAGAGAGAGAGAGAGAGAGAGAGAGAGAGAGAGAGAGAGAGAGAGAGAGAAACAGACAGACAGACAGATAGACAGACAGATAGACAGACAGATAGACATAGACAAACATGCAATCAAACAGACAGACTGAGAAACATTGACAGAGATTACACACAGACAGAGAGATCGTGAGCCTGTTCTGGCCCATCTGGTTTTGTTCTCAAACTGCTTAAATGCTCATTTGGTCCGTTTTGACTAATGGACCGTCTGGAGATATGTAACGGCGAACTTGACGTAATGGTGTATGATGTCATTGGTCCATACCGATAATCATCGTTGGACTACGTTGCAGAAAGATTCGGAATATTCCAGAGTAAATCATTGTATGGTATATTTTTGGATTCAGAAAGTTTCTGAAGTGCGATGTCTTTGCACAGTTTTCTCTCTGTGTCTGTCTGTTTGTCTGTCTGTCTCTCTCTCTGTTGCCATCTGTCTCTTTTTGTCTGTCTGCCTGTCTCTCTCTCTCTGTTTCCATCTGTCTCTGTCTGTCGATCTGCCTGTCTCTCTCTCTCTGTTTCCATCTGTCTCTGTCTGTCAATCTGCCTGTCTCTCTCTCTTTGTTTCCATCTGTCTCTGTCTGTCGGTCTGCCTGTCTCTCTCTCTCTGTTTCCATCTGTCTCTGTCTGTCGGTCTGCCTGTCTCTCTCTCTCTGTTTCCATCTGTCTCTGTTTTTGTCTGTCTATCTGTCTCTCTCGCTGTTTCCATCTGTCTCTGTCTGTCTGTCTCTCTCTCTCTCTCTCTGTTTCCATCTGTCTCGGTGTGTATGTATGTGTGTGCGTACTGTGACCGAAATGTGTTCCACTTCATAGCGCCTAAACCACTGAACCAATCTGAACAAAACTTGGCAGAAGTGTTCCTTAGGGTGCCTAGATGCTGCACGTGATTTTGAAGGGCCAATAGCACAGTGAAAGTGAGAGCTGAGGGGGCACCGAAAACAAGTGTTCATAGTTTCAAAGCTGTTGGCGTTAGATCACTATAACCATATATTATCGTGATCACCATCATTGGGGGAATGCAGTGGAAGACAATTTGAAGGGGCCAAAAGCACAGCGAGGGTGAGAGCCAGCAGAGTCAAAACACATGTGTCCATACTTCGAACACCACTGGCATTAGACCACTGATCAGCATTAATGCACGTGCACGCACGCGCACGCACGCACACGCACGCACGCACGCACACGTTCACGCTCACGCGCACACGTTCGCACACATGCGCGCGCGTATGTGTGTGTGTCTTTCATTTAACGTCTATCCACTTCTCGTGATATTAGACAAAAATAAAATAAATAAAAAATAAATATTTAAAATAAAATATTTAAAAAACAATTGTATGCATATTAAAGTGGTTGCGTGCATGTGAATTGGTGGATATGTGTGTGAAATATCAAAAGTGGGTGCATGCACAATC
>CM065713.1:17579149-17586649 GCA_017654935.2 Phymorhynchus buccinoides
TTTTCATCTAATAAATTTATATTTGTGCCCGGGTTCTGGCTCGTATGGTTGTAAGAAATACAAGTGGTTGAATTGCTCTAAATGGCAGACAGAGAGAAGTAGGGTTTTACATGAAATTACAAGACTCCCACTCTCATCAGTCTGACCAAAGGGTTCAGGATTATTTGACACTTGTATTTTATTTACTCCCAAAATCTGCATAAGATTATGCAACAATAATAATAAAGCAGCTCAATGGCGCCAAAACAAAATATGAATGAAAAAACAATGGAATCCGAAAGGATTTACAAGACTTTTGTCTTTCTAGAAGGTTAGCCCCAAGCAGGAAGGGTCACTTATTTTCAGTGTCCGGAGGAAAGTTCAAATGATTGGCGCAGTCCGGGGGACTTAGCTGTGGTTGAGTTCCTCCGTAGTGATCGGCGAGTGCTGGGGTGGCTGGGCTTGCTCGTCAGATGAGAGTAGCTCCCAGTCGTTCCGGTTACGGCTTCGCGGGATGGCACGGTTCAAGCGTGGTCTCCTCGCGGATTCTGGGTGCGGGTCGTCTTGGCGGCGGTCCCGTCTTGGTGCTTGTGGAGTCCGGGATAATCGTCCGGCCCACGATGCCCTGCTGATAATCACAGGAGAAGGTGGATGTAGATCTCTATGGCTTAGAGACAAGGGGCTTCAGTCGGCAGGGCATTAGTGAATCCCAACCGGCTAGAAGGCTTCCCTTGTACAATAGCACTAGTTAATAAATAAACTGAATTTCAGTTAACAAACTGAGATCAGTAAAACATAAAAGGTGATCAAGACAACATCACTCTCCATCCAACACCTGGAAAGGAATGGTATCATAAAGTGCAAGATTGCGGCCCATAGGTTTCCTACTAAAAATAGACAAAAGGGTTAGTAGGCATAAACTCCGGTTCTGGTACCAAAAGTGTTCAAGTCAAAAACACACACACACAAATAATCAGTGCACATAAATAGAACAGAATGTTTACCACTTCTTTTCAATAACATATCTATCTACTCCTTATTCATCATTGAACATAGGATCTAGATAAAAAATAGGATCAAACAAACCAGATCTCAATCACCAGTCATCAATAATACTTACTAGTGGGCTTATTATGACTGGTTGTGAGTGTTGCTCTAGCTACGTTTCAGCGTCTTGTGTGAAAAACTTTTTCTCACTACGCCAATTATAGCCTTCACTTTCAAACAATGAAAGCCTGTCATTGGTTTATAGCAGTCGACACATCACAAGATGATGCTATAATTTTATGCATACTAGTACCGAATAATCACGCGCCAGTTACATCCTTATCACGTGCCGACATTCAAATCCTTCTCGTGCTCGGAAAGGAAGGGTTCAAAGGGGCTCGACCGTGGTTGTCACTTTCTTGTGATGGGTAATGGAGATCGGGGTTCAAAGAGATTATTGCCTTAATCGGCGTTCTTTAGATGGTGGGTGGCAATTAACGTGGCGGTTGGTCGAGAAATGAAAAGGAGAGAGGGTGGGGGGGTGGGGGGGGGGGGGGGGGTGGGGGGGGGGGGGGGAGGGGAGAAAGGGGGGGGGGGGGGTGTAGATAAGAAATAAAGAAAGCGGGTCGCGCGGGACACTTACGTCACAGAGGCCCCCCGAAGAAAAGATTCTGGTACCGGAATCTTCCTGTGGAACGCCGACTCCACTTTCGACTTGGGCGACAGGGACAAATTAGTGGGGAGACTGGGTCGGCTGGAATGGTGGAACATCTGGTCGCAACACAGAGTTCAAAGGAGCAGGTGGGTTGGAAATCAGTGGAATGGATTCCGACTGAGGTTGGTGCGGCAATCCTGTGTTGAGTTGTCCCAAGGTTGATTGCAGAATAGCAAACACCTCTTGCCTGAGTTTCCCCTTTAGCCTGGATTCATCATTGCTGATGATGTGGTTTGGTAGGCCGATTCGGGCGAAAATGGCTTTGAGTGCCGCGGCTACCTGGCTAGCATCAAGTGAGGAGATTGGGGCGGCATCGCACTGCATGGTACATATGTCGACCACGGTGACTATGTACCGGAATTTCTTCTTCCGTTGAGGTAGAGGCCCGACCAAGTCGACTGCCACTCGCTGAAAGGGAGGGGTAGGTGACGGCTGTACGTGCGGCGGCCTGTCCCGATAGTACCTTCGGTGGGTGTTTGCGGGTCCAGTGCTGCCTTTCACCTGAGGTACCTGTGGCGAGTGGTCTTGGGTCGTTAGGCGGACATTCCTTGGGAAGGATTTTCCAAGTTGTGGCGGACTTGGGGACTTGGGACAATCTGGATTGGCTCGCGCGGCAATTTGGTTTGCCGCGTTGAGAGGTTTCTTCCCCGCTGAGGGAGATTTGCTCTTTGGGAAGGAGGGAGGGAGTTGGTTTGTGGATTGGGGAGAAGGGAATGCTGCTGAAACTAGGGCAGGTTGAGAGGGGTGCCCTAAAAACACATACTGTGATCCAAGTATGAGGTCATAGACAGGACTGTCCATGAGCACTGCCTTGATGGGTCCCTTAACAAATCTGGTGTCGACATTGATTATGGCGACTGGCAAAGTGGATGGGGGGATTGCAGCATCAGGGCCTTGCAGAGAGATGAAGTCTCCCGTGTATGCTGACGCGGGGACTAGGGATCCGCAGACGATTGCGTCGCATGACAGTCCAGTGTCATAGAGACACTGAACAGGGATGTTGTTGACAGTCGCCTGTCCAACGACTGACGGTGTGCCTGGACACTGTACTGGGGAGGGGTTTGTGCAATTCTGCGAAGTCGAGACGACTTGCATAGTTGCAACATTTTGCCGCTTGTAAGCAAGTTTCCTGCAGTCATCCCGATTGTGGGTGTTCGACTTGCAGTATGAGCAGAATAAGGGTTGTCCCAGTGGTTGTCGTTCATGGGTAGAACTGTTTGACCCACTGTTGGAGTTGGGGTTACCCCTGCTCTGCTGTGAAACAGTGGACCCAACAACTTGCAGTTTTGGCCTTTTAGGGGCGCTAGGTTCTTCATGGGCCAGAGTGTACCTATCACTTAGCTGGATGAGGTCAGCCAGAGTTGTGGCACCTTGTTCGGCAGTAAAGGTGCGTAACTCTGGGGACATGGTTTCGCGCAGTTGCTCGCCAACCATCAGTTCCCGGAGATCCTCATAGGACTCAGTTTTGGCAGAAAGGGACACCCATTTTGTCAGATAGTTCCCCAGTCTATCTGAAAATTGGGCATAGGACTCTCCCCTACCTTTTCTGGTTGACCGGAACTTTTTCCGGTAGGCGTCAGCTGTCAACTCGTATCTGTTGAGCAGGGCTTCTTTCAAAGCTGGGTAGTCGGTAATTTGGCTTGACGGAAGTTTGCTGTACACCTCATAAGCCACACCCCTGAGACTTTGGGCAAGCTTGAGGTTGTACTTTTCCGGAGCAAGCTCAAATTCCTGGGCCAGTCTTTCAAATCTATCGAGGAATGCATCGATAGACTCGGTTGCCTCATTGAATGCCTCCAATGTGAAGGTCATGGCTGAGGTATGAATGGGAGGGGGAAAATTTTGAGGGGCAGCAGTCTCAGAGTCTGCTGAGTTTTCTAGCTGCTTCATAGCTAGCTCATGGTCTCGCGCCTTTTCCCGCTCAGTGGCCTCAAGTTCGAGTTCTTTATTTTTGGCATCCTGCACTAGTTGCCTCTGCCTTAACTCATGAGTACGGATTTGCTCTTGCTCGGCAGCATCATGAGCTCTCTGCTTATCTTTCTCAGCGTCCTCGCGAGCTTTATCCGCCTCTTCCGCCTCATGGGCTCTCTGTTTGTCTTTATCAGCCTCCTGAGCCTCCCGAGCTTTATCAGCTCTTGAGCCTCATGAGCTCTCTGTTTGTCTTTCTGAGCCTCCTGAGCCTCCTGAGCTTTCTCTTGAGCCTCATGAGCTCTCTGTTTGTCTTTCTCGGCCTCCTGAGCCTCGCGAGTTTTCTCTTTGTCATATTCAGATATGACAAAATTGGCTAACTCTTGGCCTGACAATCCTAGAGATTCTCCCCATTCTTTAAGTTCCCTCCTAAGTTTAACAGTCTCAGCCATGGTTGTAAATACAACTATTCAAAATCAAAACAAAGTTGCTGAGTTGAATGTATCAAACAACACTTAACTATTTCAGCATAAACAGAAATAGCATGCACATCAAAATAAAGTCATAAATAACATTCAAACAAATCAAATCAAAACACAGTGAACCAAATCACAATAACTTTCCCAGTGGACACAAGATAAGTTTTGAAAAGGAACTACAGTTTGAATTGAAATTTGTTAGACTTTATGAAAAAAAATATCCCGGACGCGAGCCCCCAATTAGATGTGACGAGGTAATGGGTTAAGACTTTTAGTGTGTTAAATTTTCAAGTAGAAAATTTGCCTTTAACCCACTTCTCTAGGGTATGGGAGATGAGCAACTTTCCCGGCCCCTTTTCATCTAATAAATTTATATTTGTGCCCGGGTTCTGGCTCGTATGGTTGTAAGAAATACAAGTGGTTGAATTGCTCTAAATGGCAGACAGAGAGAAGTAGGGTTTTACATGAAATTACAAGACTCCCACTCTCATCAGTCTGACCAAAGGGTTCAGGATTATTTGACACTTGTATTTTATTTACTCCCAAAATCTGCATAAGATTATGCAACAATAATAATAAAGCAGCTCAATGGCGCCAAAACAAAATATGAATAAAAAAAACAATGGAATCCGAAAGGATTTACAAGACTTTTGTCTTTCTAGAAGGTTAGCCCCAAGCAGGAAGGGTACTAATTATCTTCAGTGTCCGGAGGAAAGTTCAAATGATTGGCGCAGTCCGGGGGACTTAGCTGTGGTTGAGTTCCTCCGTAGTGATCGGCGAGTGCTGGGGTGGCTGGGCTTGCTCGTCAGGTGAGAGTAGCTCCCAGTCGTTCCGGTTACGGCTTCGCGGGATGGCACGGTTCAGGCGTGGTCTCCTCGCGGATTCTGGGTGCGGGGCGTCTTGGCGGCGGTCCCGTCTTGGTGCTTGGTGAGTCCGGGATAATCGTCCGGCCCACGATGCCCTGCTGATAATCACAGGAGAAGGTGGATGTAGATCTCTATGGCTTAGAGACAAGGGGCTTCAGTCGGCAGGGCATTAGTGAATCCCAACCGGCTAGAAGGCTTCCCTTGTACAATAGCACTAGTTAATAAATAAACTGAATTTCAGTTAACAAACTGAGATCAGTAAAACATAAAAGGTGATCAAGACAACATCACTCTCCATCCAACACCTGGAAAGGAATGGTATCATAAAGTGCAAGATTGCGGCCCATAGGTTTCCTACTAAAAATAGACAAAAGGGTTAGTAGGCATAAACTCCGGTTCTGGTACCAAAAGTGTTCAAGTCAAAAAAACACACACACACAAATAATCAGTGCACATAAATAGAACAGAATGTTTACCACTTCTTTTCAATAACATATCTATCTACTCCTTATTCATCATTGAACATAGGATCTAGATCAAAAATATGATCAAACAAACCAAATCTCAATCACCAGCCATCAATAATACTTACTAGTGGGCTTATTATGACTGGTTGTGAGTGTTGCTCTAGCTACGTTTCAGCGTCTTGTGTGAAAAACTTTTTCTCACTACGCCAATTATAGCCTTCACTTTCAAACAATGAAAGCCTGTCATTGGTTTATAGCAGTCGACACATCACAAGATGATGCTATAATTTTATGCATACTAGTACCGAATAATCACGCGCCAGTTACATCCTTATCACGTGCCGACATTCAAATCCTTCTCGTGCTCGGAAAGGAAGGGTTCAAAGGGGCCCGACCGTGGTTGTCACTTTCTTGTGATGGGTAATGGAGATCGGGGTTCAAAGAGATAATTGCCTTAATCGGCGTTCTTTAGATGGTGGGTGGCAATTAACGTGGCGGTTGGTCGAGAAATGAAAAGGAGAGAGGGTGGGGGGGTGGGGAGGGGAGAAGGGGGGGGGGGGTGTAGATAAGAAATAAAGAAAGCGGGTCGCGCGGGACACTTACGTCACACTCTCTCTCTCTCTCTCTCTCTCTCTCTCTCTCTCTCTCTCTCTCTCTCTCTCTCTCTCTCTCTCTCTCTCTCTCTCTCTCTCTCTCTCTCTCTCTCTCTCTCTCTCTCTCTCTCTCTCTCTCTCTCTCTCTCTCTCTCTCTCTCTCTCTCTCTCTCTCTCTCTCTCTCTCTCTCTCTCTCTCTCTCTCTCTCTCTCTCTCTCTCTCTCTCTCTCTCTCTCTCTCTCTCTCTCTCTCTCTCTCTCTCTCTCTCTCTCTCTCTCTCTCTCTCTCTCTCTCTCTCTCTCTCTCTCTCTCTCTCTCTCTCTCTCTCTCTCTCTCTCTCTCTCTCTCTCTCTCTCTCTCTCTCTCTCTCTCTCTCTCTCTCTCTCTCTCTCTCTCTCTCTCTCTCTCTCTCTCTCTCTCTCTCTCTCTCTCTCTCTCTGTGTGAATGTGTGTCTGTCTGTGGTAACTTTAAAGTTGGCTTTTTTCTCGGGAACTTCAAGGCGTCCATTGTTCAAACTTTGCATACACATAAATGTTTATGCAAGATTTCAAGAAAGATTATTTGTATATTGAAATTAACCAATGACCTTGACCTTTGACCTTTAACGTTTTATTTTTGTCTTGGCCATATCTTTCACAGTTTGGCAGTTAAAGTCCCCACATTTGGCATGGTGGTGGGTTAGCCTAAGGTAATATGTGACTTTTACTCTCTTGACCTTATTTTTGACCTTTGACCTTGAACATCGTCAATTATTTGTTTTGGCAATATCCTTTATATATCCTGGAAGATACAGTCCCAAAATTTGGCAAGCAGGTAGACTAGCTTAAGATCAAATGGAATGCGAAGTGTTGTCAACCTAGGTGACCATGATCACCTTGACCTTTGACCTTGAATTTTTGTCTATCACAATATTACATGAACCGCTGCACGGATTCGCTTACAAGATGTTATGCAAATCCAGTTCTCTACCGTTGCTTTGCAAACTATTCAATATTGCTGTTGTTTGTTATCTGTGTGTTTTCTTTGCTCTGTTTCTTGTGTTTGCTCTAATCTCTCATTTGGGGCTTTAAAGATTCAGCTTTTAACTGCCAGCGAAAACTTACTATCCAGGCACTAACAAGATAAATGTCTGTATATATTTGTACTGTCTGTATAGATTTGTACTGTCTGTATTTATTCGTACACATTTTAGCTGACATATTTAACCCCCCACTTAGAAAGTCAAACATTCTCTACTCCTGCTCTCATTCTATCACTTTGCTTTGTGTCAAAAGCCTTGTTTCAAGGGAAACAACCGTTACAGTCTTACGCTCTCTAAGGGGAGCCACTCCCTCGCTGCTTTTATCAGACGGTATGTTGCGGATTGAGAAGGACGAGTCGTCGCCATGTTGTTTGCAATGTTGCGGAAAATTTTCAGGCATTTTGTGACCATTTTTATGGCGTTCACCCTCATTTTGATTCCAAATATTCCTTGTGGTACGTGCTTAACTGGTTTAAATCTGTT
>CM065713.1:17609149-17614149 GCA_017654935.2 Phymorhynchus buccinoides
GGCTTCCCTGAACGTGTTTTCTAACAACTGTCTGACCTACACGGACTACTCGTCCTGTGCGGTGAACACTACCGACACACACAGGTCTCGTTTACGTGTGCTGGTGTATGACTTGGAGGAAGGGGAGAGCAGGGAGTATCGGTGTAAAGCGTCTTTCATGGGGTCGGAGGGAGAACCGGATAAAGTGGTGTGGTCCACTCTGGTCACTCGTCGGGAAAGTGAGTCGGTTTGGTCTTGTTTTAGTTGATGGGCGTAAATATGTGTGTGTGTGTGTGTGTGTGTGTGTGTGTGTGTGTGCGTGTGCGTGTGCGTGTGTGTGCGTGCGTGCGTGCGTGTGCGTGTGCGTGTGTGCGTGTGCGTGTGCGTGCGTGCGTGCGTGCGTGCGTGCGTGCGTGCGTGCGTGCGTGCGTGTGCGTGCGTGTGCGTGCGTGTGCGCGTGTGTGTGTGTGTTTGCGTGCGTGTGTGTGTGTGTGTGCGTGTGTGTGCGTGCGTGCGTGCGTGCGTGTCTGTGTGTCTGTCTGTTTGTGTGTGCATCTGCCTGTGTGTATGGGGGATGTACAGGTGTTTTGTCTTCTTGATTTATTATCGCTTCTGTCACTTTTAATTAGCTTGAATAAACCTCAACTACTACCTTTACTTTCTTTTCCTCGGTCTTGTTTACCTAAACTCTCTCTCTCTCTCTCTCTCTCTCTCTCTCTCTCTCTCTCTCTCTCTCTCTCTCTCTCTCTCTCTCTCTCTCTCACTCTAAAATTATATTATAAATTAATGGGATTTTCTTTCTTTAAACTGTGATGTTTACCCCCCCCCCCCCCCAATATTGTGCATGGGCCGGTGGCCTTCACAATAAAAACATGTTTGAAGCGTCTCTCTCTCTCTCTCTCTCTCTCTCTCTCTCTCTCTCTCTCTCTCTCTCTCTCTCTCTCTCTCTCTCTCTCTCTCTCTCTCTCTCTCTCTCTCTCCTATTCGCATCCCCATCTCATCATCTAAACTGAAAGCCAATGACATTATAACAGTTCAGTGATCAGTGTGTAGTCTCTCTCTCTCTCTCTCTCTCTTCTCTCTCTCTCTCTCTCTCTCTCTCTCTCTCTCTCTCTCTCTCTCTCTCTCTCTCTCTCTCTCTCTCTCTCTCTCTCTCTCTCTCTCTCTGTCCAACAAAGATTTAAAATGCTCGTACCACGTGTCAACAGTAATATTATTTTTGGCTGTGATCTTTTAAATGAAGCTTTACATACCACACCCCAAAATTCTTTCTGATCATGTATAGACGTTTAAAGTTTATCTAATAACAAATTATTAAACTCTTTTTCTTTTCTTTCCAATGAGTTCTTGTATTCACGCCTAGCTATAGTATATTCATTCCCTACGTTAGTATCTAAAGTACGATTAAATTGCCGTAGTAGTCGCCTAGCTCCTAATTGACCACTTTTACATTCCTTGTCATACCAATCATCGGCTTTATCACTGCCTGTAGCATACATTTGTTTCTTCATACATTCAGCACATTTGTTCAAACAATCATTCAAGACATTAAAAGCGTTATGAACATCAACATATATCTCTATTAAATGATATCCGACAAAACTTTATCCCACAGAAATATATTCGTAATCCATGTGCGTTTAAATTAACCTTGTTGTTAGCTTCAAAGAAAGAAAGTGATATTCGGAATCTGTCCCTTTTTATGTATAAAGCTTTCAAATTTAGAGAAATTACTATTTCATAGTCCTTCTTCTGCCATGTTCTGACTGGATATTAATTGCCAGCTGACTGAAGCAATTGTTATATGTAGCCGTGTCATTTAGTACTGTCTTTTTTTCTCTGTCTGTTCTCTGTATGCCTCTGTCTGTCTGTCTGTCTATGTGTCTCTCTGTCTATCTGTCTCCCTTTTTGTGTCTCTCTGTGTCTCCCTGTCTGTTTGTCTATCTGCCTGTCTCTCTCTCCCTCTCTCTCTCTCTCTCTCTCTCTCTCTCTCTCTCTCTCTCTCTCTCTCTCTCTCTCTCTCTCTCTCTCTCTCTCTCTCCCCCCCACCCACAAGACTGGCATTCTAACATAGAAGATACAGATAAGTATAGTTTTTATGTCTCGTTTAAAAGCATATTTCACGTTGAAAATTATTTATTATGTGTTACACTCAAATGGCATCGAGATATGTTAGCACGCTTTAGAACAGGTACACTTGGTTTAAATGCTAAAGAAAAAAGGTTTCATGTTAACTTTTCTGAAAATATTAATTGCCCATTTTGTCCATGTAAGATTGAAGATGAGTTACATTTTGTATTTGACTGTACTGCTTATGAAGATATTCGCAAAACATGCTCAGTATTTAAGTTAGCACTTGCTAAAAGGAGAAACATAACTGCAATTATCTCCTCAGAAAAGGAACACATTTTGAAATCACTTGCAAAATATGTGGCTAAAGCTAACGATATTAGAAAGAAAGCGTTAATGCATGAAGATGGTAAATTAGTGGGATAAAAGAGAAAGTATGCTAACTGATGTCTATCTAAACGAAAATTGTTATTTTGGATGGTCATTCAATTTGTCAGTTGGTTAACAATGTGTGTGTGTGTACGTGCGTGTGCGTGCGTGTGCGTGTACATGTGCGTGTGTGTATGTGTGTTGATAATATGTTTAGTTCTAAATCTTCTGTTCTTGATCATTATTTTTGTGTATGCTTAATTTGTTTTGCAAGAAAACGTTGCACGAAATGATGATGGTGTTGCACAAACCCCCATGACACGAAAGCTGTATCTGGCTAATGTCATTAAACAATCAGTGTCAAAGTCAGTCTCTCTCTCTCTCTCTCTCTCTCTCTCTCTCTCTCTCTCTCTCTCTCTCTCTCTCTCTCTCTCTCTCTCTCTCTCTCTCTCTCTCTCTCTCTCTCTCTCTCTCTCTGGATGTAAAAAAGCATGTTATTGCTTATTCTATTCCCTCTATAAATAAAATTCATTCAATTCAATTCAATTCAACTCTCTCTCTCTCTCTCTCTCTCTCTCTCTCTCTCTCTCTCTCTCTCTCTCTCTCTCTCTCTCTCTCTCTCTCTCTCTCAGGCTCTCTGGTAATAAAAAAAAGATATGAAGAAAAGTGAAAAAGGAAACATTTGTTAAAGATCCACCCGATCACGTGACAAAATCACGGGTTTCACGTGCTTTCCCTCTTATAGCTGGTAAGAAATCTTGTTTTGACCAGGGTTGACTCCCATACAAATGCCCCCAAATTCGAAACGAAACATCATTTTAAAGAGCAGCCTCAATTTGAAGTTGGGTGAATTTGTATGTGGGTCACAGCTACCCAGAAAACCCCAAGGGACTTAGGCCTAATCGTGGTGGGTGAGTGTGTCTTTAATCCCACGAATTTCGCAAAATTGTCGCACATATTTTAAAGGAGAAAAAAATACTTGGGCATAAAGTAACATTTCAGTAACATAAGTAACATACAGTCTTTACGTATGGAAAGAATTATATACTGAACAGAGCACGTGAATCGTCATTTTAAAGCGTAGAAAATAATAAACATACGTAATACAGACACTGCAACAGACACGACGAGTATGCAGTGCTTCTTTCGATGAGTATAAGTAGGATAAATAGTTTTAAATGTTTTCCAAAAGATATAAAAAGTTACGAAATGGTGCAGAGATAACATTCTGGTTTACAGATTAAAATTATTGAAAAGCCAGGGGAAGCGACTCAGCGTATATAATGATTGCAGTGGTAAAAATAGACCGCACTTCAAATCGAGGCTGCTCTTTAAAATGATGTTTCGTTTTCAATTGTCGCACGCCACAAACGATTGCGATTCCGCGCTTGTATATATACTGTCCAAAAAAAGATACGCATAACTTGTAGGCCTAGTCAAAGTTTCATCTTAATTTCCAAACTTAACAGAAAATCACACAATGCGCACACACACACATTCACACACACCCCCCCCCCCCCATCAATTAACTTATCATGAATTCAGAGTACCGTTTATCCTGAACAAAAGTCGAAAAATAACGACTTTGAGGAATCATTGCTATCAGTTTGTGCACTTGTTTTTTTAACGTGAGCTTAACCAGTCGAGGAGTCACAAGAGAACAGCTTTCAAAACGTGTTTCAGCGATATGGGAGACAAATCCTGACTCCTTCTCGTCCAGCAAAGGGAAGGAATCCACTGCTGGCTAGGCTTTGTTCTCGACTACACTACCAGACAGACTACAGTCCGCCATGATGGCTTCCCCGTGTGTGAACGTGCTGTGGAGATGTCTGACTCTCTCTGTCTTTTTCTTCATCATCTCTGCTTCTGGCGATGGAAATGGTGGGTCACTGCTCTCAATAATGTCCTTAGGCTTCGTTTGGTGTAGGTGTATAGGGTTGAAACGTCGTGTAGTGAAGGATAGGTGGGGAAGATTTGAATTAAAAATGTTCCTTCTGTGCTGTAGTGTAAAGTGACTGGTGTAAGCCTATTGATGTGTGTAGACTCTGCAACAGCACTGCACTGTTGTCTGACTTGGTAGGCATACTGGATAAGTTAGGATAATGAGAAGGGTTTGTGTTTTCAACGACCTATGACATACTAATCATAGATCTGGATTAGAGTGCATAAGGATTATTTACAAATCATTATTTTCCTGTACAATACAATTGCATTATTATGGTAAATATAAGCAAAATTCTAGGTTCAAACTGTTATGACAAGAATGGAGCTTGCGCTTCTAACATAATTTTATAAATATTTGTAAACAAACATTTCAGTGTTTGGATAAGAATCATGTCTAACAGAGTGATTTGCTCTGAAAATTAAACGTTAGACTTTGAACATAATTGAACAGGTGAGATGGAGATCAAGAAAATGAGTAAAACACATTCAATGCATGTGTTATTTTAACTGTCACTGATTGATTTTTAATACGAAACATCATCTTTAAATGTTATCTAATTTTTGCATTTAAAAAAACCAATCCGTCTTTTTAACGTAAAAAAGCAAGGAGAAAGAAATAGTGGTGTTAGACAATGAAC
>CM065713.1:17619149-17626649 GCA_017654935.2 Phymorhynchus buccinoides
AGGCAAATTTTCTCCTTGAAAATTTAACCCACTAAAAGTCTCCCCTAGGGACTTAGCCTTTTAACCCATTACCTCGTCACAATACCCACACAGCAACACATAGTCACTCACCAAACTAATACATACTTCTGTGCGCCTTCACATACACATACACACGAGCACGCGCACACACAGGCAAACACACACGCACACGCAAACACACACACATACAGACACACACACACACACACACACACACACACACACACACACACACACACACGCGCACGCGCGAGGGCGCGCACGCACGCACACGCACGCGCACACGCACACGCACACGCACACACACACACACACACACATTCCCCCTCCTTCCCCCCTTATCACTATGAATGAGAGCAAAAGAGAGAGTATTGTTCCGTGATCTTACTGCCTTTTCTCATTTTATTGAATGCTGTTTTAATTATTTTTTAAATACAACGAATAAACGTGTTTGTTATTTGAACTCCTAGATTCATTCATAAAGTAACTCCTCGTTTTTTGGTATCAATTAACTTATCATGAATTCAGAATACCGTTTATCCTGAACAAAAGTCGAAAAATAACGACTTTGAGGAATCATTGCTATCAGTTTGTGCACTTGTTTTTTTTACGTGAGCTTAACCAGTCGAGGAGTCACAAGAGAACAGCTTTCAAAACATGTTTCAGCGATATGGGAGACAAATCCTGACTCCTTCTCGTCCAGCAAAGGGAAGGAATCCACTGCTGGCTAGGCTTTGTTCTCGACTACACTACCAGACAGACTACAGTCCGCCATGATGGCTTCCCCGTGTGTGAACGTGCTGTGGAGATGTCTGACTCTCTCTGTCTTTTTCTTCATCATCTCTGTTTCTGGCGATGGAAATGGTGGGTCACTGCTTTCATTCATGTCCTTAGGCTTCGTTTGGTGTAGGTGTATAGGGTTGAAACGTCGTGTAGTGAAGGATAGGTGGGGAAGATTTGAATTAAAAATGTTCCTTCTGTGCTGTAGTGTAAAGTGACTGGTGTAAGCCTATTGATGTGTGTAGACTCTGCAACAGCACTGCACTGTTGTCTGACTTGGTAGGCATACTGGATAAGTTAGGATAATGAGAAGGGTTTGTGCTTTCAGCGACCTATAACATGCTAATCATAGATCTGGATTAGAGTGCATAAGGATTATTTACAAATCATTATTTTCCTGTACAATACAATTGCATTATTATGGTAAATAAAAGCAAAATTCTAGGTTCAAACTGTTATGACAAGAATGGAGCTTGCGCTTCTAACATAATTTTATAAATATTTGTAAACAAACATTTCAGTGTTTGTATAAGAATCATCTCTAACAGGTTTTACCAGAGTGATTTGCTCTGAAAATTAAGCTTTAGACTTTGAACATAATTGAACAGGTGAGATGGAGATCAAGAAAATGAGTAAAACACATTCAATGCATGTGTTATTTTAACCGTCACTGATTGATTTTTAATACGAAACATCATCTTTAAATGTTATCTAATTTTTGCATTTCAAAAAAACAATCCGTCTTTTTAACGCAAAAAGAGAGAGAAAGAAATAGCGGTGTTAGATAATGAACGTTCAGTTAGGATTCTCTTTTTAATTGTTTCAAAAGGAAAGAAAACTCAGTCAATTTGGGCATGCAGGATAGAGATGCATGCATGAAACACAACACAAGGGTCTTATAAACATCAATTTCTTTTAAATTTCAACTTTAATATATCGTTTTGGCACCAAGAATAGAGATTTGAAAGGGTCTTGGCCTAAATCTTAATTTTAGTTTTTTTTCTTTAACTCCCTCATTTCAGGCCTGCTAGTCAGGGACTTCAAAGGGTTCCCAAGTATACAGGAAGTGGAATGCTGGGGTCATGGCTTGAAACCGGAAGTGAAGCTGCTGTCCCTGAGGCTCTTCCGGTCACATGACCAGTTTGTCTTGGCGTCGGTCAACGTCATTTCCGGAACTTGTCTGACCTACACGGACTATTCGTCCTGTGCGGTGAACACTACCGACACACACAGGTCTCGTGTACGTGTGCTGGTGTATGACTTGAAGGAAGGGGAGAGCAGGGAGTATCAGTGTACTGCTACTGTGTTGGAATCGGGTGGAAAAGCCAAAGAGCTCGTTTGGAGTACCATAGTCAGTCGAAAAAGAAGTGAGTTGCCTTTGCTGAGAAAGGGTGAATGATTATTTTATGTGTGTACCTGTGTGAATGATTATGGGTGTACACCTCTCTCTCTCTCTCTCTCTCTCTCTCTCTCTCTCTCTCTCTCTCTCTCTCTCTCTCTCTCTCTCTCTCTCTCTCTCTCTTTGTGTGTGCGCGCATGGGCGCGCGCATGCGCGCGCGCGTGCGTGTTGAAGTGATTTGTGCCTGTATGCTCGTTTGTGTGCGTATTGTGTGTGTACGTGTGCGCGTGCTCGTGTGGGAGTCTGTTACCAAATATTTGTTTTGGGGGAGGGGTGGGGGTACCACTGTGAGTATTAGTGAGTTAGAGTGTATGCTCGCGTGTGCACGTGTTT
Organism: Phymorhynchus buccinoides; assembly: GCA_017654935.2. Taxonomy (NCBI): domain Eukaryota; kingdom Metazoa; phylum Mollusca; class Gastropoda; order Neogastropoda; family Raphitomidae; genus Phymorhynchus; species Phymorhynchus buccinoides. The sequence goes on from CM065713.1 coordinate 17,621,683, forward strand.
ATGTGTATGTGTAAAAATTGAAAATTAGATGAAGATTTTCAGGAATGCTCTCAAATTCTATATTTATTCCAGTTACGTGTGGTACTGCCGCCGAGATTGTCCGGTACCCATTATCTCAAACTTCTCTCTCTCTCTCTCTCTCTCTCTCTCTCTCTCTCTCTCTCTCTCTCTCTCTCTCTCTCTCTCTCTCTCTCTCTCTCTCTCTCTCTCTCTCTCTCTCTCTCTCTCTCTCTCTCTCTCTCTCTCTCTCTCTCTCTCTCTCTCTCTCTCTCTCTCTCTCTCTCTCTCTCTCTCTCTCTCTCTCTCTCTCTGTGTCTCTCTCTCTCTCTCTCTCTCTCATTACGAACTTATTGTTTTAATGCAAACAAAAGATGGTATTACTCTGAGACCTCCACATAATCCCAATGTCCTTTATGTGTTCCAATGTTCAGCATATGAAGCGGTGCGTAATAAAGGTGATTTTTTCCAATTGGAAATTGCTAAAAGACAAGATGTGGCTGCTGCCATTTTATCTGAAGAGGAAAGTGTCATAAAGTCTGTTGCAATGTTTATGGCAGAGGGGCAAAGATTAAGACTAAGACATGTGAGTGGTAATATTTGTTACTATCGATTAACATACTTTGATATTAAGTCCAAATACTTATTGTCCTTATGATTGGGTGGTCTGGGTTATGGCCTATTGCTTTTGTTAGTTCCTGCTAAAAGAATATGTGTAGATGTGAGTGGGTGTGAGAGTTGATGTGTTTGTGGTAATATGAGTATGATTAATTTGATCATTAAATTTTACTGAAGAGATAGAGGGAATAGAGAGAGAGGGGGGAGGGAGGGAGGGAGAGAGAGAGAAGAAGAAGAAGAAAGAAGAAAGAAAAAAGAAAGAAAAAAAAAAAGAGAGAGAGAGAGAGAGAGAGAGAGAGAGAGAGAGAGAGAGAGAGAGAGAGAGAGAGAGTATTCTAATGTTTGCTGATAATAAAGAATGGATTAGTGGAATGTGTTTTTCATTGCTCTGCCCTGTGTCGTCCAGAGTGTTGATTTGATGTTGTTATTTTTTGTTTCCATTTCACTATTTCAAATATTGTTCTTCTTTTTGTGTTTGTGGGAAAACATATCCGTGCATATGTCATAAGAACATTTTGATTAATGACATTAAAAGTTCGTTCAAATTGTTCTGTCTCTCTCTGTGTTTGCGCGTGTTTTACTTTGTCAGTCTGTCTATCTTTCTGTCTATCTTTCTGGCTTCATTTCCCCTCCCCACCCCGCCGCCCATGAAGGTATGTTTTACTTTGTCAGTCTGTCTATCTTTCTGTCTATCTTTCTGGCTTCATTTCCCCTCCCCACCCCGCCGCCCATGAAGGTATGTTTTACTTTGTCAGTCTTTCTATCTTTCTGTCTATCTTTCTGGCTTCATTTCCCCTCCCCACCCCGCCGCCCATGAAGGTATGTTTTACTTTGTCAGTCTGTCTATCTTTCTGTCTGTCACTGTCTTCATTTCCCCTCCCCACCCCGCCGCCCATGAAGGTATGTTTTACTTTGTCAGTCTGTCTATCTTTCTGTCTGTCACTGTCTTCATTCCCCTCCCCTCCCCACGCCCATGAAGGTATGTTTTACTTTGTCAGTCCTATCTTTCTGTCTGTCATGTCTTCATTTCCCCTCCCCACCCCGCCGCCCATGAAGGTATGTTTTACTTTGGCAGTATGATGTGCTGTTCGGATTGTGTTCTGGACATAAACTCAGTATGAAGGCGGTGAGGTTAATAAGTGTGTGTGTGTGTGCGTGTGTGTGTGTGCGTGTGCGTGTGCGTGTGCGCGTGCGCGTGTGCGTGTGTGCGCGTGTGCGTGTGTGTGTGTGTGTGTGTGTGTGCTCGTTTGCATGTGTGACGTGCGTGTGTTTGTCTACTTGTATGCTAATGTGTCTTCTTCTGTGTGTGCATGTATATATTTTTGCTCACGCGTGCTTGCGTGCGTCTGCCTGCTTCTGTGTGTACCGAAAATAAAAACCACCATGCACGCATTGCATCCCTCTTTTGTTTTCCCGCGCATATTGTAGGCAAGCATCTTTCAAAAACAGTGTTGCTTCACCAGCCTGCTTCACTTTAAGGGAACGAACTCATGGCTCCTTATTGCAAACCAAGGGAAGCAACTACCCTTTGGGGGTCGCGTCACTTGCAGAGTGCTTGGTTTGTTGTGTGTGTGTGTCAGTGTGAGAGAGAAAGGAAGGAGGCTGTAGTTCAGCTGGAGAACAAGAAGCATACTAGACAGATTCGCCATGATGGCTACCCACAACAGTTTCAACGTTCACGTTCGCCGAATGTTCTCCCTTCTGTTCTTCGTTTTTGCCAGTTGTTGTGCGAACAAGGGTAGGTGACTTTGCAATGGATTTTGCGTGGCTTAAATGTGTGCAATTGTTGTTTGATAGGAAGGTTTAGAAAAGAAGAAAATTGGATGCAAAATTTTGAATGGAGGCTTCAGTCGAGTAGTAGCGTATATGGGAAAAGCAAGTATTGATGTTCCGTTGGTGGCGTTGTATGTAGACACCATTTTGCTTTGGATTCGTTGTAGTGTAGCAAGCAATAAATTGTTTGCTGATTATTATGACAGACTTGTTGGTTAAGGAGCGCAGCTTTACTAAGTAGGAGCAGATTGTTCACGAAATTATAGAAAATGCTGTGTAACACGATATAATTAATAGTTTAATGTGAAGACAATCAAACTGAATGCTTCGACTAAGCATTTAATGATTAATTTAGCGAGCATGGGGTTTATTTTACTTTTAAAAGATTTAGGCTGACACGATCGCTGTGAAAATAATTAATGGTAAAAAAAATGATTTTTTTTAAACTTAGAGATTTAATCACTGTAACCTGTGAAAACATTGCATTCAAAATTATCTATCGTGGTATTGGGATAGCCGAGGAATAAAAACATACCCAGAAGTAGGTACAATTATTTCGTTTAATAGGTCATATTGAATGCGTATTATTTGTACAATTATGCTGCACTCCAAAAGTATACAAATACAAAGAAGACATAAAGGTCACTTTAGGTGAAAAATGGTATGCATTCGTAAAACCATGATTAAGCAAAGTCATTGATGCTTTATAAAATGGACATTATCATTGGTACATTCTCCAGGCCTTACTGTCAAGCAGTTCAAAGGTATACCCAGCATACAGGAAGTGGAATGCTGGGACGGGAGCTTAAAACCGGAAACGAAACTGATGTCGCTGAAACTGGTGAAAAAATCCAATATGGAGATCCTTGCCTCGCTGAACGCTTATTCCCACACTTGTTTGACCTATGCGGATTACTCTTCGTGCTACGTGGACAAAGTTGACTCGCATAAGTCGCGTCTTCGCGTGCTGGTGTACGATTTAAGCGAGGGAGAGAGCAGGGAGTATGAGTGTGTTGTGTTAGCCTTGACTGCCGGTGGAGATGACCGAAAGTGGACTTGGTCTGTTACGGTGGTTCGGGCGAAGAGTAAGTATGCGTGTATGAGTATGTTAAGGAGAGAGAGAGAGAGAGAGAGAGAGAGAGAGAGAGAGAGAGAGAGAGAGAGAGAGAGAGAGAGAGAGAGAGAGAGAGAGAGAGAGAGAGAGAGAGAGAGAGAGAGAGAGAGAGAGAGAGAGAGAGAGAGAGAGAGAGAGTGCGCTGAGACTTATTCGTGTTGCTATATTACACAGAAGCATTTTCCTTTTCTGTCTCTGTCTCTCTGTTCGTGCGTCTGTCTGTGTGAGTACGGGTATGAAGTTGAGCATAAACGAGGTTTTTTTCTTTCAAGGGGAAGGGCGTGGGCTGACTTGGAGAGGAAAAAGTTTAGGGAAGGGTTTGGCAGGTGGGAAAAAATCGATAGTGGATTAACGTTTTATGATTATATTCATTAATTTGCTGAAATACTGTAAGCAAACAAGTCTGGCTATAAGCCAAGGCTATAAAGTACATCTTTCGGTCTATATAACTGCCCGGTTGTCTGTCTGTCTGCTTGTCTGTCTCTCTCTCTCTCTGATGCATTATCTCTCTCTCTCTCTCTCTCTCTCTCTCTCTCTCTCTCTCTCTCTCTCTCTCTCTGCCTCTGGGTACGCGCATCTACTCCGTTCTCCCCCCCCCCCCCCCGCGCTTCCCTTAGTGCATGCTTGGAAGTCTTTGTGTCTGTACATAAACGCATATGTGCTTGCTTAGTTACCGGCTTAATAATGCAATGTATTTTCTGTGGACGATCAGTATTAATGTTTTGGTCATATTCCCCTATCAGAACATGCAATCTGCCTTATTTATAGATGTGTAATCATTAGTATTTTATATTGAAAAAATAGAAACTTTTCCTTATCCGTTTACTATTGTGTTTCCACTGAATGTTTTGATTTTCATCATATTATTTGCCCTGTGAAATCAGTCCTTAATAATCTTTAGTAATATTCTGCTCACAAGAGAGACAATGACGTAAATGTTGTATTAATGACCACACAAACAAATACACAAGAAGTGCAGAGTGACGTTATTTTATTGACGAGACAAAACAGAAACATGTATTATTTCAACAAAAGTATCTTTTTCAAACAACATAGACAACACAACAATACTTCCCCTCTTCTCAGTCGAGCAGTCTCCAAATCTATTAATGAATTGCTTTTTCTACTATGACTACATTCGCAAAGTATCCAAGACTTGAAAGACTTGAAGATTTTGACACTGACACACATCTATACACGCACATGCGCACACATACGCACTCGTGCGCATATGCACGTGGACAGGCACGCATGCATACACACATATATGCATGTACGCACTCACACGTGTGCACACGCACACACACTCACACACACTCACACACACACACTCACGCACGCACGCACGCTCCCACGCACGCACGCACGTGACCCACGCACGCACGCACGCACGCACGTACACGCACACACACACGCACACACACACACATACACACACGCACGCACACACACACACACACACACA
>CM065713.1:17631649-17639149 GCA_017654935.2 Phymorhynchus buccinoides
AAGGATTCCCAAGCTTACAGGAAGTGGAATGCGTCGCCGGATATTTAGAACCGGAAGTGAAACTGCTGTCTCTGAGACTGTTCCGAGAATCAGACGGATTCGTTGTAGCCTCTCTGAACGTTATCACCAACAGTTGTGTCACGTTTGGAGACTACTCTTCCTGTGTCATAGACCCTAGCAATACACATTTGTCCAAATTGCGTGTGTTGGTGGGAGATTTGAGTGAAGGAGAAAGTCGAAAATACGGCTGTCTTGCTAGCACCATCAGCGCCATCGGGGAACCCCAAACGAACTCTTGGTCACTGGTTGTGACGAGAAAGAGTGAGTAAATCATGTTATTGTGATTGATTGACTGATTTATTGATTGATTGATTGATTGATTTGATTCAGTGATTCGGTGAATGATTGTTTTGGTCACACTTTACAAAGAATCTGACAAGAATCTGATCTGGCACTCGGAGTGCCAATGTTTTTCCCCCCTTTCTACTCTTTCTTGAATACTGTCAGTCTCTGTTTGTCTCTGTCTGTCAATCTGTCTGTGTGTCTTCGTCTCTTTATCTGTTTTTATTTACCTGCCTTTTCACCTGTTTGTTCAAGTGTCCGTGCCTCTCTGTCTCTCTCTCTGTGTCTCCCTCTCTGTCTCTCTGTTTATGTCTCTGTTTCACTCTCTCTGTGTGTTTATGTCTCAGTCTCTCTTTCACTCTCTCTTTCTCGTGAGACTGCTGTATATTTATGTGTTAAAGGTGGTGGTAGAGTGGACAGGGGTGGGGGTGGTGGTAAGGGTGATCACACTTATAATATTTAAGCTTAGCCTTGAAAATTGTAGGCATAAAATATACTACTCAACAAAATATGAAATAGTGAGGCTAAGAGAGAGGCCAGTGAAATGAATAAGGGGAAGGAACTTCTCGTAATTAACTCCCCCCTTTTTTAAATTTCTATTTTAACCAAAGTTATTTATGGCACCGATTCGCCTAGCAAAGTGAAAGTAGTTGCCACAACAATACAGACCCAAGTTCATCCTCAACAAAGGATGACCCAGACCTGCTTATTATGACAACCACCCACACAGTACACAACAACAGTGGTAGAGAGTTGCTCACAAACAAATCAACATACATTCAAGAATGGCCTAGCCTTCTAGTCTTGAATAATGTTACACTTAAACAACACACAACACAGAACAAACTGGTATGCTTCAATGGAAGTTGGGTTAAGCAAATATGAAATAGCGAGGCTAAAAGAGATGATATACAACAAAAGTTAAGTCGTTTGCAAGCGCATAAGATGATGCTTAAAAACCAAGACGCATAGCCAAAATCGTTTCATATTATGAAGACTAGCGCAACGCCTAGTACTGGCAATGCACCGTACTGGTAATGCACCGTACTGGTAATGCCACGTACTGGTAACGCTGAGTACTGGTTTCGCCGGGTCCGCGAAATATTATTATTATTACTTTTGTCTCTCTCCCTCCTTCCATCTTCTTCACTCATCCCGTTGTACTACCTTACTGAGTACAGTAAATTTGAAGCGATTCGGTGAAGAAAAGGCGGAGTTATAAGGCCCCGTTTCCCGTTGGTGCTGCTCTGAGAGTGATGCCCTCTCCCTAGTAACGGTAACGCCTAGTAACAGTAACGCCAAGTACTGGTAACGCTGAGTACAGCAAATTTGAAGCGATTCGGTTAAGAAACGGCGGAGTTATAAGGCCCCGTTTCCCGTTGGCGCTGCTCTGAGAGTGACGCGCTCTCCCGATTCTCTTCACATTTGCTACCAGGCTTTGCCCGGGCCATAGCAAGCCTGACAGCAAATTTGAAGCGATTCGGTTAAGAAACGGCTGAGTTATTCGTGAAAAGGTGAGGCGACGTATAGCGCACGCGTTTGTGAAGCGATTAGCTTCCGGTTTGGCACACGGATAGTCACCGTCCTCGGTCATGTACCTGCCAAATGTGAAGGCAATTGGTCCAGAAACGCCGGAGATACGGGCGCCGAGAGGCCGGTGGATGCGCATTTTGCGCATTTGCGAAACCGCGCAAATGATACGGCCGCCTCGGTTGCCGTTGCCATCGCCCCGTTAGGGCTCACAGTAAATTTGAAGCGATTCGGTCGAAAAACGGCGGAGTTATAAGGCCCATTTTGTGTTTCAGACAGACAGACACACACACACACACACACACACACACACACACACACACACACACACACACACACACATACACACACGGACGGACACTTGGCTTTTTACTATATGTCTAATTCAATTGTTATTAACCCTTTCACCGCCAAAGTCGCATTTTAGCACCACAGTGATTTAACACCTATGTCACAAAAAAGCATAAAATCCAAAGACACACACACACACAGTCTTAGTTTTGGGAAGTAAGGATAGACCTTATTTTATATTATGTCACAGAAGAATCCCCAATACTGTAGATGGATTTTGTTCTCTACCCAGGTAATTTGAATGGACATTTTTGGCTGAAATATGACTGGCGGTGAAAGGGTTAAACAAAAGTCTTAATTTTTTAAAATTAAAATCGCTTCATTAGTTTTGTAGCAATAGCTCAACAAGCAACGCACGCTGTTAAGAAGCAGTATTTAAAACGTTGAGCTTTTACGTGCGCTTACTCTAACTGTTGGTCTCTCTCTCTCTCTCTCTCTCTCTCTCTCTCTCTCTCTCTCTCTCTCTCTCTCTCTCTCTCTCTCTCTCTCTCTCTCTCTCTCTCTCTCCCCCCTCTCTCTCTCGCTTCCCTCCCCCCCCCCCCCCTTCTCTCTGTGTCTGTCTCTGCTCAAGTATTGTCACGCAAAATGTTAGTAGATGTGTTTGACATGCGGACATTTGATTTCTGTCTCTCCATTTCCCCTCCTCCTCCCGGGCTGATCTGCCTCCCCTTGTAAAAATACCCTTTTTAATAAGTTGTTCCGGGACTTAGCTCGTTTGTTAGAGGCTTTGGGAGTCCGCGGGTGTGTGTATTCTTAACTCGTCTGATAAGGACCCAATCCAAGTTTTAATACTTAATATAAAAAAGTTTTTCAGTGTCGGTCTCCCGGGAGGCCGATGCGACAAGATTACTTCGTCTTTTAAATTTTAAATAAATAAAGATAAAATGTTGTAAATATGTTTTATAAAGACCTTTTCTGAATTTTAAGCAAGTTTTTTGTTCTTAAAAAAAAGTGTGGTCCTGAAATTTTAATCCTAATATACCTCTCGGAGCCTAACTTAGGCAAATTTTAAAATAAAGCATTTTATTCTAAAAAAAACATATTTATAGAGCAGAGCTAGAACGAGTCATGGCATAAAAATAAATTAAAAAATATTTGAGTTTAAAATTACTTAAAAAGATCTAAAGTACTTAAGAAATGTTTCCCCATTTCCTCTAACTTTATTAAAAAGAAAATTTAACTTTATTAAAAGAAATGTCCCACATGGCTTAGGCCGGGAGGACGTAAAACAAACAAGAGGCAATCTCAAACCAGTTTTTGTGCATGGCTTTCAAGACAACATTAATACAAAAAATGAAGGTGACCACCGCTTTTACTGAAAGTCTCCAACTGAATTAACTAAAGGGAAACAACTTCCTTTTTCGCGAAGAACTATTCTATCCAAGGGATGCAACCACCATGAAATTCTCTCTCTTTTTTTGTTTTACAAGGCTTGTGACGAGGCAGCAGTCTTCGGTTCTCTAGCCCAGCTAGGCCTAGCGCACATAGTACAGAGTGAGTCAAATCCGCCATGATGGCTACTGTGCATGAAAAGAGGGTTGGGATCTTTTGGACTTTCTCACTCATGTTTGTGGTCTGTGGTGCCTCTGCGTCCATCACTGGTAGGCAGATCTGTGGCATGCATTCTTAGGGTTATTTTGGTGTTTTTTTTGAGGATTGAAAAGTGTGCTTAAACGATGCAAATCTTGGTATAATTGAGAAATATCGACTTGGCTAGCTAGGTGTAGGCAGGCTGGTTTTGTGCTCAGTGTTCTGTAGCTGTAGTGTTCTATTATGATTCACAGCCTCATTTGCTGTGGAGTTAAACATGGTTCTTCTTGTCATGTACTTGTTCGCTTCAAGGCTGTAAGCGGTTGTATGCATGTAAAATGTAAAGAATACTGTAAAATGTAAAGAATACTGTAAAATGTAAAGAATAATGTCAAATGTAAAGAATAATTAAAATGTAAAGAATAATGTCAAATGTAAAGAATAATGCAAAATGTAAAGAATAATGTCAAATGTAAAGAATAATGCAAAATGTAAAGAATAATGTCAAATGCAAAGAATAATGTCAAATGTAAAGAATAATGTCAAATGTAAAGAATAATGTAGATTTGAAGTAATGCGTTTCAAAGGAACCGTAAATCACACGTCTTGTTAATTGTCTATTATCTGAAAGTCCGTTTAACGTCCTCCGACCTGAAACGGGTACAAATGGCACAGTTTTAGCAATACAGATAGTGGGAGGTATTTCAATACCAGGAAAGGCGAATTTTTTTTCTATGACCCACAAGACTTTCTTTTAACTAAAATTGGATTTATAGTATGTAAATGGTTTGAATTAAATTTATGAAGAAAACACATTTTGATAAAGAATCTGTTAAAATGTGCTATATGAAAAACATTATGCAGCCGTTCGCATCTAATTTGTATGTTGCCTACTCAAAAGTTTCAGTTGGGAGGGGAAGGGAGATGTCCATGCCGAACCTAAATTTTGTTTATTGGAAATTGAAGAAAAAACGTCTGTGCAAATAAATAACCCAATTATGTCCCTTGTATATGTTATTGATTTTAGTCTTTAAAATTAGTCTATCCCTAGTTATGCTTCAAATCTTTCACTCATTTTACAGGACTAACTTCAAGAGATTTCAAAGGGATTCCCAGCTTACAGGAAATAGTATGTTCGGGGAAAACGTTACGACCGGAAGTGAAGTTGATCTCGTTGAAACTGTACCAAACAACGTCCAAGAAGCATGTGCTGGCGTCCTTAAACATAATGATGAACAATTGTGTGACGTTTGAGGATTATTCGTCTTGCGATTTAAACACCAAAAACACGCACGATTCCAGTTTGAAAGTGTTGGTTTCGGATTTAGAAGAAGGGGAGGGGAGGCAATATGGCTGCACTGTCACCACAGTTAACTCCCTTGGCGATGCCGTGACGTCAGAATGGACTGTGATGGTTAGCCGAAAAAGAAGTGGGTACTTTACTGTGTGTGCGTGTGCGTGTGTGTGTGTGTGTGTGTGTTTGTGTGTGTGTGTGCGTGTGCGTGTGTGTGTGTGTGCGTGTGCGAGCGTGCGTGCGTGCGTGCGTGCGTACGTGCGTGCGTGCGTGCGTGTGTGCGTGCGTGTGTGCGTGCGTGTGTGCGTGCGTGCGTGTGTGTGTGGCGCGCGCGCGCGCGCGCGCGTGTATGTGTGTGTGTGTGTGTGTGTGTGTGTGTGTGTGTGTGATGCTTTTATGTCTGTTGTAGCTGAAAGCAATAAGATTATTTCGTCTTTATCTTTCACCCTCTCTCTTTGTCTCTCTTTCTCTCTCTCACTCTCTCTCTCTCTCCCTCTCTCTCTCTCTCTCCCTCTCTCTCTCTCTCTCTCTCTCTCTCTCTCTCTCTCTCTCTCTCTCTCTCTCTCTCTCTCTCTCTCTCTCTCTCTCTCTCTCTCTCTCTCTCTCTCTCTCTCTCTCTCTCTCTCTCTCTCTCTCTCTCTCTCTCTCTCTCTCTCTCTCTCTCTCTCTCTGCGCACGTGTGTGTGTTTTTATGCGCGCACGGGTGCGCACAAGTGAGAAAGAGGGAATGATGAGGTGGCCAGGACAGATTTTAGCTGAACAAAAATGTTTTAGTGAATTTCCATGAAAGTGTCTCAGTATCAGCGAAACCAATTACTGTACATAATTTCTTGACGAGATGCTCATAAAAACCCACTGTTATATAATTCCTTTACACACACACACACACACACACACACACACACACACACACACACACACACATATATATATGCACACACTCACTCACAAACACGCACACACACTCTCATTCATTCATTCACATTCTTACACACACACACGCGCGTGGGCGCGCACACGCGCACGCGCACGCACACATACACGCGCACACACGCACGCGCACACACAAGCACACACACACACGCACACACACACTTCTGTTTTGAGACATATCATGCGTCAAGGAAAAAAAGGAGCAAGGGAAGCAACTGCTGTAGACTTGTTCTCTTTAAGCAACTCTTCTATCCGGTTTTACCAACTCCAGCTACTGAGAAGAAGCACAACTGGCAGTTGATTTCAGTTCGCCATCATGGCTGCAAAGCGTTCGCTCAAGCTGTGGAATATTTGTGTCCTTTTCCTGCACTTCTGCCTCGTCACCACTTCTGAAATTAAACATGGTACGTTCTCAGTCTTTGTAAGACATTTAGCTAATAGCTTTGTTTAATTTTGATAGGTTTTGATAAGCTAAGGGTTCGTTTGAAATGGAGAACATATTTGTGTTTAGGCGAGTTGGTGTAGAAGAGCTAGAGGCAAGGCTATTGACGTTTCGTTGTGGTTCCGCCATATTGTGTACGACTATTACGAGAGAGAAAGTAGCTGGTCACGGAAAGACATTTTTCGCTGAACTTTGAATCCTCTCCCGATGTCTACCCGTAGTTTGTTTCAGTTTATAGACATTTGATTCGTTAGTCAATTGCTGCTTTGTTCTTGTCTTTCAGAATGCAGGAAAGAAGTAAGGAAATGTTCAGGTTTGATCGAGGTCATAAATTAAAGCTGTCTTACGGGAAATAATTACTGTAGGATTATTGCGTGCTTTAAAAAAATATATCAATTTATTCCAAGAATTCTCCTCAACTTTTTATCTTATACTATACAACAAATGATTGATTGTTAATCGAAAAATCTGTCATGAAGTATTTTTGGGGACAACCCGTTTCGCACTGTTCCCTTTCGCCCCGACGATTACGGCAGTGACCTTTTCACAGTGTTTCGTTTCGCCCTGTTCCCCTTTCGCCCTGCCTCTCTCTAAGATTCAACACAGTTCAACAGGGGTTATCAATATTAAAAATTATTGATAAAAAGGTATGGTTTCAAATCTAAGAAGTTCACAACAGAAATTTAAAAAAAAGAAGAGATGTATCACTCTGTGCTCATAAAAAATGGTTTCACAGGAGTTCATCAATACTAAAATAACCACCACCCGACCAGCGAATTTGTTTGAACCCCAGTACATGTCAATAATTGCCAGTTACAGCAGTTACAGCAGTTATTGGAAGAAGAGAAGAAGAACCCATGAAAACATGGGATGGGAAATCAGACTGTTCAGCTTATTTCCACGATTGACAATTCACAGTGAACGTGAGAGACAGGGCGAAAGGCGACAGGGCGAAATGACACGGGTTGCCAGGGCGAAATGACACGGGTTGCCAGGGCGAAATGACACGGGTTGCCAGGACGAATCGGCACTGCCTCTGCGGGGTTGATGAAGTTTCGCTTCGCCCTGACAGGGCGAA
>CM065713.1:17641649-17651649 GCA_017654935.2 Phymorhynchus buccinoides
GCGGTTTTTGTAAGGGTGGCTTATTCGTTAACAATGAGATATTATGGGTTCTGAGAATATATATTGTATAAAAGCCTAATAGTTCTATAAGAAGATCATAATTGTGTTCTTGTTAGTGCGTTGAAACTAATTTGTGAACTTAATTTTCAAGTGTTTTGAAGGGATGCACGGTGTGTGTGTGTGTGTGTGTGTGTGTGTGTGTGTACGTGCACTTATACATACGTGTGTGATTCTTGCATTTATTTGGGTGCACATTTATGTTTAATGTTGACAGTGTATTAACCTTGGCTGTCCATTTTCGTTTCTTTGAAAGAAAAAAAGTTCAAATAAACAGGCATGTAGATTCCAAATGTTGTAATAAACAGGCATGAATGGTTTAATAAACAGGCATGTAGATTCCAAATGTTGTAATAAACAGGCATGAATGTTTTAATAAACAGGCATGTAGATTCCAAATGTTTTAATAAACAGGCATGTAGATGCAACATGTTTTAATAAACAGGCATGTAGATGCAAAATGTTTTAATAAACAGGCATGTAGATGCAAAATGTTTTAATAACCAGGCATGTAGATGATTCCAAATGGTTTAATAAACAGGCATGTAGATGATGCCAAATGTGTTAATAAACAGGGATGTAGTAGATGCAAACTGTGTTTATAAACAAGCATGTAGATGCCAAATGTGTTAATAAACAGGCATGTAGATGATGCCAAATGTGTTAACAAACAGGCATGTAGATGATGCCAAATGTGTTAATAAACAGGCATGTAGATGATGCCAAATGTGTTAATAAACAGGCATGTAGATGATGCCAAATGTGTTAATAAACAGGCATGTAGTAGATGCCAAATGTGTTAATAAACAGGCATGTAGATGATGCCAAATGTGTTAATAAACAGGCATGTAGATGATGCCAAATGTGTTAATAAACAGGCATGTAGATGCCAAATGTGTTAATCCTTAGCTTAGAGAACGTACAATGAAAACACAGCCACTTCGTTAGGTTTGATTGACATAACGGACAAACAACTACAACGTTCATGAACAGTATAAATCCCAAACAAAAGGAACTTTGCATGATGGATTCGTTTATTACAAACAACTTTAAAGAAACTTTAACAACATTTTCAGGTCTGAGCTCACGTGATTTCAAAGGCATCCCGGCTCTACAGGAAGTGGAATGCACCGGAAATAGTTTACCACCGGAAGTGAAACTTCTCGCGCTGCAAATGTTCCAGCTTCCGGAAAATATCCCACTGGCGTCACTCAACGTTATTTCAAATACTTGCGTGACTCTGGGTGAATATGCTTCGTGTGTCATCGACGGTGATCATACACACGGGTCCAAACTGAGAGTGTTGGTGTATAATTTGGAAGCTGGGGAGAGGCGGGAGTACAAATGTGTGGCCAATACTTTGAACGCTTTCGGGAGCTCCAAGACCGTTCCTTGGCAGATTACCGTCAGGAGAGCTATCCGTGAGTGAATAGTATCTATGGTAGACTTGGTATTTGTATTACTTTTCAAAGTCACAGAGTCTGTCTCGGGGGGAAGGGGGGAAGTACAAAAATGACAGTTGGATGCGCGCGCGCGCGCGTGCGTGCGTGCGTGCGTGCGTGCGTGCGTGCGTGCGTGCGTGCGTGCGTGAGAGAGAGAGAGAGAGAGAGAGAGAGAGAGAGAGAGAGAGAGAGAGAGAGAGAGAGAGAGAGAGAGAGAGAGAGAGAGAGAGAGAGAGAGAGAGAGAGAGATATGGATGACCTGGTTTGCATTTGGAATATTTTTTTCGACTCAGTATGTGGGCTTTTTACTGTTCTCATTGTGAACGTCTTGTTAGTTTCTAATTCAAATGAATTTCTTAATTAACTGTTTTATAATGGCAATCTCTGATTTTAACGGTTCCATTTGTGAGCCTCCTAGAGTTGCTAAGATCTCTCTCTGTTTTCTCTCTTTAACCCCCCATCACCCTCCCCCATCCTCGTCTCTCTCTCCCCACAATCTTTCCTCCATCCCCTCTCCCCCCTCTCTCTCTTTCTGCGTTGACTGTGTCGTCTTTCTTTTCGCACGTGCGCGCATGTGTGCGATTTGTGTGTGTGTGTGTGTGTGTGTGTGTGCGTGTGCGTGTGCGTGTGCGTGCGTGCGTGTGTGTGTGCGTGTGCGTGTGCGTGCGTGTGCGTGCGTGTGCGTGCGTGCGCGCGTGTGTGTACGCGTGTGCGCATCACGATGTGTGTGCGCGTGTGTGGACACTCTGGATTGCATACACGTATTTCCAATGTAGCGTCCTAACACCTATTTGCTATGCTATGCCTATGACACCATGATCAATATTAATCAAAGGAAAGTTCAATATACTTGTAATCATAAAAACAATTAATAGAACTGGGAATATAACGACAACAAAAAATAACATCCGCAGTCGCTCGAGTTAAAATTACATTACTCGACGCCCAGCAACCTTCAATAAGGGAGATAAATGCTACAGTCTTCACGGAGCAAAAGGGAAGCAACTCCCTTTCGTTGGCAATTTTTTTCTTCTGTCTTATGGGTTCAGCCAACTACTGTATAGTAGCCGTAGAGCAGACACACTCACACAGAGTGGAGAGAGAACAGAATAAAGCAAGTTCGCCATGTTGACTGCGCACAGAATGGATCATCTCTGTCGGGTTTTGTCATCTTCCTCGTTCATTTTCATCGTCATCGTATCTTCATCAGCCTCAAATAGTAAGTGTTTTAGTTACTTTATGTTGTGGTTCAGTTGGTGTATGAATCGGTTTTTGAAAGATTTGGTGTAGAATGTTTTGAGAAGGTTTGTTTTGCTGGTGTGGTGTGGACTTGTATGAACATGGCTTCTGTGAGGGCTGTGTGCTGGACTGAAGTTGGTATTGATGTTGCGTGGTGGAGTCGCTGTTGAGAATGCCACACTGGTTTGAATCGTGTAAGGTTTTGTAAGAAAATAATGGACGTGAATAGCAGAGTTAACTAATAAAGTAATTAATAAATGAATTAATTGATGAATGAATGGATGGATGGTTGAATGAATGAATGATATAGATTTAATAAAATAATTTGATTTATAGTTTGTGCTATTCATCAAAGAGTGATAATGATTGTGTTTAGTGAGTATCTGCATGAGTGCTGCCATGCTATTGTTTATTAATTAGTTTTCATGATATATTCAACCGGTTTTTTTCATTACTGTGTAGAGTTTTGTTTTCATTTTCTGTGAGTTAACTTTTTATTATTTTTGTATAACATTCTTTTTAAGACGGAAGAAAATGCAGTGAATGTTTTCTTTTGAAATGTGTTCATTGCTGTGTTGCTTGTTATTTATATGTATTTCCTTTTTTGTAAGTAGGCCTAAATACAATCACTAATGTTCAATGATATTTAACATAGTGCATTGTTTGTTTATTAACTGTAAAAAAAGAAGTCAATACACTCATCTTATCTTCATCTCTTTATTTCCAGGTTTAATCTCGCGAGACTTCAAAGGGTTCCCGAGTCTGCAGGAAGTAGAATGCTCGCCGGGGGGGAACAACCTCAAACCGGAAGTGAAGCTTCTGGCTTTGCAAATGTACCAACTACCGGAGAAAACCCTCCTCGCGTCCATGAACGTCGTGACCAAGGAATGCGTGACTTTAGGGCAGTTTGCCTCTTGTGTGATGGGGGAGAAGGGGAGCAGTGGTCAGTCCAAGCTGAGGGTGTTGGTCAGTGATCTGAAGGAAGGAGAGTCCAGGGAGTATATGTGTACCGCCAGCACTTTCGATAACCACGGGTTGATGAAAGGATTTTCGTGGAATATCGTTGTGCGACGTAAAATTAGTAAGTTTTGTGTCCTTTACCGGCTTACGTATCCCTTGCTCTCCCTAATCTCTCTCCCCGTCTCTTCTCTGTTTCTCTCTGTCTGTCTGTCTGTCTGTCTGTCTGTCTCTCTCTCTCTCTCTCTCTCTCTCTCTCTCTCTCTCTCTCTCTCTCTCTCTCTCTCTCTCTCTCTCTCTCTCTCTCTCTGCCTTTCTCACTATCTCTCAGTCTTTCTCTCGCTGTCCCTCTCTCTGTCTCTCTCTCTCTTTCTCTCTCTGCCTTTCTCACTATCTCTCAGTCTTTCTCTCGCTGTCCCTCTCTCTGTCTCTCTGTCTCTCTCTCTCTCTTTCTCTCTCTGCCTTTCTCACTATCTCTCAGTCTTTCTCTCGCTGTCCCTCTCTCTGTCTCTCTGTCTATCTCTCTCTGTCTATCTCTCTCTTTCTCTCTCTGCCTTTCTCACTATCTCTCAGTCTTTCTCTCGCTGTCCCTCGCCTCTCTCTCTGTCTCTCTCTCTCTCTCACTCACATTCTCTCTTTCTGTGTTGTTCTCTCTCTGCCTTTATTTTTCTATCTCTGTCTCTGTCTGTCTCTGTGACTATGATAAACACTCTCTAGTCTCTCTGACTATCTCTGTCTATCTGTTTTCTTCTCAGTGTTGGTCAGTGATATGAAGGAAGGAAAGTGCAGGAATATAAAGTGTAAAGCCAGCCCTTTCTATAACTATAGTTTGAGGAAGGGGTTTTCGTGGAATGTCGTTCGGCATATAACAGTAGTACGTTTTCAGCTTTGCATTTTGTTTGCTGAATAATTATTATCTCTGTCTGTAATTCCGAGTGTCTGCGGGAAGAATCATTGTGTACAAGTATTACGAATGTAATAGTCTTACTCCTAGCCTACGTCTCGATATGTCTATTTGCCTGTCTCTGTCTGTCCCTGCCTCAGTTTGCCTGTCTGTCTTTTTCTCGTTCGCTCTCTCTCTCTCTGTCTCTCTCTCTCTCTCTCTCTCTCTCTCTCTCTCTCTCTCTCTCTCTCTCTCTCTCTCTCTCTCTCTCTCTCTCTCTCTCTCTCTCTCTCTCTCTCTCTCTCTCTCTCTCTCTCTCTCTCTCTCTCTCTCTCTCTCTCTCTCTCTCT
Organism: Phymorhynchus buccinoides; assembly: GCA_017654935.2. Classification (NCBI taxonomy): domain Eukaryota; kingdom Metazoa; phylum Mollusca; class Gastropoda; order Neogastropoda; family Raphitomidae; genus Phymorhynchus; species Phymorhynchus buccinoides. Next base: position 17,646,578 of record CM065713.1, read on the forward strand.
CTCTCTCTCTCTCTCTCTCTCTGTCTCTGTGTGCATGTGCACGCATAAGTTTACCATTCAAGAACTTTGATTGGTGTACAAAGAGAATACAGTGTACGTTTACGCGCTCGCGTGTGCGTGTATGCGTGTGCCCACGCACGTGTCTATGCGTGTTAAGAAACTGGTATGTTCAACGTTAAAGTAATTTGAAAATGCCTAGTTTTGTAATTGATAGACAGACAGACAGAGAGAGAGAGAGAGAGAGAGAGAGAGAGAGAGAGAGAGAGAGAGAGAGAGAGAGAGAGAGAGAGAGAGAGAGAGAGAGAGAGAGAGAGAGAGAGAGAGAGAGCCAGAGCGACAACTCGACATTTTATTGTCCATAGCAATACAGCTCTTAGGACAAGGGGGATAATGACAAAATATTATATCTAACAAATATGAAATAAGTATTAGACGAAAACAACATGCGCTTGCACACACACACACACACACACACACACACACACACACACACACACACACACACACACACACACACACACACACACGCGCGCGCGCGCGCGTTCGTATGCGCACGCTTACACAAACATAATACGTATAAATATACATCCACATAATTATGCAAAATTAATCATAGAAGTTAAATGGATAATTTTGAGATCAATAATGTGATTGTTCAATAATGTTTCTTCATGGCTGAGAGAGAGAGAGAGAGAGAGAGAGAGAGAGAGAGAGAGAGAGAGAGAGAGAGAGAGAGAGAGAGAGAACTCGGAACTCGGAACTCGGAAAATTTAATTGTACATTGGCCTTGGGCCACAATACAATATTTGGGAGGGCAGACAAGGGGTGAAAAAATAAATCATTCAAAATTATCATCAGTAGTAGACATTACAACAGCATGCACGGAGAGAGAGAGAGAGAGAGAGAGAGAGAGAGAGAGAGAGAGAGAGAGAGAGAGAGAGAGAGAGAGAAAACAAACCATGATAACACCCTTTTTACCAAGACTCCTTTGCTTTTCAAGGGAGATCAACTTGACTGTCTTCCCGACTCTTCAAGGGACATAACTGGCTGCTTTGCATTCAGCCTCTCTTTCACCACTAACATAACGCGTTCCCTTGTCGTGACGTGAACACTACAGATACAGTCTAGCTTTCGCCAGTATGGCCGCTCAGAGAATGTTTCTTCGTGTGGTGAATCTGTGGACAGTTTTATCGTTGGGAACTCTTCTCCAAGCTTCGGAATATGAAAACGGTAATTATGTACATTATCATCCAGACGTTAAACATTAAAATGGTGGTATTATTTAAGGTTTTAATACGGAAATGCAGTGCACATTTCATATAGTGTAATAGGGTTTGTGCTTGGCGGTTGTGGAGGGGTAGAGCTACTGGCTGCTCTCAGCAGTTCTATATTGATGCGGGTTGGGGTTGAGTTGGGGGCTTGCTCTTTTTGTTGCCATGGTGCATTTTTCGGGTTGCTTATATTTTATGCTACAAGACGCGTTGTGGCCTGTTGAATTAAAAATGATTTATTAAATCAGTCGAGTGAAGAAGTTGGGATAGGTAGTTTTATAAACTAACAGTGGCATTTAAAAAAAGTGAGTGAGGCTTATGTTGTACTGGTTAAAACCCCACTTGTCTTAACCGACTTCATGTAGGTGTTAGCAAATTCATGTAAGGTGTGTGTGGTGTGGGTGTGTGGTGTGTGTGTGTGTGTGTGTGTGTGTGTGTGTGTGGTGGGCGGGGGGGGGGGGGGGGGGGTAACGTACGAAATTGATTTTTTTAAATTATAATTTTTAGTAAATTATTAGCATCATGTCTAATAAGAGAGCCAGAGGGGTCTATTATTTGACCATTCTCCTCCCTCGATTTCTTTCTCTCTTTCTCTATTTACCTGCCCCTCTCTCTTTCTTTCTCTCTCTCTTATTTACCTGCCCCTCTCTCTTTCTTTCTCTCTCTCTCTATTTACCTGCCCCTCTCTCTTTCTTTCTCTCTCTTTATCTTTTGATCACTCCCTCTCCCTCCCCCCCTCTCTCCTCTAAAGCAAAAACCACTCATTCATTCATTCATTTATTCATTCATTCCGTCTCCCTCTCCCTCTCTTCCGCTCCCTTCTCCCATCCAATTCTCTCTCACCCCCCTCTCCCCTAGTTCCCACTAATCCCCGTCCTTTTGGTTAAAACATTCTAAACATGATGACGTCACCCCCACGGTCACCCACAGGCATGACCTCAGGTACTTTCAAGGGCATCCCCAGCCTACAGGAAGTGGAATGCACAGGAAGGAAGTTGTTGAAACCGGAAGTGAAGCTGCTGGCCCTGCAGATGTACGCGCTTCCGGGTCGCGAGCTCATGGCCACACTGAACGTGATCTCGAACAGCTGTGTGACGGTGCGAGACTATTCCTCGTGTCACGTGGATCACGGCGATTCGCACCGGTCCAAGCTTCGCCTGCTGGTGTCGGATCTGAAGCCCGGGGAAAGCCGGGAGTACATGTGCACCGGAAGCACCTTGGACTCCCGCTACGGCATGACGGAAACCTTGACGTGGAAGTTGGTGGTGACGCGTGACCGTAAGTAGCAAGGCTACAATAGGAAGCCAATGAATGAATGAAGCAAGCAAGCAATCCACAGTCACTCAATCGAGCAATCATTGAATCAATCAGTCAATTAACCACTCACTCACTCACTCAATCAATCAATCAATGAACCGAGAGATAAGCTAATTCATAGAAAAATGTAAACCCTACTCCACCAAAATAATCCCCACGAACTTCTCTTCTCAAATGTTTGTGAGCGAGTGTGAGTATACACGCGCACGTGCGTGCGTGCGTGCGTGCGTGCGTGCGTGCGTGCGTGCGTGCGTGCGTGCGTGCGTCTGTCTGTCTGTCTGTCTGTCTGTCTGTCTGTCTGTCTGTCTGTGTCTGTCTGTCTCTCTGTGTGTGTGTGTGTGTGTGTGTGTGTGTGTGTGTGTGTGTGTGTGTGTGTGTCTGTCTGTCTGTCTGTCTGTCTGTATCTCTACCTCTGTCTTTGTTGAGTTCCTCTCCTTTTCTCCGTCTCTCTCCTCTACTCCTCTCTTTCTCTCACTGTCTCTGTCTGCCTGTCTATGTTTCTGTTTCCGTCTGTCAGTCTGTCTATTTATCTGTCTCTGACTGTCTATCTGTCTGTCTGTTTGTCTCTCTCTGTCTGTCTGTCTCTCTCTCAAACACTTTCTCTGTCTCACTCTGTTATACACACACAGACACTTATCATGCACACACACATACACACACGCACGCGCACGCACGCATTCACAGAAAACATGCGCGCACACACCTGTGCACACACACACACACAAACACACATACACACACACGCAAACGCGCGCACGCGCACACACACAGACATACAGACAGACAGGCAGACAGACAAACACAAACACACACACACACACACACACATCACTCACACACACACACACACACACACACACACACACACACACACACACACACACACATACGCACGCACGCACGCACGCACGCGCACGCACGCGCGCACGCACGCGCGCACGCACGCGCACGCACACGCACGCACACGCACACGCACACGCACACACACACATACACACACACACACACACACACACACACACACACACACACACACATGTCCTTGTATTTTATTAACATTTTCGGAGCTCCTCGTAATTCGTACAAATTGAAGAGAGACAGAGAGGTGGATAACAGATAGAGCATTTTTAGTAGTCGAATAGTGTGTGTGTGTGTGTGTGTGTGTGTGTGTGTGTGTGTGTGTGTGTGTGTGTGTGTGTGTGTGTGTGTGTGTGTGTGTGTGTGTGTGTGTGTGTGTGTGTGTGTGTGTGTGTTCATGTGCGCTTGCGCACATGTGCGTAAGTGCAGTTTTGTATATGTACTTATGTTGTTTATGTGTCTGTGTGCCTGCGGATGATTGGTGGCCTCTGCAAATGGTACTTCATAAAACCCGCGTCGTTGCTAGGAAAAGGGAAATCACCGCTGCTGGCTTGTTGCAAAGCAAGGGAAGCAACTCGTCATCGAAAGGTTAGAGGCAAGCAAGCAGTAGAAGAAGGGGTTGTCGGGAACTGAGAGGGAGAAAGAGAGAAGAACAAGAACAGTTGGTCCGCCATCATGGCTTCAGTTAAGGCAGACTGTTTGTGGAAGTGTCTTTTCATTTTCGCCGTTTGTTGTCTTTCTATGGCTTTCTCGTCCCAAAGTGGTATGTATTGGATACAGAGTTTGAAGTTGAATCCGCTGGTGATTGTTTAGAACGTGAGAAGGTGATAGTTTGGGAATTGTAGGATTTGTGTTTGTGATTGCTTAGTTAATGCTAGCTAGCTAGTGGCTGTGTTGTGTGTGTAGCTTCCATCCAGCACAACACGAGAGACGACTATTGACTGGAAACAGTGAACTGTTGTAGGTTGAAAAGGAGAGCTTTGTTTGGGCATAAGGATGCGCATTAGTTTCTTTAATTTTATGAAATTTGGCCTGATGATGGTACATATACAATAGGAGGGGGAAATTACATTACCGAGGATTAAATGCATCAGGGATGATACGGGCTGTGTTTATTTAGTATGATGAATACTTCTTCACGTCCATATTATCATAATGCATTTTCAGTTGCAAGAAATCTGAGATAACTTCAGGTAGGGTTTTGGTAAGGTTCTGTGGAGGATTCGGGAGAGGGGGGATTGGAGGGTGGAAAAGCGATTTAAGAGAATAATATCGGATAACATGATCACGAGAGGTTTTTTTTTCTTGCTTTACGATAAAGAGTGAGTTCGTTCAAACTATTTTTTTTTTCTGAAACAGAAACAGAACTCAGGAATAGGGTTTCTTTCTTTGCTTAGGTGTTATCATGCATTATGTTAAAACAATCTTTAACAGACTAACTAACAATGTATATTTTCGTCACATGAAAGTGCATTAAAATGTGGTTTTGAAATACCGGGGAACAAGTAAAGTTCGCTATTAAGGCAACCATTTCAATGAATTTTTTTTTGGTTCAATATAAATTACCTGTTTTTATGCAACTTGAAGTCAAGTAATGTAGAGGTATAAATAATGTAAGTTAACAGG
>CM065713.1:17656649-17664149 GCA_017654935.2 Phymorhynchus buccinoides
GAGAGAGAGAGAGAGAGACAGGCAAACAGACAAGCAGACACACAGAGACAGAGAGTGTTTTTATATACGGACGTGTGCGTGCGTGTGTGTGTATATATATAATCCTTCTCTGAATCCACCAACATGGCATCCCATCTCTTCTACTCTCGAGGGATTGTAATTTTAGAACATTATTATTTTTGTTATTTTACATAAGATTTGTACCATTTCTTTTGAATTAAGTGCTGGTTTGCTTTTATTGTGGACTTTCAATCTGGTGCAAAGAGGACAACCATTCTCTTGTAGAAAGTCTTCTAGCTCAGCTTGAACATTCACGGTTGACATTCTTTGCAGGCCGACATGCAGACTGAAGAGTCTTTCACAAGACGAAGCAGCTGTCTTTGCATAGGCATTGTCTATCTCCCCCATTGGGAGAAAAAGTAAATCAGCACATTCTTTTCTTCTTTTCAGAACACGGAACAAATCGTAAAGTTAAAGTAAAAGTAATTGAGTTTCTTTCTTAGGTTCACAAACACATACATGTGAACATAAGAATACCTATACTAATGGAAAAAAGTTAGGGACCAGTCACACACACATGCACAACTTTCCAACCACGAATGGCAATGCAATTGTTTTTGGGCAAGCATTTAATTCATTATCTCGTCAATCAGAGTACCAAATTTCATTCCGATTTGATTATCCGTTTGCTTTCCGCGAGCCCTCAAACAACATAGGGGTTCAAAACGAAAATTGCAAGTCCTTCGACATGTTCAGTAGTGTGTGTGTCCACCACGATTCCTTTGGCATTCATCACATCTGCGCCTCATGGAGTTCACCAGCTTCACGAAGAACTCCTATGGGATGGCCTGCCACTCAGCACGAAGCATCTGGAGTAGGTGCTGGAGATTCATGGGGGGAGGATGATTTGCCCTCACCCGCCTATCAAGTTCATCCCATGCATGCTCTATGGGGTTGAGATCTGGGCTGCAGGCCGGCCAAACCAGCTTGACAACACCAGCCTGTTGGATGAAGTTGGTCACCACCCTGGCTCGGTGTGGGGTGGCGTTGTCATCTTGGAAGATGGCCTGGGGTCCCATTGTTGGAGCATCGGCAGGACGAGTGGGGCCACAATTTCGTCTCTGTAGCGCAGGCCTGTAAGATTGCCAGCCACGTGGTACAGGGGTGTCCTATGGCGAAGACTGAAAGCTCCCCATACCATGATGGAGCCCCCACCAAAGGCCACCCTCTCCTGGATGGTGTTGTCCTGGTAGCGTTCCCCCTGCCGTCTCCAGACTCGCTCCCGCCCGTCAGAGTGGTGCAGATTGAACCTGGATTCGTCGCTGAAGAGCACCTGGGCCCACTCTTGGCGATTCCACCTCGTGTGGCGGCGACAGAAAGCTAGGCGAGCCTGCCGATGTGCCGCTGTCAGCCGTGGACGAACAGCTGGACGACGAGAACGGAGGCCAAACGCACGAAGGCGGTTTCCAACAGTCTTCTGGCTGACGTTGGTGTTAGTTGCCGTCCGCAGCTGCGTTCTGATAGTGTTTGCAGAGACGTTTCGTTGCTGCAGAGCTTGTCGTTCAACTAAGCGATCCTCTCGTGGTGTTGTCTTCTTTGGCCGACCGGATCTGGGCCGCTCCATGACGCTGTGGGTGTCCTGGTAATGCTGGTGCAGCCTCACAATGACTGAGTGGGAGACCTGAAGGCGTCTGGCCACTTCTCGCTTCGAAACGCCATCTTGCAGCCACGCAATGGCTCGGCTCCTGTTGAAGTTATCAAGCTTCAATCTGGCAGGCATAGTGAGAAGACAGTGGGTAGCAAATTGGCGGCAGGTTTTAAAGGCAAACTGTTGACAACAGTTCACACTCAAACAACCACCCTTGCACGTGCATAACGAATTTTCCATTTGTACATGCCCTAGCTTGTCCTAGGCATTTTGGGAAAAGGTGCATTTTTCTGCAGTTTTGTTGTTTCTGACACGTGCCATAGATGAGTGAGGGAGAATCTCGTGCACGTTTCCTGCTGACACAGATTCGTTCAATCTTTTATGAGTAAAAATTGGCAACCATTTGGTTTCGCTAACAAATAAATAGGGAGATATACAAAAATTAAATTAACAGGTGGTTTCAGTAACTGGTCCCTAACTTTTTTCCATCAGTATATTTACATCCCTTTGGATACTATTTCAGTTGCCGGCTCTCTCTGGTCGTGTCGCTTATTTGTTAAATTTTGGAACATTCTTATGTTCACACTTTTACTTAAGATTTTTATCATTTCTAATTTACCTGAGTGCTGGTTTGGTTTTTTGGAGCCTTTTACCAATATACAGGAAGAAACATTCCATTTGTGGAACAATCTTCTTGTTGAGGGGAGAGTAGTTATATAACACAAAAGGAAAGAAAACTCCAACAAATCCGTGGTGGTTCCAATTTTAATTTCAGGCTTTTTATATACTGTCCAAAAAAAGATACGCATAACTTGTAGGCCTTGTCAAAATTTCTTCTTAATTTCAAAACTTAACAGAAAATCATACAATGCGATTTTCGTTTTGAAATTTGACACGGTGATAGCTGAATGTATGGAGAGTGCATGTGCATCCTCAAATCATTCAGTCAGTTGATATCCTTGGGTGTGAGGGCTGTCAAAACAGTAGGGTGTGACCGCCTTGAACAGCAACAAGTGCTTGGGACACCATCTGCATGGGACTCGATCAGACGGCGAATGTCTTGCTGTGGGATGAAGTCCCACTCCTCCTGCTGTGCTTTCAACAACTTGCGGTGATTCACTGGCACATCTTCTCGGCCATGCACGCGTCTATCCAGTTCATCACTGAAATGTGTTATTTTGGGTTCATGTCTGATGATATGGCTGGCCAGAGAATTTCGTGGAGGTGATTGTCGGTGAGCAGCTGGGTGCCTAGTCGCACAGTATGAGGGCGAGCCTTGTCCTGCATGAACACAGCGTTAATGTCGTGCAGAAGAGGAAGGACGTGTGGACACAGAATGTCCTTAGGTAGTGCTCTGCAGTTAGGCGCCCTTGCACCAGCACTAAGGGATTCCCTTTCGTAGACATTTGCGAACAAGGTGTTAACTCTGTGTTCACGAAATTGCATGAACTTATATCCATGCATGGCACGTGGGCATGAAAAAATCGCTTTTCTGACATTTTAGGCACTGTGTGCGCATGCGCTTGAGCAGAGAGAAACATTGACAGTGATCATGACAAGGACCACTGGGTGAACACTTCTAGCAGTTTGGAGGATATGCGTGCAGCAATACAATGACGGAAACAACATTTTTGAAAAGTATGGTTTCTTTTTTTGGACAGTATATATATATATATATATATATATATAAAATAAATAAATCCTATAGACCGGTGATCACCATCTATATACATGTATACATGTATACATGCCTATGTTCACACATACATGTATATGTCACGGGAAATATTGGAATCCGGGAAAATTCCGAATTTTCCCTAGTTTGGGAAAATTCCGAATTTACCCGGGGAAAATCGGAATTCTGATTGGTCTCTGATAGGTCTCCCGGACTGGTCTCGGTAAAATTCAGAATTCTGATTTTTCCAGGGAAAATTCCGAATTTTCCCAAGCTGACAACGAAGTGACATTAATTGTGTGTGAGAGAAACAAACTTGCACGGTTTTCATGTCCTGTTCTTTTTGTTATGAAATTAAACACCCATACGCCTTCACAAAATATTATGGAACACCTGTAATGAACTTGTAATGGAAAGGTATCGCTAAAATCTGATATAATTGATACACTATTCATATTTTGTGGAGTAATTTACCAATAAAACTTCTCATGCTTAGCTGTATTTAATGTGGAATATTCGACATATAAGGCACAAATCCATAATTGATAGTTAGGTGTGTTTGTGCACGAGTTCCTAATGTATTTGTGTTAAGTGCATTGTGATCACTTCAAAATAATTTGAACTCTCCGTGTTTTTGAATTGTAAGAAGATTCAGTTGTATGCTGGCTGCTCGTACAAGAAGGAAGAATAATGGAGAAAAAACAATTATGTGATTTTATCACTTGCAATCATGTAGTTTTTCCCCATTAAATCACGTTCATGTTATTTGCTTAATACAGCAATGATCTCCCTCTTTCCCCGAGCTTAGAGAGAGGGTAAGAGGGAGACACAAAGAGAGAGGGGGGTTTGAGAGAAAGAGAGAGGGAGAGAGAGAGAGAGAGAGAGAGAGAGAGAGAGAGAGAGAGAGAGAGAGAGAGAGAGAGAGAGAGAGAGACTTTTATTGCTGTTACACATGATATAACTAAGAAATGTTGTGATGTGTTTTTTAACCTGACCTTTTTACATTTATGTGATTTTATCACTTGCAATCATGTAGTTGTTTTCATTAAAACTCAAGACCTGTTTTCGAGACGTGCATTGTTATAAGCCAACACTGGATGTGTGAAATCACAAAAAATCTCCGCTTCTCCGCCTATCAGCATGCCTCTCTCTCCCTCTCTCCCTTCCTCTGTGTCTCTGTCTGTCTCCGTCTCTTTTTCTCTTTTTCTCTCTCTGTGTCTATCTGTCTCTATGTGTCTCTGTCCCTGTCTCTGTCTCTCTCTCTCTGGTTTGGTATGGCATGCAGCTACTTGCCTGGGAAAATTCGGAATCTTCCCGGGAAAATTCGGAATCTTCCCAAGGCTGGTAAGATTCCGAATTTTCCCGGGAAAATATCGGAATTCGGAATTTTCCAATATTTCCCGTGACATACACACACACATATATGCAGAAAAAGATACAGAAAAAGATAACAGCCGCACAAGCCAATCTTCCCACTCCACACAACTCTGTAGGACTAAAAAGTTGGTGCATTTGAAATGCCGAATTGATGAAACTTTTCTGTGTCTAATGTCTGAATTTGTGAACCTCAGAAGCAAAACAAGTTAACGTTATCTTTATGAAATGTTCTGTGCTCTGTTTGACATTTAAATTTTTTTTTAAATAAAATGTGCTGATTTACTTTTTTCCCCAATGGGGGAGGGACAGTGCCTTATGCAAAGACAGCTGTTTCGATCTAGAAGATCTCATCAGTCTGCATGATCGGCCTGCAATTTGACTGTCCAGTGGATGTCAACTTGAGCAAGGGATCTGCCAGTCAGGATGGCCTCTAGAGGAGGTGTACCAATGGACCAGCGATCACCATCAGATGGTGAACTATGCAGGACAGTTGAGTCAAGTAATACAGGAAAAGATAACAGCAGCACAGCCAGACTTCCCACTCCACACAACTCTGTAGGACTGAAAAGTTGGTGCATTTGAAATGCCGAATTGTATGGCGCGCCGAATGACCAAAACTCGATCTAGCAGTTCGACAGAGTTTAAAAACCCTATCGAACTGTTAGATACAGTTTCTAAACTATAGCTAGCAGTTAGATAGAGTTTCAAAACTCTGTCGAGCAGCTAGATACAGTTTCTTGTCGTAAAACTCTTATCGAACGCGCCATTTTGATACTTTTTTTAAACAAAGCATTTCATTGGTAGATAGGACTAGTATCTTTGACTGTGACCTACACCTAGCCTAATAGGTGGCATTCTACGAACTCGTTTAGCGGCTTCAATTACAGATGAAACGCCGGGAAGATTCGCTCGTTGAAATCGTTCAGCTGCCATGTTTGTTTGACTACATGTAGGGGCCTAGGCCTATCGTCTTATTCAAATTCACGGGTCACTGCCCTGCCAAGGCCACAAACTTGTTGCTGAAGCCATGTACCAATCAGAAATCGCGATAGAAAAACTATATCTCGATAGGGTTATTTTGTGGAAACCCTATCTAGCTGTTCGACAGAGTTTTAAAACTCTATCGAACAGCTAGATAGGGTTTTCAAACTCTATCGAACTGATAGATACAGTTTCGAAACTCTATCGAACAGCTAGATAGAGTTTTGTATCTTTGGCGCGCCATAGAATTGATACAACTTTTCTGTCTAATGTCTTAATTTGTGAACCTCAGAAACAAAATCATCATAAGATTAAGAAATTGTTTATGATTACTCGAAGGTGGTTATTATTTGAAAAGAGTGTAAACATCAAAACGTGTCGGTGTGTCTGTTTGTCTCTCTGTCCGTTAGTCTGTCTGTCTCGCACTCTCCCTCTCTCGGTGTGTAGATGTGTGTGTGTGTGTGTGTGCGCGCGTGCGCGCGCGCGCGCGTGTGCGTGTGCGTGTGCGCGCCTTTGTGAGGGGAGGAGGGCAGATGAATGTATGTATGCGTGTGTGCGTGCGTGTGTGTATGTGCGTGTGTGCGTGCGTGTGTGTGCGTGTGTGTGTGTGTGTGTGTGTGTGTGTGTGTGTGTGTGTGTGTGCGTGTGCGTGTGCGTGCGTGCGTGTGCGTGTGCGTGCGTGCGCGCGTGTGTGTGTGCGTGTGTGTTTGTGTGCGTATGTGTACGTGCGTGCATGCGTGCGTGCGTGCATGTGTGTGTCGTGTGTGCGCGCGCATGCCCGCGCATGCCTATGTTCACACATAGCTGCGCATTTACTAAGCTTGAACGTTCTATCAAAACAAAACTACAATAACAAAAATATTAACAACTAAAACACCCGTCCACGTTTTCATTGTAACATTGTAAAAGGTTTGAGGTCGCAACAATCCGAAGTCTTCGTCTCTAATGATGACTCAAGGGAGAGAAGAACGGGTGACTTCACACGAAGCAAGGGAAGCAACTCGATGACGCTATGCAAGCATGCTTACTACGTCACCAGTAGAGTGGCTGTGTGTGGCGGCTGCAAGTTCACCGAGAGGGAGAAAGAGAGAAGAAGACAGTCAGTCAGGCCTAGTTGTTGTCGAATCCGCCATGATGGAACTACACAGTGCAAAGAAGCTTTGGATTTTTCCTTTTGTGTTTTCCATCTGTTTTCCTTGTGCTGCATCCGAAACCTATAGTGGTATGAAACAGTGAATGGTTTGGGAGCAATAGTCCATAACTTATTTGAAATCAAAACGGTACTGTTACTCCAATTTTGATAAACGTTGAAACGGGATCGTTTCAGCTAGAAGCTACTTGTACCAGCGAGCTTGGCTTGCTCTTGCCTGGGTGTTAGTTAAGCATACAAGCGAAGCTCAAGAGTGATTGTAAGTTAGTTTGCTCGACGCTATAATTGATGTGCTAGAGTAAAAGAAATCGTTCTTCTTATTGTAAATAAGGTTTTAAATTAATGCTGATGAATACTTATAATGATTTGGTTATAAACCTGTCGATTTATAAGTCTAAAATGGAGGCAGATCGTTTGTCACTAAAATATAGATCTGTTATAGTTAGTAGCGATTACCACTGGGACTGTTCTCTTTCTTGTTACATTGTTTCTTGTAATGTAATTGAGCTTAACATTATTTATGGAAAAGAAAGAAAGGATCGTTCGCTAGTGCTGGTTTTAATTTAAAGCCGGAATAGGTTTTGGTTATGAATGTCGTTTTTTTATATTCAAGTTTAAGGGGCTGAAATAAGCCAAACAATGCGAATGTTGTAGTTTTCAAAAATGATA
>CM065713.1:17669149-17674149 GCA_017654935.2 Phymorhynchus buccinoides
AGTTGTCTATCGTTGTGTGCACGTGAGGGAAGATTGAATAAGAGGTTTGTGCTGTGTTTTGTGGTGTGTGTGTGTGCGTGTGCGTGTGTGTGCGTGTGCGTGTGCGTGTGTGTGCGTGCGTGTGTGTGTGAGTGTGTGTGTGTGTGTGTGTGTGTGTGTGTGTGTGTGTGTGTGTGTGTGTGTGTGTGTGTGTGTGAGCATGCATGTGTGCATACTTGCATGCTTGTGTGTGTTTTGGTTTTGTGGGTTGTGTGTGCACGCATGTGTGTGTGTCTGTGTGCGTGTGTGTGTGTCTGTCTGCGTGCGTACTTTGTGTGTGAGGGTGTTTGTGTATGTGTGTTGGTGTATGTGGTCAGTTCGTGTGGCTTGGTTGTTGTTGCTTATTGAATGGGGGATGAACGAGTCGGTGTCGATAAATGTGTTTGTATGTGTGATAGAGAGAGAGAGAGAGAGAGAGAGAGAGAGAGAGAGAGAGAGAGAGAGAGAGAGAGAGAGAGAGAGAGAGAGATGCTTTGTATAATGAGTTGTTGCTGGTTGGTGTAATTCTTGAATTCTGTTTTTGTTGTCTTATTTGTTGATGAATAATTGATTGTAAAGCGCTTTGGGCTCATCTGAGGTAAAGCGCTATATAAATGTACTATTATTATTATTATTATTATTATTTTATTTATTGATTATTTTCGCGTGGAAAATCCGGATGTACTGTGCACCAGGCCTTACTCTCTCTGTCTCGCTCTGTCTGTGTCTCTCTCTGTCTCTGTGTGTGTCTCTCTCTGTGTGTCTGTCTGTCTGTCTGTCTGTCTGTCTGTCTGTCTGTCTGTCTGTCTGTCTGTCTGTCTGTCTCTCTCTCTCTCTCTCTCTCTCTCTCTCTCTCTCTCTCTCTCTCTCTCTCTCTCTCTCTCTCTCTCTCTCTCTCTCTCTTTGTGCTGAGAGAGCACTAATTGTAGCCTTTTTCAATTGTGTCTGTCTCTGTCACCCTCCCTGTCTCTCTATCTCTGTCTGTCTGTTTCTCCCTCTCTCTCTCTCTCTCTCTCTCTCTCTCTCTCTTCTCTCTCTCTCTCTCTCTCTCTCTCTCTCTCTCTCTCTCTCTCTCTCTCTCTCTCTCTCTCTCTCTCTCTTCTGGCAGGTTTGGAATCATTCGCGCTGACACGCACACATGCATACACACAAACACACACACGCGCACGTACGCACACGCACGCACGCACACACGCACACGCACGCACACACACGCACACACACACACACACACACACACACACACACACACACACACACACACACACACACACACACACACGCACACACACACACACACACACACACACACATTTTATTATTTGCATACTCATGAACTACCCCAACAGACTAATGCACACATACAAATGCAAAACATTTCGTACCAACACACTTTGTACTACATCAAGCAGAACCTCGAACAAAGCATCATCATTCCAGGGAAGAAACTCGTGATGACTTCTCACAATTCAAGGGAAGTAACTGAATAGCTTTCTAGCTGCTGTTGTGACGTCACTCTGCTCGTGGCAGAGTTTGACTGTTTCGTTCTCCAACAAAGAAGAGTGGAGAAGACAGACACAGAGAGAAGGCAGTTAGTTGGTTAGGTCGCCATGATGGCTACGCACTGTTCAAAATGGCTGTGGATTTATCCATTTCTGTTTTCCCTCTGTTTCTGTGGTGCTGTGTCCGAAACGTCTTCTGGTAGGTTTCCTATCACATTGGTTTTTAATTATCAACAAGAAATTGTGACTAGTTAAAGCCTTAATTTTGTTTCTGGGTTAATTTTCAAAGAGGAATTGTTCGCCTTAGAAAGCTAGCTTGCTTCCTGGCTTGCCTGGCTTTGCCTGGGTGTTAGTTGTAAACGTGAAAGCTTCAAGGCTCACAGTTGTCATAGGCCTATTGGTGGTTTTGTCAGGTTCTCGTTTTTTGCGCCCGTTGGATAGTCTGAGGTGGACTTTGAAAACGATTTTAAATTATTTATAATCGTTCACATTTTGTTTATGAAATTGTTTATACGGTGTTGAGCGCAGTATATTTGGGTAGTAGTTTTGTTGTTAGTGATTTCCTGGTAACTATGAGATAGTCGTGTGGTTTTTTTCTGGTGTTATAAGGGGAAGACTTGGTTGTGTTTAGAAATTAAGTTTTATTTTATTTTCACAGAACAGAGATAACACTTTTAGCCTCTAATGTTAAAGAACACAAATCGTAGCTAGATATTTTTTAAACAAAGGTCTAGCCTATTTTAGCATAAAAAGGTATGACTAGTCAGTCCTAGCTACTTATCCTTTTCTCTCAAGGAATGACGTCACGTGACTTCCGGGGCATCCCGGCCATACAGGAAGTGGAATGTTGGGGAGCCGATTTGAAGGCAGACGCGAAGTTAATTTCATTAAAACTTGTCAAACTACCCGAATCTACCGTGTTGGCTTCAGTGAACGTTATAACGGACACGTGCATGACGTATTCTGAGTACGCCTCGTGCGTGATCCACCCGACAGAGAGTCACGGGTCTCTATTACGGGTGTTGGTGCACGATCTGGGTCAGGGGGAAAGCAGGGAATTCGGGTGTACTGCTAACACCGTCACACCGCAAGGAGATGCTGTTTTCAAAAATTGGAAGATTGTTGTGAAGAGAAAATATAGTAAGTAATGTTCGTCAGTGTGTGTGTGTGTGTGTGAGTGTGTTTGTCTGTGTGTCTGTGTGAATACGTGTGCGCGCACGCGTGCAAGTAAGTGTGTGTGGATGTGTGTGTGTGTGTGAGTGAGTGTGTTGTTCTTCAGTTTAACGTCCTTCCACTTAAAGTGATTCAGACAGATGTGTATGTGTGTGTGTGTATGTGCGTGTGTGCGCACCTTCGCTCATATACAAGCATGCATACGTTGTGTGTATGTGTATGTTTGTGTGCGTGTGCGTGTGTGACTGCGCATGCGAGTTTACGTGTAAGCAGTTGTGCGCGTGCGCCTGTGCGTGCGCGCGTGTGTACGTGCATGTGTGCATACACGGGTTCTTATTTGACCAGTTGGCTTTGTGTTCATAATGTAGCTGCCCATGTTCCTTCAGTGCTGTGTATGGGTTTGTGCATTCCACTGTTTATGCTGCGTGTTACAATGTAGTGTTAAGAAGTAAAAAAAACCACACCAAAAACTTGTGGATATTGTGCCGAAAATACCATAATAGCCCTTCATCATACTTATTTTCATATTCTTGCACTTATCTTTCAGATTTAATATGTTGCGCGTAATATGCGTTCCTGCGCAGTTCACGAAACACGCAGCGGGTTTGTGTATTACGTGAACTGGGCAACGCTGTTGCTAAGTTCGTGAATTACGCACTCAAAGCCATTTACTAGTTTGATAACATTTTAAAAAGTCTTCAACAAAATAATCCACACCATTTTAATTAAAAGTAAAGTTAAAATATCAACGGATTAAGTTAATCATGATTATGATGATTAATGAGAGAGAGAGAGAGAGAGAGAGAGAGAGAGAGAGAGAGAGAGAGAGAGAGAGAGAGAGAGAGAGAGAGAGAGAGAGAGAGAGAGAGAGAGAGAGAGAGAGAGATTAATTATTAGATAGTATCCACATTTTATCCCCGTGGCAACGACATTTCATTAACGGGGGGACAGACAACGGACTTTGTATTTCACCGTTTCCGTCATTGGATGACGTGTGGTTTTCATGGCCATTGTCATTGTTGGTTTATGTGTGTTTCTTCCCCCTTGGATTGAATTATAATTACTGCTCACTGATTGACTCATGAGTGGCGGCATTCAATCTCTCGGCCACCATCGTGTATTTGCTGTTGCTTGTTTTCTCACAACATGATCAACGTCTGCAAACGAAGCAATGATACGTTTCCCTCGTCTCCTTCCCCTGTTCTCTCCCTTTTGAAGATGTCGATGACTGTCTTCATGGTCCTGTGTCCAGAGAGACAGAACTTGCACATCCATGGTGCTTGCTGACGCCGAAATGACAACTTCTGCATCAAGCACTAATACATCAAGCACTAATACATCAAGCACTAATACATCAAGCACTAATACATCAAGCACTAATACATGAAGCACACCAATCAATACCTGTTTTTTTTAAATATTATTATCATTCTCTAACTTTTGTTTTAAAGCACGTGAATTGTCTTCAGTTAAAACGAGAATAATTACTTCAAACTTCTGCTCACTTTTGCTGTGCTTCCATGACTTTAAAAACCACTCCACTCTATGGCTGGAAACTGGGGAAATAGAACGAACATATCGATGGCTTGGAGTCAAAACGGACTATCTTTAGATAGTCCATTGACATATTATTGAACTTAGTACGAAAACTGCTACCTTGTATCAAGAAAATACTGCAGAAATATAAAAAGCAAAACCCCCTTTATATATTTCTGCAGTCATTGTTTGATACAATTTATTAATTTTTGTAATAGGTTCAATAATACGTCAATGGACTATCTAAAGATAGTCCGTTTTGACTCCAAGCCATCGATATCTTCCGTTAGCCGATTATGAGTTATTGTAATTATGAGTTTATTTTAGCGTCAATGAGTTAGCTAGCTCTCTCTCTCTCTCTCTCTCTCTCTCTCTCTCTCTCTCTCTCTCTCTCTCTCTCTCTCTCTCTCTCTCTCTCTCTCTCTCTCTCTCTCTCTCTCTCTCTCTCTGTGTTTGTGCTGAGAGGGCACTGATTGTAGCCTTTTTCAATGGTGTCACCCTCTGTCACTGTCTCTTGGTCTCGGTCTCTGTCTGTCTGTCTCTCCCTCTCTTTGTTTCTGTCTCTCTTTCAATTGTGTCTGTCTCTGTCTCCCTCTGTGACTCTGTCTCTCGGTCTCTGTTGGTCTGTCTGTCTGTGTCTCTCTCTCTCTCTCTCTCTCTCTCTCTCTCTCTCTCTCTCTCTCTCTCTCTCTCTCTCTCTCTCTCTCTCTCTCTCTCTCTCTCTCTCTCTCTCTCTCTCTCTCTCTCTCTCTCTCTCTCTCTCTCTCTCTC
>CM065713.1:17684149-17686649 GCA_017654935.2 Phymorhynchus buccinoides
GGCATGACGTCACGGGACTTCCGGGGCATCCCAGCCCTACAGGAAGTGGAATGCTGGGGAGCGGATTTGAAAGCGGACGTGGAACTGGTTTCCCTAAAATTGGTCAGGTTACCAGAATCCACGAAACTAGCTTCACTCAACATGATCAAAAGCACCTGTATGACATATTCTGATTATTCCTCGTGTGCTGTGCACCCTACGGAGAGTAGGAGGTCTAAGCTTCGTGTCCTTGTGCATGACTTGAAGGAGGGGGAGAGCAGGGAGTATGGATGTACGGCGCATTCTGTGAACGCCCAGGGAGACCCTTTGTTGAAAAACTGGACCATTCTTATCAGAAGGGATAGTAAGTGTGTTAAACTTCTGTCGTTTTGTCATGGTTGTCTTTGGCATTTTTTCTTCTTCTTCTTCTTCTTCTTCTTCTTCTTCTTCTTCTTCTTTCTTCTTCTTCTTCTTTCTGTGTCTCTGTTTGTCTCTCTCTCTCTCTCTCTCTCTCTCTCTCTCTCTCTCTCTCTCTCTCTCTCTCTCTCTCTCTCTCTCTCTCTCTCTCTCTCTCTCTCTCTCTCTCTCTCTCTCTCTCTCTCCCCCCCTCTCTCTCTCGCCAGACCCCCCCCACCCCCCTCCTAAGATTTAAGTTACATTGTTAATCACCATCCTAGCATCCATATCGTCTTTGCTTCATTTTTACGCAGAAGTGCGTGCGTGCGTGCGTGCGTGCGTGCGCGTGCGTGCGCGCGCGCGTGTGTGTTTATGTTTGTGTGTATTTTGTCTCGTGCATTGGTGTTTCTTAACTATATGCAGCATCAGCAACGTCTTAAATCGTAGCACTGACATTCTGCCGATATGTCTGTCTGTCTGTCTGTTTGTCTGTCTGTCTGTCTCTGTCTCTGACTCTCTCTCTCTCTCTCTCTCTCTCTCTCTCTCTGTCTACCCCCCTCTCTCTCTCTCTCTCTCTCTCTCTCTCTCTCTCTCTCTCTCTCTCTCTCTCTCTCTCCTCTCTCTCTCTCTCTCCTCTCCCTCTCCCTCCATCTCCCTCTCTCTCTCTCTCTCCTTTGTGTTGAGAAAATGCCCCAACAGTTCTGTGCAATAGGAATAGTATTTCGAATATAATAATTCTTCGAATCTAATCAAGTTCTTTTGCACACACACACACACACACACACACACACACACACACACACACACACACACACACACACACACACACACACACACGCGCACGCGCGCGCGCATACACACACACACACACACACACACACACACACACGTACACACACACACACACACACACACACACACACACACACACACACACACACACACTAAGTGAGTGAGCGAGAGAGAGAGAGAGAGAGAGAGAGAGAGAGAGAGAGAGAGAGAGAGAGAGAGAGAGAGAGAGAGAGAGAGAGAGAGAGAGAGAGAGAGAGAGAGAGCTCTGTCAGTTCTCGATGGGGGGGGGGGACCTCTCACAAACGTTTAAAGGGAGAGTAGAACTGCTGACTTGAACCAGGTCAAGGGAAGCAACTCACGAAGAGTCTTCCTGCTTCTACGTCATCAACTGCTTCGCACCACACCACAACACACAGAGTGAAAGAGAGAAATAGACAGAGCAGAGCCAGCTAGGAGCTCAGAAACAAAGCTTGTAGTCCGCCATCATGGCTTCGTTTACTGTGGAAAGATTGTGGATTCTGTGTTGGATTTTTCTGGTTTTGTTTTCAACCACTATGGCGGATTCTAGCAACGGTTGGTCTTCATTGTTAATGTTTCAAGTTTTTCACCTATTTAGTTGTAGCTTAGTTTAAATTATTGTGTAGGAAGTGATTTTTTGGAGGGTGAAACGCTCTGTTGAAAATGTAGGCTTGATATGAGGAGGTTGTGTCAGTCTTGCCACTAAGACTGGTTGGTTAGCTGAGTGTTGACTGGTTGTGAAGATGGCGAATTAGAAAGGGTGTTTTTATCTTGATTTTAGTAGGATTTGCTGAATATTTTAGGCTACAATGAGACGTTTAAGTTTTTAAGGACACAATTTAATTGTTGAGAAGGTGGTTGCTAGTTTTGTTGGATGTATAAAGCTAGTTACATGAAGATTTTTGCTATTAAGAATACTCAGCATAGAAGGAAACTGTCCTTAAAAGTTTAATGGGTTTCCTTTATTTGCCTTTGTATGCTTTGTGTCAGTTGTGTTTCAATGAGAGTTTTGTGTTTTTGAAGGTAACCTTGTCGAAAATAGCGAACAAGAAAACCAAGGTCATTTCATGTTTAATTGATTTTGGAACGACAGTTTTCCTTGCCAAAAGACGCGTTTAAGAGTCAATAAATTTGCGATTCAGTTCACACTACCTAATATCTTCCTTGTGAATATTTTGCAACACAGTAATTGATGAAGTTGTTAAAATCATCATTGTGTCAGTTGCTTCCGTCAAACAATACTGATAAAGCTTCATTTTGTTGTCTGTCTGTTAAGATCTGTGTTTAGGCCGAAGTCAAGATTGGGAAGGCGATG
>CM065713.1:17691649-17694149 GCA_017654935.2 Phymorhynchus buccinoides
CCTCTCTGTCTGTCTGTGTGGGTATAGTTCTATCACCGTATTTCAAAGTCCACTCCTCTCTGTCTGTCTGTGTGGGTATAGTTATATCACCGTATTTCAAAGTCCACTCCTCTCTGTCTGTCTGTGTGGGTATAGTTCTATCACCGTATTTCAAAGTCCACTCCTCTCTGTCTGTCTGTGTGGGTATAGTTCTATCACCGTATTTCAAAGTCCACTCCTCTCTGTCTGTCTGTGTGGGTATAGTTCTATCACCGTATTTCAAAGTCCACTCCTCTCTGTCTGTCTGTGTGGGTATAGTACCGTATTTCAAAGTCCACTCCTCTCTGTCTGTCTGTGTGGGTATAGTACCGTATTTCAAAGTCCACTCCTCTCTCTCTGTCTGTCTTTGTCATTCCGTTTTTATATGTTTCTCTCCAATGTCAACTTTCCCCATTCTATCTTTGTGTCTGCCTGTCTGCCTGTCTCTGTCTCTCTCTTTGTGTCTCTCTGTCTCTCTGTCTCTCTCTTTGTGTCTCTGTCTCTCTCTCTCTGTCTCTCTCTCTCTCTCTCCCCCACCCCCATCTCTCGCTATATTATATATTACACAACATTATTATCCATTGGTAGCGTGCTTTGCGGATGTGTTACTGGTCTGCATTTATTTTGTCTATTTTTGCTCAGACACGCAGATAAGCATGCATACACACTGCACTGATGTTGCACATACTCATAGACCGACGCATGGATGAACACGTATGCCTCACACTTATGCACACGCGCGTGCGTGCATGCACACATGTACGCATGCACATACACAGACAGAGAGAGAGAGAGAGAGAGAGAGAGAGAGAGAGAGAGAGAGAGAGAGAGTGAGAGTGAGTGAGTGAGTGAGAGCGAGTGAGTGAGTGAGTCAGTGAGTGAGTGAGTGAGTGAGTCTACTCGTTATGTGACGATACAGTGAACACGTTCCATTCTGCCAGTGAAACAAACATCAGCTATGATCTCAGGCAGTCGGGAAATCATCCAGAGAATAGTAATAACGTCATCTTGGTATCAAAATCTCTCAACATACATAATAATATAAATGTACGAAAGTATGTGGTGATAATTTGTCTTGAAAATCTAGGCCAATGTTCTCCTTTATTGTCCTTTACAGCATGTAACAGTACTGATGCTGGAGAATAGAGAAAACAAACAATAAAACAAAACGTCATGCAATAATATTTATGCTGGGAAATAGAGAATACAAACTGAACCCCCCCCAAAAACAATCGGAAATCATCAAAATGTGAATCCTCTTCAGTTAAAGGGAAGCAACCACTGTCGTCTTTCTTCTCCTCAAGGGAAGTAACTCACTCAACCAGGAGGCAGTATGAAAAAGAGAGAGACGTGAGGCTTTGTCATATCAGTGCAGTCTTGGTTGCAGACGAGACTATAACAACCTTGTGAGCCGCAGCCATGATGGATCATACACAGAGCATGAAATTGGCAGGGAAATTGTTGGTTTTTCATCTTCTCCTTGCGTTCAAATGTCTCGTTCACGGCTCTCAGAATGGTAAGTGGTTCATACTATTTAAACTGATGTCGTTGTTGTACAGTTATGTTGCAAATGCTGTGGTTATTTGTGTGTGGGATTGTAGTTACTGCGTTGAGACAGCGGAGGCAGTAGCTGTAGCAGCAGCACTGAGATCACTGACATGGCTTTGGTCCTGTGGGCTGATGTGTGTAGCCTTTGAGGCAAACAGTTCAAAATCTAAAGTTTTAGGGTTAAAGAATTTATATTAAATGTTTGGTTCTTTGTGTTTTTGTATAATTATACTATAAGCGGTTTAGTTGGGTTGGTCGCACGTATTTCACTAAGATTATGTTGGTGTTTGTTGTGAGTTTAAAAAATCAAGTGCTTGAATTTTGATGAGGGTTTAACCGCTGCTTGAGTTGAAAATAATAATGACTTATTAATTCACGTGTCTACGGTGTGTTTCAAAGCATTTATTGCGATATTTATTATTTGAATATGAATAAAATGGTTGACTTTAAAACCTATCGTTGATTTGAGCCATAAACGGAGTATGTAAGACCGTTCTGATTCATATTTTATCAATGAGGGCATATATCTTTCTAAATCAGCAGATATCTATTGTGTGTGCTGTTGAGAAGAAAAAGCAGAACGGTTTCTTGTTGTCATTGTTGTACTTTCACTTTAAACACTCATCAGATTTATCGAACAGAACGTTTTCCCGTTGTCATATTAGTTTTCAGGTAAAGTTATAAGATTTTACGGATTATTAATAAACGCATAGGATAAATGATATATATATGCATAAAAGCAAACATCAAAATGTAGCGGAGAGAAATATTTCAATACATGGACTGATTATGTCCATGCATAAAATTAGTCATGAAATTAGAGCGAGGTAATTACTTTAATTACGTCACTTGGTAACTTAAATAATTGAAGACAATTGATAATTATTATAATTGTGTATAGGATAATATGTTAATTTGTTTTTCACAGGAATGA
>CM065713.1:17699149-17704149 GCA_017654935.2 Phymorhynchus buccinoides
TCATGAGAACCCAGTGTTAATGACATTAAAAGGGTCCAGTGTCTCTCTCTCTCTCTCTCTCTCTCTCTCTCTCTCTCTCTCTCTCTCTCTCTCTCTCTCTCTCTCTCTCTCTCTCTCTCTCTCTCTCTCTCTCTCTCTCTCTCTCTCTCTCTCTCTCTCTCTCTCTCTCTCTCTCTCTCTCTCTCTCTCTCTCTCTCTCTCTCTCTCTCTCTCTCTCTCTCTCTCTCTCTCTCTCTCTCTCTCTCTCTCCGCTCAGACAGACACACAGTAACACACACATTCATTCTGCCCCCCCTCCCCTACTCTCTTTCTCATAAACCATAGACGTGTTCACGAAACATAATTTACTCCTGAAGTTCTGATAATTTGAAATGTAAGTGACTGAAAAAAATGAATACAGAAGATGAAAATCTGTTTAACGTCCTCCGGTCTGGAACAGACACATATGGGACATTAGTAGATATAAAGATGGTGGGGACGATCCTGGAGGCAATGCCCGGAGGCAGTGCAACACCAGGAAAGTCCCGAATTTTTAACAATACAGATGTGTATATTGTAATGTGCTATATACCATGCACAAAAAACTGAATACATAAATTTTGTAAATATATAAATAAATAAACTTGTATTTATTAATGTGAAACAATGGCGTTCTTAGAAGGAAAAAACAACGATAATCAGCTGCAAATGCATCATCATCATCATCATCATCATCATCATCATCATCATCAGATAAAACTTAAGTCATTCTTTTATCTCCCACACTTCGACCGTGTTCTATGGTCCAAGGGAAGGAACTGTTGTAAGTCTTGACACAACTCAAGGGAAGCAATTCATCCAAACCCTGCATTATAATCACTCCCGTTTGCAGCTAAAGGAACAGAGAGAAAGAGACTGAAGCTCTTCTACAACAGTTCGCCATGATGGCGTCACAAGCAAGAAACGTGAATTTCTGTGCTCGCCTTTTTCTTCTTTTTTTCATCACTCACGTCGTTTGGTGTTCTGAAAATGGTACGTGAAGATTAAGAAATTTGTTGGTGAAAGTATGTTAAATGTTATTTGAGCAAAATTAAGGGTTGTGCGTTGTAGATTTTGAAAGGGAAATGTTGAGGCCTTTAGCTGTTAACGGAGGTTGGGAAATGGCGCCGTGGTTGTATTGATGGCTTGGACTAACGGAGCAGAGCAAGGAACGTAAGAGAGGAACTTGGGCAGTAGGCTCTATTCATTTGGGTTGAAGGGGGGAGGGGGAGGGGGGCTTCCTCTATGTAATGCACTTTCTGGATTTTGTTAAATATTTGTAACCAATTGTCTTTTGGGATCAATCAGTTTTAAAGTAGGCCTATTTTCACTGCTTGGAAATATTACTCCTCAGTGCTGACAGCTCTCTCGTGGAACAAAGTTTTCAATATTTAAGAACTGGGTGAACTTCAGTTGAAATGGATGGTATTTCTGTAGGCGGTTAATGTGTTTGTAGCCTAACAACATAATTTCTTTCTTTTTTGTTGTTGAAATTCGGGTATATCTTTGAATTACAGAATTACTTTTCTCTTTGTTAGTTTTTATTTGGGGGGAAGGGGGGAAAGGGGTGTGTACGGGGTGGGGAAAGGGGAGAGAACCAAACGAGTGGGAAAAAATACGGGTTTCTATTTACTTATTTTCTTACCTCAAGGAATTATACCACTGGTATTTAACACGTGGTAAGATTTAACGTGGTGACAGCCCTGACATGGCCTTTGTTGTGGACGGGGCTATAATCTTAATCTTAATCTTAATCTTAATACCACTGGTAGGTACTTTTCGGGATGCTGCGTTGTAAAGGGTAACAGTTACAATCACCAGAGTAATAGTAAAAAAAGAAAAAGGAGGAAGGGATGTTGTATATTAAAAGTAAACAATAATAACAACAATAAACAACAAAAAATAAACGAAAAACAACCCCACACAACTTAGGCCAGTTCATTACATAAGAGTTGTTTTTAGAGCCCAGTTTCTCCTTCCAGGAATGACATCGCGCGACTTCCGGGGAATCGAGAGCATACAGGAAGTGGAATGCTGGGGAGGGCACTTAAACGCGGAAGTGAGACTCATTTCCTTGCAGCTTTTCCGGCTCGAAAATCCGTCTGGGAAATCGAAAGTGCTGGCCTCGCTCAACGTTCTGACCACCAACTGTATGACGTTCTCCGAGTATTCCTCGTGTCGGATTCACCCCTCGGATTCGCACCAGTCTGTGGTGAGGATGTTAGTGCACGACTTGACGGAAGGGGAGAGCAGAGAGTACGGATGTACCGCCAACACCGTCACCCCCTTGGGCAACTCCGTCTACGAGAACTGGAAGCTGTCGGTAGAACGCAAAAGTGAGTATGGTATCTAGCGACATGCCGTCACACGCGACTTGTTATCTCCTTTTGCGACCCCTAATACGCTAATGACCGGGGGCCAGTTGTCGCCATTTTCATTTTTCAAGCAATGACATAAGAGGGGCCCATCCGCCATCTTGGGATAAGCAGGGCGCCGCATCCAACTTGTTCATTTCTTACATTTATCGCAAGATGGTGGCTACGACGACAGCTGGTATCGAGCAATGGTCTAGGGAAACAACAAGAAGACAAACTGTGGAGAAACTATGTGTATGTCCGTTATTACGTCTGTATGGTTGTAAAATACCAATCTCTCTCTCTCTCTCTCTCTCTCTCTCTCTCTCTCTCTCTCTCTCTCTCTCTCTCTCTCTCTCTCTCTCTCTCTCTCTCTCTCTCTCTCTCTCTCTGTCGCTCGCTCGCTATAATGTGCATGATTTCGTAGATGTTTTCTAAAACCAAGAGGATGGGGTCGGTCCCCTGTGGGGATACCCTGAGTTCTATAGCGCAAATGATTTCTCCACCTTCTGAAAATTCTGTTTGTAGCATCATCTAGTCTATCACTCTCTTTGATTCTGCCCCTTTCCTTTGCTTACTGTCACGTTATCTACTATCGTTCTGCCTTATTGGTCCGTCTTCCTGCTTTTATTCAAGAAACTTTTACAAAGATTTTCTCCAGCCGAAGACGGACATGCTGGGCTATTTCTTAGTTATGTGCATAACGGCAGCATGACGCATCTGCGCTCGTTTGACAGGAAACTGAGCACTGATCGACAAAGAAGAAAAGAGTGTGTGTGTGTGTGTGTGTGGTGTGTGTGTGTGTGTGTGTGTGTGTGTGTGTGTGTGTGTGTGTGTGTGTGTGTGGTGTGTGTGTGTGTGTGTGTGTGTGTGTGTGTGTGTGTGTGTGTGTGTGTGTGTGTGTGTGTGTGTGTGTGTGTGTGTGTGTGTGTGTGTGTGTGTGTGTGTGTGTGTGGTGTGTGTGTGTGTGTGTGTGTGTGTGTGTGTAGAAATGGCTCTGGTTGAATTTAACGCAATGAAGATCAAGAGAGGGTACGATGTGACTGAATGGATGGAGCATATACCAGACCCTATAACACGTGTCTGAGCATATACTGAAAAAGCAATGAAGATCGACACCATGAGTCCATGACATTCCAGTTACAATTACAAATTACTCAATGTATTTGATTCACACACAACTCTGTGTGTCTCCCCCCCCCCCCCCCTTCTCTTAAAAAGATTAAAGTCGGAAGTCCAACACACACACACACACACGCACACACACATTTAAAACATTTTTATATTCCAGTTTGATTGCAAAATGGCAGACATAATATTTTTAATTCTCCAGCCCTAACGTATGAGTTTTTCAATAGTTTGTAACATGAGGGGGTAAGGATCTGGGGTTTTTTAATTATTATTTTATTTATTATAAATTTTCTTGTTAGTATCCCAACCGTTTATTACTCCATCCAATGCGCGTACATACATTTACATAGGCACTCGCATGCATGCATACACAAATACACATGCATGCACACTCTCACATGCACGCACGCACTCTCACACACATAAACGCACTTTATTTTTGTCCGTCTAATATCACGAGTAATGGATATACGTTAAATAAAAGACACACACACACACACACACACACACACACACACACACACACACACACACACACACACACACACACACACACACACACACACACACACACACAACCATCAGAATCATCACCTCAAATTCTCCAAGCACAAACCAAGGGAATCAACCTCTGCATTCTTCATGATATTCAAGGGACATAATTCATCCTTCATATTACAGAGTCTCGCGTGAAACTTAAAATAGAAGAGTTTCACACAGAGAGAGGCAGGAGCAGACGCCATGATGGCTTCAGTGAAGAAAGATGTTTGGTGTTGTGCTGTGTTCATTCTTTTCCTTCTCCATTTTCGTGTTGTTTCAGCTTCGAAAAACGGTTTGAACAGTCGAATTTCTCATCACTTTTGGTTCAGTTTTAAGTCCAAATGATTTTGTGAAAAGGGGAACTTTGTTTTATGGGGGAAATGAGAGGTTGGTTAGAGAAGGCTTCACCTATGGATAAGCTATACTTGTGGAAGGCAGAAACGGTGAAAGAGTAGTTTATGTTAATGAATGTGGTGTGGGGGAAAGGAGAGGTTGGTTAGAGAAGGCTTCACCTATGGATAAGCTATACTTGTGGAAGGCAGAAACGGTGAAAGAGTAGTTTATGTAGAGAGTGGAAGCAACTGGGGGAAATATTACCGTCTTTGGGTCTTTGTTCTGTCACAGAAATAGGTTTATTTCTTATATAGTTTTATTATTTGTTAAGGTTATGGTTTTTTTAACTGATTATTGATAACTGCAGCATTGCATTTTTATATTTGTGTTAGTGTATGTTTACACCATTGATTTTGTAACTGATAAGGTAGGTTTTCTTCTGTTACAGAGTAGGCTTAATTGAACGCGTTAATTGAATGTTAATTTATTTGTTTAATTTCAAATTAGGCCATTGTGTAACAATTGATAATATGTGTATGTGTAATTTTTTTTTTTAATGATATGGTATAAAAGGTCACGAACAATTGAGTGTTTGAAGGCATGCGGCGGCCTTTGCCTAATATC
>CM065713.1:17709149-17716649 GCA_017654935.2 Phymorhynchus buccinoides
CTCTCTCTCTCTCTCTCTCTCTCTCTCTCTCTCTCTCTCTCTCTCTCTCTCTCTCTCTCACACACACACACACACACACACACACACACACACACACACACACACACACACACACACACACACACACAATCCGAATATCTCTCTCTCTCTCTCTCTCTCTCTCTCTCTCTCTCTCTCTCTCTCTCTCTCTCTCTCTCTCTCTCTCTCTCTCTCTCTCTCTCTCTCTGTGTGTGTTTGATGCTTAGTTGGTGACAGCCCTGGGATAACGTTTGACAGGACTATAAAGGAGTTAAAAAACAACTCTCTCTCTCTCTCTCTCTCTCTCTATCTCTCTCTCTCTCTCTCTCTCTCTCTCTCTCTCTCTCTCTCTCTCTCTCTCTCTCTCTCTCTCTCTCTCTCTCTCTCTCTCTCTCTCTCTCTCATCTCTCTCTCTCTCTCTCTCTCTCTCTCTCTCTCTCTCTCTCTCTCTCTCTCTCTCTCTCTCTCTCTCCTTTCGCTCATATTAATGCTTACTGATGGATGTAATAAAGTTGATTACAAAATAATTTTGTGAATGTGTGTTTGTGTGGACATTTAACTTTGTATTATTTTAACGACTCTTTGTTGGATTGGTGTTGTTGTTGTTGCAGGAAACATGCAACACATTTGTTGTTGTTGTTGTTGCAGAAAATATGCAACACATTTGCTTTCAGTTATTAAATATTTCTTCTACACAAGTTTTGTGTTACTTTGTGAACGCATGCACACGCACCTGTGTACGAATGTGGTTTTTTTTCTTTTTCTTCTTCTTGGAATGAATGTGTGTGCTATGCGTGTATGTGCACGTGCACAAGTGCATGCGCCTTCTCATGTTTGTATATATACATGCATATCGTGTAAGTATTGAAGCGCATAATTGTATATGTGCTTCTTTGGCCAAGTGATACGCATGTATATTCTACAAACTTGAAAATACACTAACAACTAACTGGCGGCTTATTATGAAAAAGAGAAAAGAAAAGAAATGAGAAACCTTCATTATTCAAACACGTTTCTAGTCAATACACTCCCTTTTCAACTTGTAATCACTAACAGCTTTGCACTAACACTTTTCAAAATGCCAAAAACAAATTTATTGCACTTAATAAATTTGAAAATACTACCAATTATACACTTAGCAACTTGTTAGAAAATTATAACAATTTTGTACTCAACACTAAAACAATTACCAGTATTGAATCAACTTGACAAAGAAATCAACAACTTTGCACTGATGAAAGTTGAGGGGAGAAAACCATAACAAGCTTGGAAGTGCACGTTGCCGCTGGCACTTTATAAACTAAAATATACTAACAATTTTGCACTGAACTAACTTCAAAGCATTGCACATTGCGCTACGATACATACAGCTTTTAAGACCATGGTGCAAGGGAAACAACTCTTGCTGGCCGTCCACAAGGAAAGGGAAGCAAGCAGGCTGTTTCTCTTTCCCTTTCAAAGCCTTTTCACCTCTTCTCTTCCCCGCTCATTGGCGGGGGAAAAGAGACAGGGAGAAAGAAGGGCAATCACTGTACATGGTGATAGCACCATACACACTGCAGCAGATTCTGTGGTGGATTTTGTCAAGACGTTTTCTGGATTGTTCGCCATTTCCTGACACAGTGCGCCAGAGACGGGTAGGTGCGTGGTTTGTTTGGTTTGTTCATTATGGTTGTGTGAGGAATAATGAGCGCGCACGAGCGTGTGTTTGCGTGTGTGTGAAAACAACAACTTGCTTTTATACCCTGTCTCTCCCCCCACTAACACAGCCTGATGACAGCTCTAGGAGCAGACCGCTTGCTGTCTCTCTCTCTCCCCACTAACACAGCCTGATGACAGCTCTAGGAGCAGACCGCTTGCTGTCTCTCTCTCTCCCCCCACTAACACAGCCTGATGACAGCTCTAGGAGCAGACCGCTTGCTGTCTCTCTCTCTCCCCACTAACACAGCCTGATGACAGCTCTAGGAGCAGACCGCTTGCTGTCTCTCTCTCTCCCCACTAACACAGCCTGATGAAAGCTCCAGGAGCAGAAAGCTTGCTGTCTCTCTCTCTCCCCACTAACACAGCCTGATGAAAGGTCTAGGAGCAGACAGCTTGCTGTCTCTCTCTCTCCCCACTAACACAGCCTGATGACAGCTCTAGGAGCAGAAAGCTTGCTGTCTCTCTCTCTCTCTCCCCACTAACACAGCCTGATGAAAGCTCTAGGAGCAGAAAGCTTGCTGTCTCTCTCTCTCTCCCCACTAACACAGCCTGATGACAGCTCCATGAGCAGAAAGCTTGCTGTCTCTCTCCCCACTAACACAGCCTGATGACAGCTCTAGGAGCAGACAGCTTGCTGTCTCTCTCTCTCCACTAACACAGCCTGATGACAGCTCTAGGAGCAGAAAGCTTGCTGTCTCTCTCCCCACTAACACAGTCTGATGAAAGCTCCAGGAGCAGAAAGCTTGCTGTCTCTCTCTCTCCCCACTAACACAGCCTGATGAAAGCTCCAGGAGCAGAAAGCTTGCTGTCTCTCTCTCTCCCCACTAACACAGCCTGATGACAGCTCTAGGAGCAGACAGCTTGCTGTCTCTCTCTCTCCCCACTAACACAGCCTGATGACAGCTCTAGGAACAGACAGCTCTAGGAGCAGAAAGCTTGCTGTCTCTCTCTCTCCCCATTAACACAGTCTGATGACAGCTCTAGGAACAGACAGCTCTAGGAGCAGAAAGCTTGCTGTATGTCTCTCTCCCCACTAACACAGCCTGATGAAAGCTCTAGGAGCAGACAGCTTGCTGTCTCTCTCTTTCTCCCCACTAACACAGCCTGATGACAGCTCTAGGAGCAGACAGCTTGCTGTCTCTCTCTCTCTCTCTCCCCACTAACACAGCCTGATGAAAGCTCTAGGAGCAGACAGCTTGCTGTCTCTCTCTCTCTCTCCCCACTAACACAGCCTGATGAAAGCTTGCTGTCTGCCCTCTCTCCCCAGACAGCTCTAGGAGCAGACCGCTTGATGTCTCTCTCTCTCCCCACTAACACAGCCTGATGAAAGCTCTAGGAGCAGAAAGCTTGCTGTCTCTCTCTCTCCCCACTAACACAGCCTGATGAAAGCTCTAGGAGCAGAAAGCTTGCTGTCTCTCTCTCTCCCCACTAACACAGCCTGATGACAGCTCTGAGAATTCAGAAAGCAGCTGTCTAGGAGCCCCACTAACACAGCTGATGAAAGCTCCAGGAGCAGAAAACGTGCTGTCTCTCTCTCCCCACTAACACAGCCTGATGAAAGCTCTAGGAGGAGCAGAAAGCTAACACAGCCTGATGACAGCTCTAGGAGCAGAAAGCTTGCTGTCTCTCTCTCTCCCCACTAACACAGCCTGATGAAAGCTCTAGGAGCAGAAAGCTTGCTGTCTCTCTCCCCACTAACACAGCCTGATGACAGCTGTAGGAGCAGAAAGCTTGCTGTCTCTCTCTCCCCACTAACACAGCCTGATGACAGCTCTAGGAGCAGAAAGCTTGCTGTCTCTCTCTCTCCCCACTAACACAGCCTGATGAAAGCTCTAGGAGCAGAAAGCTTGCTGTCTCTCTCTCCCCACTAACACAGCCTGATGAAAGCTCTAGGAGCAGAAAGCTTGCTGTCTCTCTCTCTCCCCACTAACACAGCCTGATGAAAGCTCTAGGAGCAGAAAGCTTGCTGTCTCTCTCTCTCCCCACTAACACAGCCTGATGACAGCTCTAGGAGCAGAAAGCCTGTCTCTCTCTCTCCCCACTAACACAGCCTGATGAAAGCTCTAGGAGCAGACAGCTTGCTCTCTCTCTCTCTCTCTCCCCACTAACACAGCCAGCTCTAGGAGCAGAAAGCTTGCTGTCTGTCTCTCTCCCCACTAACACAGCCTGATGACAGCTCTAGGAGCAGAAAGCTTGCTGTCTCTCTCTCTCCCCACTAACACAGCCTGATGAAAGCTCTAGGAGCAGAAAGCTTGCTGTCTCTCTCTCTCCCCACTAACACAGCCTGATGACAGCTCTAGGAGCAGAAAGCTGTCTCTCTCTCTCCCCACTAACACAGCCTGATGAAAGCAGGAGCAGAATTCAGAAAGCTTGCTGTCTCTCTCTCTCCCCACTAACACAGCCTGATGAAAGCTGTAGGAGCAGAAAGCTTGCTGTCTCTCTCTCCCCACTAACACAGCCTGATGAAAGCTCCAGGAGCAGAAAACGTGCTGTCTCTCTCTCCCCACTAACACAGCCTGATGACAGCTCTAGGAGCAGAAAGCTTGCTGTCTCTCTCTCTCCCCACTAACACAGCCTGATTAAAGCTGTAGGAGCAGACAGCTTGCTGTCTCTCTCTCCCCACTAACACAGCCTGATGACAGCTGTAGGAGCAGAAAGCTGGCTGTCTCTCTCTCCCCACTAACACAGCCTAAGGAGCAGACAGCTGCTGTCTCTCTCCCCACTAAGACAACCTGATGAAAGCTCCAGGAGCAGAAAGCTTGCTGTCTCTCTCTCCCCACTAACACAGCCTGATGACAGCTCTAGGAGCAGAAAGCTTGCTGTCTGTCTCTTCCCCACTAACACAGCTGTGAAAGCTCTAGGAGCAGAAAGCTTGCTGTCTCTCTCTCTCCCCACTAACACAGCCTGATGAAAGCTCTAGGAGCAGAAAGCTTGCTGTCTCTCTCTCTCCCCACTAACACAGCCTGATGAAAGCTCTAGGAGCAGAAAGCTTGCTGTCTCTCTCTCTCCAACACAGCCTGATGACAGCTCTAGGAGCAGAAAGCTTGCTGTCTGTCTCTCTCCCCACTAACACAGCCTGATGAAAGCTCTAGGAGCAGAAAGCTTGCTGTCTCTCTCTCTCCCCACTAACACAGCCTGATGAAAGCTCTAGGAGCAGAAAGCTTGCTGTCTCTCTCTCTCCCCACTAACACAGCCTGATGAAAGCTCTAGGAGCAGAAAGCTTGCTGTCTCTCTCTCCCCACTAACACAGCCTGATGAAAGCTCTAGGAGCAGAAAGCTTGCTGTCTCTCTCTCCCCACTAACACAGCCTGATGAAAGCTCTAGGAGCAGAAAGCTTGCTGCTGTCTCTCTCTCCCCACTAACACAGCCTGATGACAGCTCTAGGAGCAGAAAGCTTGCTGTCTCTCTCTCTCCCCACTAACACAGCCTGATTAAAGCTGAAAGCTGCTGTCTCTAGGAGCAGAAAGCTGTAGGAGCAGAAAGCTTGCTGTCTCTCTCTCTCCCCACTAACACAGCCTGATGAAAGCTCTAGGAGCAGAAAGCTTGCTGTCTCTCTCTCCCCACTAACACAGCCTGATGAAAGCTCTAGGAGCAGAAAGCTTGCTGTCTCTCTCTCTCCCCACTAACACAGCCTGATGACAGCTCTAGGAGCAGAAAGCTTGCTGTCTCTCTCTCTCCCCACTAACACAGCCTGATGACAGCTCTAGGAGCAGAAAGCTTGCTGTCTCTCTCTCTCCCCACTAACACAGCCTGATGAAAGCTCTAGGAGCAGAAAGCTTGCTGTCTCTCTCTCTCCCCACTAACACAGCCTGATGACAGCTCTAGGAGCAGAAAGCTTGCTGTCTGTCTCTCTCCCCACTAACACAGCCTGATGAAAGCTCTAGGAGCAGAAAGCTTGCTGTCTCTCTCTCCCCACTAACACAGCCTGATGAAAGCTCTAGGAGCAGAAAGCTTGCTGTCTCTCTCTCCCCACTAACACAGCCTGATGACAGCTCCTAGGAGCAGAAAGCTTGCTGTCTCTCTCTCTCCCCACTAACACAGCCTGATGAAAGCTCTAGGAGCAGTCTCTCTCTCCCCACTAAACAGCCTGATGACAGCTCTAGGAGCAGAAAACTTGCTGTCTCTCTCTCCCCACTAACACAGCCTGATGACAGCTCTAGGAGCAGAAAGCTTGCTGTCTCTCTCTCCCCACTAACACAGCCTGATGACAGCTCTAGGAGCAGAAAGCTTGCTGTCTCTCTCTCCCCACTAACACAGCCTGATGACAGTCTCTCTCTCCCCACTAACACAGCCTGATGAAAGTTCTAGGAGCAGACAGCTTGCTGTCTGTCTGTCTGTCTCTCTCTCTCTCTCTCTCTCTCTCTCTCTCTCTCTCTCTCTCTCTCTCTCTCTCTCTCTCTCTCTCTCTCTCTCTCTCTCTCTTCCCCATGATCACCCACAACAATACCTGGTCAGAATTTACCTTTTCTTTCTCTCTATGTCATTGGCTTCTATCTGTCCCTGTCTTTATTTTGCCCCCCTTCCTTCTCCCCCCTCCCATAATCTATCACTGTCTCCTGTCCTTCACCCCCAGCACAGCCCCTTCTTTTTTGCGAGAAAAGTACAAAAAGGTGAAGGGGGGAAAAAAACAATAACACTTGCTTCATAGTTTAGGTTTATGAAGAAAATGTCTTTCCAATACTGATTCCAGCTCTTCGCCTAAACTCCATTGTACAACAGCAACATTCCCCAACACTGAAGCTATATGTACTAATCTAAGGGAAGTAATCCTTGGTGAGAATCCTTCATTGAGGCACTGAGTGCTGGAACTTGCTTTAGGAGTGGAAAAACTGAGCGGCCATGATGAATACTAAGATGGAAGGCTGTGTGAAAAAGCCTCTCTCCCTTTTCTTCGTTTTGTGCTGTATTGTGAATGTAAAGGGTTCAGAAAATGGTATTGTTTGACGATTTGCGAGTGTATTTATGACTTACGTCAATTTTGGTCAAAAATGCAATAAAGCTGAGGTCGTAGGCGATTGGAAGAATGTATCGTTTTTGTGGTTTGCTGGGCTACACTTGCTACTGCTGCAATGTGCTAGGTGTTGCTAAGAGTAAGACTGAGTGGATATAAAAAAATAAGAGGAAAGTTGAGGCTGCAGGCCTGTAATATATAAAGAGCGTTATAGGCACAAGAACAAGAACAAGATCATTTGCTAGTTGAAAACGTTTGCCGTCTTCACGATTAAATCAATTGAACAATTCTTATTCCCTTCAAAATATGGTGATCTAAGGAAATCAGGTTTTATTTGAATAAAGTAGCTGGATTACAACACAACGTTGGTAGACAAGAGTTCAATGAATGAAATTCTGCTTAACGTCCTGCAGTCTGGAACAGACACATATGGGACATTAGTAGATATACAGATGGTGGGAACGATCCTGGAGGCAATGCCCGGAGGCAGTGCAACACCAGGAAAGTCCCGAATTTTTAACAATGCAAATTTATAGAATAAGAATGAAATACGAGCAGCGCTGCTCTCATGTTGATAGGGCAGGCGTGGCTGGTGCATGCTGGGTCCCATCAGCACCTTCGGGCGTATCTTTTTCATTGTAGTGTAACGATTTGTATCAAATATAGTTTTCTTATCATGGTCGGAAAATTAAGCTACCTCGCTGATATAGACGTCATGAAACAGAAAAGGGTATGGCTATGAAGAATTTAAGATAGGTCAAAAGATATTTACACAGCCCTTCAATGTTATGGCTGTTAAGTTAGGAATGTAGGTGCATAATAAAAGACAG
>CM065713.1:17721649-17724149 GCA_017654935.2 Phymorhynchus buccinoides
CTGGCTGTCCCACCACCCACAATAGAGGAACAATGATGTAACTGGCTGTCCCACCACCCACAATGGAGGAATAATGATGTAACTGTCCCACCACCCACAGTAGAGGAACAATGATGTAACTGGCTGTCCCACAATAGAGGAACTATGATGTCACTGGCTGTCCCACCACCCACAATAGAGGAACAATGATGTAACTGGCTGTCCCACCACCCACAATAGAGGAACAATGATGTAACTGGCTGTCCCACCACCCACAATAGAGGAACAATGATGTAACTGTCCCACCACCCACAGTAGAGGAACAATGATGTAACTGGCTGTCCCACCACCCACAATAGAGGAACAATGATGTAACTGTCTGTCCCACCACCCACAGTAGAGGAACAATGATGTAACTGGCTGTCCCACAATAGAGGAACTATGATGTAACTGTCTGTCCCACCACCCACAGTAGAGGAACAATGATGTAACTGGCTGTCCCACAATAGAGGAACTATGATGTAACTGTCTGTCCCACCACCCACAGTAGAGGAACAATGATGTAACTGGCTGTCCCACAATAGAGGAACAATGATGTAACTGGCTGTCCTACCACCCACAATAGAGGAACTATGATGTAACTGTCTGTCCCACCACCCACAGTAGAGGAACAATGATGTAACTGGCTGTCCCACAATAGAGGAACTATGATGTAACTGTCTGTGCCACCACCCACAGTAGAGGAACAATGATGTAACTGGCTGTCCCACAATAGAGGAACTATGATGTAACTGTCTGTCCCACCACCCACAGTAGAGGAACAATGATGTAACTGGCTGTCCTACCACCCACAATAGAGGAACAATGATGTAACTGGCTGTCCTACCACCCACAATAGAGGAACAATGATGTAGCTGTCTGTCCCACCACCCACAGTAGAGGAACAATGATGTCACTGGCTGTCCCACAATAGAGGAACAATGATGTCACTGGCTGTCCCACCACCCACAATAGAGGAACAATGATGTAACTGTCTGTCCCACCACCCACAGTAGAGGAACAATGATGTAACTGTCCCACCACCCACAATAGAGGAACAATGATGTCACTGGCTGTCCCACCACCCACAGTAGAGGAACAATGATGTAACTGTCCCACCACCCACAATAGAGGAACAATGATGTAACTGGCTGTCCCACCACCCACAGTAGAGGAACAATGATGTAACTGGCTGTCCCACCACCCACAATAGAGGAACAATGATGTCACTGGCTGTCCCACCACCCACAATAGAGGAACAATGATGTAACTGGCTGTCCCACCACCCACAATAGAGGAACAATGATGTAACTGTCCCACCACCCACAATAGAGGAACAATGATGTCACTGGCTGTCCCACCACCCACAATAGAGGAACAATGATGTAACTGTCCCACCACCCACAGTAGAGGAACAATGATGTAACTGGCTGTCCCACCACCCACAGTAGAGGAACAATGATGTCACTGTCTGTCCCACCACCCACAATAGAGGAACAATGATGTCACTGGCTGTCCCACCACCCACAATAGAGGAACAATGATGTAACTGTCCCACCACCCACAGTAGAGGAACAATGATGTAACTGGCTGTCCCACCACCCACAATAGAGGAACAATGATGTAACTGGCTGTCCCACCACCCACAATAGAGGAACAATGATGTAACTGGCTGTCCCACCACCCACAGTAGAGGAACAATGATGTCACTGGCTGTCCCACAATAGAGGAACAATGATGTAACTGGCTGTCCCACAATAGAGGAACAATGATGTACCTGGCTGTCACACCACCCACAATAGAGGAACAATGATGTCACTGGCTGTCCCACAGTAGAGGAACAATGATGTCGCTGGCTGTCCCACCACCCACAGTAGAGGAACAATGATGTCACTGGCTGTCCTACCACCCACAATAGAGGAACAATGATGTAACTGGCTGTCCCACCACCCACAGTAGAGGAACAATGATGTCACTGGCTGTCCCACAATAGAGGAACAATGATGTCACTGGCTGTCCCACAATAGAGGAACAATGATGTAACTGGCTGTCCCACAATAGAGGAACAATGATGTAACTGGCTGTCCCACCACCCACAATAGAGGAACAATTGATGTCACTGGCTGTCCCACAATAGAGGAACAATGATGTCACTGGCTGTCCCACCACCCACAATAGAGGAACAATGATGTCACTGGCTGTCCCACCACCCACAATAGAGGAACAATGATGTCACTGGCTGTCCCACCACCCACAATAGAGGAACAATGATGTCACTGGCTGTCCCACCACCCACAATAGAGGAACAATGATGTAACTGGCTGTCCCACCACCCACAATAGAGGAACAATGATGTAACTGGCTGTCCCACCACCCACAATAGAGGAACAATGATGTAACTGGCTGTCCCACCACCCACAATAGAGGAACAATGATGTCACTGGCTGTCCCACAATAGAGGAACAATGATGTAACTGGCTGT
>CM065713.1:17731649-17749149 GCA_017654935.2 Phymorhynchus buccinoides
TCCCTGGTCACGCATGTTCCAAATCTCGAGTCAATGTCGGGTCTGGTTACGCCGCGGTTTGTGAAAACGTGAAGCGGCCTGTCGGCGCCCGTATCTTTGGCATTTCTGAATCGATTCGCTTCCGGTTTGGCACACGGATAATCCCCGGCCCCGGTCATCTTCCTGCCAAATTCGAGGCAATCGGCCCAGAAACGCCGAAGATACGGGCGCCGAGAGGCCGGCGGATGCGCGTTTCGCGCATTTGCGAAACCGCGCAAATGACACGGCCGCCTCGGTTGCCGTTGCCATCGCCCCGTGAGGGCTCACAGCAAATTTGAAGCGATTCGGTCGAAAAACGGCGGAGTTATAAGGCCCGTTTCGTGTTTCAGACAGACAGACAGACAGACACACACAGACACACACACACACACACACACGGGACACTTTTCAGACAGACAGACAGACAGACACACACACACACACACACACACACACACACAGACGGACACTTGCCAAATTACTATATGATGTGTCAACACTGGCAAATTATGCGTCAACACTGGCAAGTCTACCTAGACTAGCATTGCTAATATGAGTAAAGCAAACTGAAATCAATCCGCCCCGTTTGTGTGTTGACTGTCTTTGCTTACTTGTGTCTAATGTTCTGTCTCTTTGTGTTTCAATCTAATGGCGTTTGTCATCTCTCTATACCCCATCTCCCCCCGCCCCCTCTCCCTAACGGTCGATCTCTTGCTGGGACCTCGGTGACTCATTTTGCTGACACACACTGCCAATAATAATGAACTGGTGGTTATGAGAGAGAGAGAGAGAGAGAGAGAGAGAGAGAGGGGGGGGGGAGTAGACAGACACGCCAAGAAAGAAAGAGAAACAGACATACAAGCACGCACAGAGAGAGAAAGACATGAAGAGAGAGAGAGAGAGAGAGAGAGAGAGAGAGAGAGAGAGAGAGAGAGAGGGAGAGACAAAGACATGAAGAGAGAGAGAGAGAGAGAAAGAGGGACAAAGACGTGAGAGAGAGAGAGAGAGAGAGAGAGGGGGGGGGGGAGTAGACAGACACGCCAAGAAA
Organism: Phymorhynchus buccinoides; assembly: GCA_017654935.2. NCBI lineage: Eukaryota > Metazoa > Mollusca > Gastropoda > Neogastropoda > Raphitomidae > Phymorhynchus > Phymorhynchus buccinoides. The sequence goes on from CM065713.1 coordinate 17,732,716, forward strand.
GAAAGAGAAACAGACATACAAGCACGCACAGAGAGAGAAAGACATGAGAGAGAGAGAGAGAGAGAGAGAGAGAGAGAGAGAGAGAGAGAGAGAGAGAGAGAGAAAGACATGAAGAGAGAGAGAGAGAGAGAGAGAGAGAGAGAGAGAGAGAGAGAGGGGGGGGGAGTAGACAGACACGCCAAGAAAGAAAGAGAAACAGACATAGAAGCACGCACAGAGAGAGAAAGACATGAAGAGAGAGAGAGAGAGAGAGAGAGAGAGAGAGAGAGAGAGAGAGAGAGAGAGAGAGAGAGAGAGAGAGAGAGACAAAGACATGAAGAGAGAGAGAGAGAGAGAGAGCAGAGGGAGATATGAGAGGAGAGAGAGAGAGAGAGAGAGAGAGAGAGAGAGAGAGAGAGAGAGAGAGAGAGAGAGAGAGAGAGAGAGATATGCAGAGGGAGAGAGAGAAAGAGAGACAAAGACATGAAGAGGGAGAGAGAGAGAGAGAGAGAGAGACATGCAGGGAGAGAGAGAGAAAGGGAGACAAAGACATGAAGAGAGAGAGAGAGTAGACATGCAAAGAAAGAAAGAGAAACAGAGTGTGAATGTGTGTGTTTGTGTGTGTATGCACGTGTGCGTTTGTGTGCGTGTGCTTATGCTTTTATTCTGAATTGTCAGTACTTTTAGACCCGCTATGTATTGTAACAAAAGAATGGGTCTGTTGTGTATGAATTCTGAAGGCGGGAGTGGCTTGTGTCGCGTGTGTATTGTGTGTGTGTGTGTGTGTGTGGTGTGCGTGTGTGTTGTGCGTGTGCGTGTGCGTGTGCGTGCAGAAACAGAAATGATGTGGAGGTCCCGGAAGGTAAGTGGGAGGGTTTGTTCTGAAAAAGTAAAATCGTGTGATACGAAAATGTTGACGGAATATCTTTATTTAAAAGGTGTGTGTGTGTGTGTGTGTGTGTGTGTGTGTGTGTGTGTGTGTGTGTGTGTGGAAGTCGAAGTCGAAGTCAAAGTCAAAAATACTTTATTATCACGTTAGGTGAAATTAGTGTGGTCTCGTACAAGCAATCAAAGCAATCAAAGCAATCATACATTTGCATGCATGGAAAATGGAAACAAAACTAAGGAAAAATGAATGACAAATCATGCTTCGCAAAAAGAGTTGAACATAGGGTCGATACAAGCGACTCTCTTTCCCACCATTCTCCCAGTCACCCCAAGCTTTCACATATTTTTGGTCCCTTCCCGTTCCCAACATTCCCTCTCTCTGTCTCTGTCTCTCTGTTTCACGCGCACACACACACAGACATAGAGACATACGGACAGACACACACACACACACACGCACGCACGCACGTACGCACACGCGCACGCACGCACGCTCACACACATACACACAAACAGACACACTACTGTACAGATTGACCAGATATACCTCTAGGCCTAAGCTAATGTATAATTTCTCATTATTTGGTCTTAGCAGAGATCTTGTGACTGACTTAGGGACAAAACTAGCTGAATTTCTAATTGTTCTACAACGAATAGTGCGGAACCGTCTATCAGATGGCAATAGTTCATAGCAATGCGATAGAACGTGACTTTGATCATTAGCGATCTCCCTGGCTTTTCGAACTACACGTTTTTCACACAACAAACACAAACTGTCTTGTTTTCTACCCACGATCCGGCTACCAACATTCACAATCTTATTCAGAACACCCTTGGGTTTTACATTCAATAATAGATATAATAGATTCAAGAGGGGGGGGGGGGGGGGGGGGGGGGCATGCATGCATAGGCGCGCTAGAAATCTAATACTGTGTGGGGTGTGTGCCATTGTGCGTGTGCGTGTGACGGTGATTCATCTTCTTTAAAGTTCGTTTGAACCTGATTATCTTGTCTCCCCCCCCCCCCTCTCTCTCTCTCTCTCTCTCTCTCTCTCTCTCTCTCTCTCTCTCTCTCTCTCTCTCTCTCTCTCTCTCTCTCTCTCTCTCTCTCTCTCTCTCTCTCTCTCTCTCTCTCTCTCTCTCTCTCTCTCTCTCTCTCTCTCAAAGCTTTGGTTGCTTTTTCCTTACCCCAGTTTTTTGCATTATGTTGTTTCTTTGTCATGCTACACTCAACACTGCTTTAACACTTTATGTGCCAACAGTTCGTGGAATATTATCTGTAACAATGCTCTTTCTGTGTGTGTGGGTGCTCAGTGTTTGGGGGGGGGGGGGGGTGCTCAGTGTTTTGGGGGTGGGTGCTCAGTGTTTGGGGTGGGTGCTCAGTGTTTGGGGGGTGGGTGCTCAGTGTTTGGGGGTGGGGTGCTCAGTGTTTGGGGGTGGGTGCTTAGTGTTTTGGGGGGGGGGGTGCTCAGTGTTTGGGGGTGGGTGCTCAGTGTTTGGGGGGGGGGTGCTCAGTGTTTGGGGGTGGGTGCTCAGTGTTTGGGGGTGGGTGCTCAGTGTTTGGGGGTGGGTGCTCAGTGTTTGGGGGGGGTGCTCAGTGTTTGGGGGTGGGTGCTTAGTGTTTGGGGGGGGGGGGGTGCTCAGTGTTTGGGGGTGGGTGCTCAGTGTTTGGGGGGGGGGGGGTGCTCAGTGTTTGGGGGTGGGTGCTCAGTGTTTGGGGGTGGGTGCTTAGTGTTTGGGGGGGGGGTGCTCAGTGTTTGGGGGTGGGTGCTCAGTGTTTGGGGGTGGGTGCTCAGTGTTTGGGGGGGGGGGGGGGTGCTCAGTGTTTGGGGGTGGGTGCTCAGTGTTTGGGGGTGGGTGCTCAGTGTTTGGGGGTGGGTGCTCAGTGTTTTGGGGTGGGTGCTCAGTGTTTGGGGGTGGGTGCTCAGTGTTTTTGTGGGTGGGTGGGAGGTTAATCGTTATAATACCGTTAACCTGAAACTCGATCAGAAGAATAACAGTGTTTAGTTTTGCTGTGTTTATTTGAAACGAAAATGTTATGTGTGATTTTATGACGTTGTTTGTGTGCCTTTGTGCGCCGGCGAGAGTGTGTGAGAGCATAATGAATCTCGTTTTATTCTCTCGGAAACAGGGGTAGCTTTAGAAAGAAAGAGAGACCAGATATTGAGAAGAGAGATAAGGCCAAGGAGGATTGTACACACATACACGCACGCACGCACGCTCACACACACACACACACACGCGCACACGCGCGCACACACACGCACACACACGCACGAACACACGCACACACACGCGCGCACGCACATGAACACACACAGTTTTTACAACCTGTTGTGTAGGGAGTAAATAAATAGCCACTGCGTCGCCTGGAGAGACAGAGATTAGAGAGAGAGAGGGAGACACTGTCACAGAGAGACGGACGGAGGGAGAGAGAGAGAGAGAGAGAGAGGGGGGCTATATAGGCGCGCTATATGTCTAATACTGTTGTGTGTAAAGCAACTCTGCAAGTTCGTCAGTTAGTGTGTGTCCAATGTTGCTAATTTAGCAGTCCAGCGGACAGTCAGAACAGTGTTCTTGCAACATGCACGCGCTACAATCCTGACAGTACTGTAGGCCTACAGTGTTCTTGAAACATGCACGCGCTACAATCCTGACAGTACTGTAGGCCTACAGTGTTCTTGCAACATGCACGCGCTACAATCCTGACAGTACTGTAGGCCTACAGTGTTCTTGCAACATGCACGCGCTACAATCCTGACAGTACTGTAGGCCTACAGTGTTCGCGCTGAGAAGCAACATTCTGCCATTCTCGGGTAAGGGTTAGGGATAGGATCAGCCTAGTGGTTTGTTTTTGGCTCACGTCGTTTTTTTTAAAACAAAGTGAGTCTATAGTATCGTACATGTTCGGTTGTGTGTCTGTGTGTGTGTGTGTGTGTGTGTGTGTGTGTGTGTGTGTGTGTGTGTGTGTGTGTGTGTGTTGCGTCCGTGGCCCCGACCTTTAACCTTAACTCAAACCTTAACGTTGTCATTTTCTCTAAACATATAAGGCGTTAGAGGGTTAAAGTTAGCAGGATACTTGATTTTGACGTGAGCCTTCAAGTCACGACGATCAAAGCAGTCAGATACATTGATAAAGAACAAAATAAAGATAAGGTTGTGCAACCTTGAACCTTGACTCAGTCACACTCTTCAAACTAAAGAAGACTCTCACTCTCCACTGAAACTTTAACGTTGTCATTTTCTCAAAAAAACATAAGATGATAGAGGGTTAAAGTTAGCAGGATACTTGATTTTGACGTGAGCCTTCAAGTCATGACGATCAAAGCAGTCAGATACATCGGTAAGGAACAAAAGAAAGAAAATCATTTGTTGTAACTGTTGTGTTGTACCGAGTAGGAGATACATACTGGAAAGAAGACTCTCCATTAGATATACAAAAACGCTCTTTAAAAAGAAACACAAGACTTCAGGTGTGTACAAATAGGTACATTTTAACGTCGTCAACTTATATTTTCTGTAACAAATGGATGTACCGAGTGTGTGCGTTGACGGCCCGGTTGTTTAGCTTTTATTTGCGCCTTTGAGTAACGGTTGTTCGTGTTCATTTGCCCATCATCTCTGCGCACAACTTAGCCTACTGCTCTTCCGGCAACAAGGCCTAGGCCTAGAGTCCATGCCTTACCTCATAATCAAGACGACGTACTTAACATTTAGCCCACATTCATTTCAGTCTTGAAAAAAAAAATACGGAAAATCCAGGGTTCGTCGATTTCACTGCCTTCGACGTACGAATCCTTTGTTAGGCCTAGATGTGCTAAGACTGTACAGGGGAAGATAAACATGGATGAGCTTGCTGGCTGTGACCTTGACCTTTGCTTTGTGGCAGGGGGGGGGGGGGGGGGGAGAATTAACGAAACGAAAATAAAATATTAGGACTACACTGTAATATAAAATATCTTACAGAAATGTAGATGATGTGGAACAAGTTTTCATCGCATGAACGATCAGTTTAAAACAGTAACAGATCACGCAACTTCAATTATTAATTTTCTAAGAGTAAGAGGCTTAGACCCACAGGCAAAGACTAGGCCTACTACAGGTGTCCGTAGACCCCCCTTACCCCGGCGGGGGGGGGGATTGGTCACTATGTTTTTTTCTGAAAGCTTGGTCAATATGCTTTTCAATTTTACTTGTTTGCCAAAAATAAAAATAGGGCTCCACTGTTACATGCGCATACATATAATTAAATTTTAAAGAAAGGGGTAGGGGTGCATAGAAATAATTTTAATTTACACAGTAAAATAAAAATTAATTCTGTTTTCAGATGCACAAGTGTCTACATAACAGTATTCTCTCTATACAGGCATGGGAATTGTCATGGGAATTCCCATGCCTGCTATAGTAATAACAATCAGACGTGAGCCTTGCAGGCTTTGCCTCTTGTTAATACATGAAATAAGCAGTTTGAGGGGTGTCTAAAGGACAACTGTGCCGAATCATAATTGTGTTGTGTGGAACGATTCGATGATGATGTTATTGGAACGATTCGATGATGATGTTATTGGAACGATTCGATGATATTATTGGAACGATTCGATGATGTTATTGGAACGATTCGATGATGATGTTATTGGAACGATTCGATGATGATGTTATTGGAACGATTCGATGATGTTATTGGAACGTTATTCGATTCGATGATGTTATTGGAACGATTCGATGATGTTATTGGAACGATTCGATGATGTTATTCAGCAGATTCTCACTGGTCTCAACTCTGGCAGTTAGAAAGAAGTAGTGCCCAGAAATAGAATCAAGCACGTTCGTTACAATGTCCCCTCCTCCCCCATCCCAGTTCCACCCCCAACTCCCTGTCTTGCCCTCTTCCCATGCCCCCCCCCCCACCCCCAACCTCCCTTGGTTTTGACTCACACACCCTGCCCTTCATTCTCCAGCCGACGTGTTCTAGTTTTCTGTTTTCAAGTGTAAATTCCAGCTCCGGCAACCTTGCCACACACACACTGCCATTACATCCAGTCTTTCCCCCTTCTCCACCAGCCTTGGCAGATTTTGCCTCTCTCTGTCTCCCCCCCCCCCCCCCCCCCCACACACCTATTTGTCCCCCTTCTGCAGCCTACATGTAAGTTTTGCACTCTTTCTCTCTCTCTCTCTCTCTCTCTCTCTCTCTCTCTCTCTCTCTCTCTCTCTCTCTCTCACTCACACACACACACACTTCCACCTATGCACACCCTTCTCCAACCTTGAGAGTTCTGCAACCCCCCTCTCTCTCTCTCTCTCTCTCTCTCTCTCTCTCTCTCCTCTCTCTCTCTCTCTCTCTCTCTCTCTCTCTCTCACACACACACACACACACACACACATACACACACACACGCGCACACACATTTTCCTGTAGTCTCCAGGGGAATTGTCGCCGAATCGATACCTGCCTGTGTTGAGGATCTGCTGCCGCCTGAAACATTGTTTCCCTTCAAAGTTTCCTGAGTTTCCAGAGCTGAAAGAGAGAGGGATAGAGAGGGATAGAGAGGGGGGGGGGGGGCAGAGGGACGGGGGACGAAAATGAAAATAGCAGTTTAAACTTGAGAGAGAGAGAGAGAGAGAACACTGTAATTAAATTTAATGTCAACTGTTTTAATGTCATTGGCTTTCAGCTTAGATGATGAGATGGGGATGCGAATAGAGAGAGAGAGAGAGAGAGAGAGAGAGAGAGAGAGAGAGAGAGAGAGAGAGAGAGAGAGAGAGAGAGAGAGAGAGAGCACTGATCACTGAACTGTTTTAATGTCATTGGCTTTCAGCTTAGATGATGAGATGGGGATGCGAATAGGAGAGAGAGAGAGAGAGAGAGAGAGAGAGAGAGAATTGAGAGAGAGAGAGAGAGAGATAGTACGACACTGAATCACTGAACTGTTTTAATGTCATTGGCTTTCAGCTTAGATGATGAGATGGGGATGCGAATAGGGGAGGGAGAGAGAGAGAGAGAGAGAGACGAGAGAGAGAGAGAGAGAGAGAGAGAGAGAGAGAGAGAGACGAGAGAGAGAACACTGATCACTGAACTGTTTTAATGTCATTGCAATGGCTTACATAGCTTTAGATGAGATGGGGTGCGAATAGGAGAGAGAGAGAGAGAGAGAGAGAGAGAGAGAGAGAGAGAGAGAGAGAGAGAGAGAGAGAACACTGATCACTGAACTGTTTTAATGTCATTGGCTTTCAGCTTAGATGATGAGATGGGGATGCGAATAGAGAGAGAGAGAGAGAGAGAGAGAGAGAGAGAGAGAGAGAGAGAGAGAGAGAGAGAGAGAGAGAGAGAGACAAATGACAATGACAATGACAAATGAAAGTGTTTTAATGTCATCAGCAGTTAACATGCCATTTGACATAGAGGCACACAATTTTAACATATTAGTTCAGAAAAATAAAATAAAAAGAAACGAACAAAGTTTGCCCCTTTTCATCTAATAAAATTTATATCCACATAACTAAAAGATAAAAATGAATCTACAAGTATAATCTATATATAACAATACTAAGCGACCAGCAGGTCTAAATAACAAGACGTAGTTTACATGATCACTTGTGATTATACTACAATGTCAAGTTTCTTTTTCCGTAGTTTAGATGCCTCTGCTACAAATTCTGCTATTGATTTTATATAATCTTCTTTCTTTGTTTGCAGCAAAGCCATCAAGTCATATCTCGCAGCCCAGAATGATTTGAAAACATCACATTTCTTTCGTACATTTTCATACAGTTCACATTGGAAGAAGAAATGGAACTCGTCTTCTACAATTTACACACTGGACAATTAACGTCATACTGTATTTCGGTATTATACCATCGCTTATTACAATACAGACCAAGAGTTCTCGTACGAAAACGTACAAACGAATCCCTATGCCATTTTCTTGTTACAATAGATAGATATTTTTCGGGCTGTAGGTCGCTATTAAAACGCAAAAAACATGCGTATTTTTCTTTGTTGTCCATTTCGGAATGCCAAGTCTGCTGATACGATGAAATTAAACGTTCTCTCAATTCATAAATAAAGGCCTTATCATGTTCAACTCCCTGGTTATTCCACACAAAACCAAACCCATTTTGGAAAAGAAACGTCTTTATATCAGATACCCAGTTTTGCTTACCATTCTCATGCTGGTTTAATAACATGTTGTAAGCCTGTTTGCTTATTCTACTTATTGGAAGTTTAGCTAAGCGCAGCCAATATCTAATACATTTAACCTTTGTGCGTAACTGTAAAGGATATCTTCCTGTCTCCCCGTATGCCATTTTATTAGAACTATGTAAGGGGATATTTAGAAAACGCTTAATGGCTAACGTGTGCACTTTTTCCACCAATTCATTTTTCAATAGCCCCCATACTTCTGCTCCATAGGTTATCATTGGTTCCACTTGGGTATCAAAGAGTTTCCAGAAAGTAGCTGGATCAATACACTTCAGTCTTTTTAATGATCGTAAAATATCAATCACACCCCTTCTTCCTTTCCTATACATTTCTTGCCATGCCCTACTCATGCTTAATTTAGTCGTAAAGACTAATCCTAAATATTTGTAGCTGTTTGTTACTTGCACTTCGACATTACCATACCACCATTTTTCCTGTGCTGCTAAATAACCTCCCATTCTGAACACCATAATTTTCGTCTTGTCTAAGTTAACCGTTAGTGTAATCTATCCGATTCTTCCTTTAAAGCATTTAACTGACTTTGTAGACCTACTACAGTATCAGAGAGCAAAATTACATCGTCTGCAAATAGTAATAGTAAAATTTCAACTGCATTAGGTAATAACTGTATCCCATGTCTTCCTTTTTTATTGATCTCTAGGGCCAATTCGTTAATAAAGAAGGAGAATATTTGTGGACTTAATAAGCACCCTTGCTTAACTCCCCGCGGACAGTTGAAAAAGTCAGAATATAAGTTCTTGTCCCGAACACAGGCCAGCACTGAATTATAAATTCCTTTTAATGAATTATATAGTTTACCCTTAACCCCTGTTTTTCTCAGTATATCCCACAAAATATTTCTATCAACCGAATCAAAAGCCTTGCGGAAATCCACGAAGGCTAAATACAGTTTCTTATTCCTCAGTAGGTAATTTTGGACAATGGCATATAGTGTGAACATGTGGTCAATTGTACTATAGTCTTTTCTAAAACCTGCCTGTTCTTCTATAATTTTTTCCTCTTGCTCTGCCCATGCAGTTAACCTTTTATTTAAAATGTGCGTGTAAATTTTACTAACAACGCTTGTCAAGGACACTCCACGGTAATTATCAGGGTTGTTTGTGGTTCCTTTCTTAAAGATTGGTACAATAACAGACTTAGCCCATTCCTTAGGGAAAACGCCGGTATTAAAAAGCTGGTTGAATAATATTGTTAGGTAATCTATAACACTGTCCCCAGCATGCTTTAGCATTTCACTAATGATCTTATCAGGTCCTGGACTTTTACCACTCTTCAGATTCTTTATGCCCTTCCTAACTTCCTCTTTGGTGATACAATCATCAAATAAAGGTTCTGTTTCATCACGGTTATCTTCATCAAAGTATATTCCTTCATGTTCATCAACATCATCAGAATCGTTAAATACATGAAAAAAGTGATCTTTCCACTGTTGAATACTGATATCATTATATATCATTGCTTTTCTGTTCGCAGATTTTATTGTTTTCCAAAACAGTTTGGGGTCCTTGGCTGCTTGTTTTAATTTATCAAGTCTAAGTTCATCAAATTTCCTCTTTTTCTCTCTTTTAAGATCAGTGTATTTTTTCCTCTCCTCCACATATTTTTGTTTTTGTTGTTTTCTGTATGTTACGGTTTTTGCTGAGAGAGAGAGAGAGAGAGAGAGAGAGAGAGAGAGAGAGAGAGAGAGAACATTGATCACTGAACTGTTTTAATGTCATTGCAATGGCTTACATAGCTTAGATGAGATGGGGTGCGAATAGGAGAGAGAGAGAGAGAGAGAGAGAGAGAGAGAGAGAGAGAGAGAGAGAGAGAGAGAGAGAGAACACTGATCACTGAACTGTTTTAATGTCATTGGCTTTCAGCTTAGATGATGAGATGGGGATGCGAATAGGAGGAGAGAGAGAGAGAGAGAGAGAGAGAGAGAGAGAGAGAGAGAGAGAGAGAGAGAGAGAGAGAGAGAACACTGATCACTGAACTGTTTTAATGTCATTGGCTTTCATAGCTTAGATGATGAGATGGGGATGCGAATAGAGGAGAGAGAGAGAGAGAGAGAGAGAGAGAGAGAGAGAGAGAGAGAGAGAGAGAGAGAGAGAGAGAGAGAGAACATTGATCACTGAACTGTTTTAATGTCATTGCAATGGCTTACATAGCTTAGATGAGATGGGGGTGCGAATAGGAGAGAGAGAGAGAGAGAGAGAGAGAGACTGCGGCGAGAGAGAGAGAGAGAGAGAGAGAGAGAGAGAGAGAGAGAGAGAGAGAGTTGGACGGGAAAAAACTGATTTGTAGCTGTTTGTTACTTGCATTGTAAAACCTGAAATCAACATGAGAGATTGATGCAGAGAGAGAGAGAGAGAGAGAGAGAGAGAGAGTTAAGAGAGAGAGAGAGAGAGAGAGAGAGAGACATTGATCAATGAACTGTTTTAATGTCATTGCAATGGCTTACATAGCTTAGATGAGATGGGGTGCGAATAGGAGAGAGAGAGAGAGAGAGAGAGAGAGAGAGAGAGAGAGAGAGAGAGAGAGAGAGAGAACATTGATCACTGAACTGTTTTAATGTCATTGCAATGGCTTACATAGCTTAGATGAGATGGGGTGCGAATAGAGAGAGAGAGAGAGAGAGAGAGAGAGGAGAGAGAGAGAGAGAGAGAGAGAGAGAGACTTAGAGAGAGAGAGAGAGAGAGAATAACACTGATCACTGAACTGTTTTAATGTCATTGGCTTTTCAGCTTAGATGATGAGATGGGGATGCGAATAGGAGAGAGAGAGAGAGAGAAGAGAGAGAGAGGAGAGATCGTTAAATACAGAGAGAGAGAGAGAGAGACTGAGAGAGAGAGAGAGAGAGAGAGAACACTGATCACTGAACTGTATTTAATGTCATTGGCTTTCAGCTTAGATGATGAGATGGGGATGCGAATAGGAGAGAGAGAGAGAGAGAGAGAGGAGAGAGAGAGAGAGAGAGAGAGAGAGAGAGAACATTGATCACTGAACTGTTTTAATGTCATTGCAATGGCTTACATAGCTTAGATGAGATGGGGGTGCGAATAGGATAGGAGAGAGAGAGAGAGAGAGAGAGAGAGAGAGAGAGAGAGAGAGAGAGAGAGAGAGAGAGAGAGAGAGAGAGAGAGAGTTGAGACGGGAAAAAACTGACATTGTAAAACCTGAAATCAACATGAGAGATTGATGCAGTGCGAGAGAGAGAGAGAGAGAGAGAGAGAGAGAGAGCGAGAGAGAGAGAGAGAGAGAGAGAGAGAGAGAGAAGAGAGAGAGATGGACGGAGAAAAACTGACATTGTAAAACATGAAATCAACATGAGAGATTGATGCAGAGAGAGAGAGAGAGAGAGAGAGAGAGAGAGAGAGAGAGAGAGAGAGAGAGAGAGAGAGAGAGAGAGAGAGAGAGAGAGAGATGGGTATCTTGTACCTGGATGTGATGACGCAAGCAACAAAACACTGTTGACGTTCATAACGGAAACAAGTGCAACGCCGAGCGGCTGCAAGGGGTCGCAGCATCGCCGAGGTACTCCGAAATCGGAATGTGTCGGCTGTGCACATGCATAAAAACGCATCAAAACAGCACGTAACTACATACAAAGGCATCAAAACAGCACGTAACTGAATAGTTTTTTTTATATATAGCCTTGGGGTTCGGACCCGTGATTTGAGCGCTCGCGATCATGCGCACACGCATGACAACTGTGTTATAGACCATTCATCAAGAAATGTTGTGAAAAAAACTGCATTAAAATACATGCAAAACTTCGCGAGATATTAGCGATTATGTGTTTCGGGGTTTGAACCCCGTAACTGGCGCGACCTTGACCTTAATGTAAAACTAAATACATCAGTGGATAGCTTGCATCTTGGCAAAGTAGTAAACCAAATTTGATGATGATAGACTGAATATTTTTTGAGAAAAACGGACGAATAGCCGGACGGACGGACACCGGACGGACGGACCAGACAAAAACAATAGCTCCCCGAGCCGAGAAACTAATAACGTAACAGCAGATAATGAAACAAAATGGAGATAAAACCGGTCAACTCGCAGACAAAGGGGAAAAAACATTTAGTAGTTCCACATGTGTTTTCTCTATTGTGCAAACAACTATTTGCGTGGCTGCAGTGTGTGTGCGTGCGTGTGTGTGTGTGTGTGTGTAGAGAAAGAGAGAGACACAGAGAGAGAGGCTGATGGAAATAATGTATCAGTGTGTCTATGCATGCGTGCATTTTTGTTGAGTGTGTGCATGTGTGTGAAATATGTGCCGGCATCATTTGCACGTGTCTTTATGCATAAATATACATGCATGCACCTGTTTACATGCGTAAAACAATGCGTTAGTGCATCTGCGTACGTAAAGGCATTTGCGCGTTTGCATATATATATTTTTTTAAATTATAGGTGTACGTGTATGTTCGCGTTATTAGGCCTATTTGGAAAGATGGGGCGATTTTCTCTTGCTTGTATCCATTGCAGCCTAGCCTGTTGCAGAATACAATGACCCTCAGACCAGATGGACATGTCATTGGCATTTGGCCACTGCAGCCTAGCCTGTTGTAGAATACAATGATTATGTCATTCACACTCACACCAGAGGCATTGGCACTGGATTATCCACTGCAGCCTAGCCTGTTGCAGAATACAATGACCCTCACACCAGAGGACATGTCATTGGCACTGGATTATCCACTGCAGCCTAGCCTGTTGCAGAATACAATGACCCTCAGACCAGAGGACATGTCATTGGCACTGGATTATCCACTGCAGCCTAGCCTGTTGCAGAATACAATGACCCTCACACCAGAGGACATGTCATTGGCACTGGATTATCCACTGCAGCCTAGCCTGTTGCAGAATACAATGACCCTCACACCAGAGGACATGTCATTGGCACTGGATTATCCACTGCAGCCTAGCCTGTTGTAGAATACAATGACCCTCACACCAGAGGACATGTCATTGGCACTGGATTATCCACTGCAGCCTAGCCTGTTGCAGAATACAATGACCCTCACACCAGAGGACATGTCATTGGCACTGGATTATCCACTGCAGCCTAGCCTGTTGCAGAATACAATGACCCTCACACCAGAGGACATGTCATTGGCACTGGATTATCCACTGCAGCCTAGCCTGTTGCAGAATACAATGACCCTCACACCAGAGGACATGTCATTGGCACTGGATTATCCACTGCAGCCTAGCCTGTTGTAGAATACAATGACCCTCACACCAGAGGACATGTCATTGGCACTGGATTATCCACTGCAGCCTAGCCTGTTGTAGAATACAATGACCCTCACACCAGAGGACATGTCATTGGCACTGGATTATCCACTGCAGCCTAGCCTGTTGCAGAATACAATGACCCTCACACCAGAGGACATGTCATTGGCACTGGATTATCCACTGCAGCCTAGCCTGTTGTAGAATACAATGACCCTCACACCAGAGGACATGTCATTGGCACTGGATTATCCACTGCAGCCTAGCCTGTTGTAGAATACAATGACCCTCACACCAGAGGACATGTCATTGGCACTGGATTATCCACTGCAGCCTAGCCTGTTGCAGAATACAATGACCCTCAGACCAGAGGACATGTCATTGGCACTGGATTATCCACTGCAGCCTAGCCTGTTGTAGAATACAATGACCCTCACACCAGAGGACATGTCATTGGCACTGGATTATCCACTGCAGCCTAGCCTGTTGTAGAATACAATGACCCTCACACCAGAGGACATGTCATTGGCACTGGATTATCCACTGCAGCCTAGCCTGTTGTAGAATACAATGACCCTCACACCAGAGGACATGTCATTGGCACTGGATTATCCACTGCAGCCTAGCCTGTTGTAGAATACAATGACCCTCACACCAGAGGACATGTCATTGGCACTGGATTATCCACTGCAGCCTAGCCTGTTGTAGAATACAATGACCCTCACACCAGAGGACATGTCATTGGCACTGGATTATCCACTGCAGCCTAGCCTGTTGTAGAATACAATGACCCTCACACCAGAGGACATGTCATTGGCACTGGATTATCCACTGCAGCCTAGCCTGTTGCAGAATACAATGACCCTCACACCAGAGGACATGTCATTGGCACTGGATTATCCACTGCAGCTTTACCTGTTGTAGAATACAATGACCCTCACACCAGAGGACATGTCATTGGCACTGGATTATCCACTGCAGCCTAGCCTGTTGTAGAATACAATGACCCTCACACCAGAGGACATGTCATTGGCACTGGATTATCCACTGCAGCCTAGCCTGTTGAAGAATACAATGACCCTCACACCAGAGGACATGTCATTGGCACTGGATTATCCACTGCAGCCTAGCCTGTTGCAGAATACAATGACCCTCACACCAGAGGACATGTCATTGGCACTGGATTATCCACTGCAGCCTAGCCTGTTGCAGAATACAATGACCCTCACACCAGAGGACATGTCATTGGTGCTGAATTTTAATCTTATCTTAGCCGAAGGGATGGGTTGGTCTTTGGGGTCCCCCCCCCCCCCCCTCAGCTGTCCTCGAATCCTTTTGGCCTAGACAGTGGGGATGTGCCCCGGGCAAGGCGTCTGCATTGTAATTAGTGTGTGGGGATGGTTGGGGGGTGGGGGGTTGTAGGGAGGTGAGTGTTAGTGTTGTTGTGTTATGATTATGTGCAATGCATTCTCTCATGTGTTCATTTTCATAGAGATGTATGGTTAGGATACGTTAACCAGTCTGTTAGAAATGTTTGTACGAATGGTGAGTGAAAAGCGCATTGAGTTGCTTAGCAAGATTATGCTCTATATAAGCATTATTAATTATTATTATTTTATTATTTAATCAAATTCCCTCACACCTTCCAGCCATTCCTGAATTGCATCCAGGAGTCATAGTGGGAAACTACAGACAGGCCTACGTACACCATACCGTATACATCAAGGAGTTAGCTGCTTGCTGAAAGGGCTGTACAAAGTATTGATTATTCTTCTATTCTGTACAACTTAAGCCCCCCCCCCCCCCCCCCCCCCCCCCCTGACCCCCCCCCCCCCCCCCCCCCCCCCCCCCCCCCGGGCCCCATACACTGAGTCTCCTACAATATCCCGCGTCCCTCTATCCTATGCTCCCCCCCCCCCATCTCTGTCTCTCTCTGTGTGTCTCTCTATTATTACCCCCCCCACCCCACCCCCCACACACACACACACACATCCCCCTCGTACATCCACCAGTGCATTACTAACAGTGTGAACCCCAGTAGGCTAAACAACAGCAGGTATAAAACCCTTTCTCATAATAAAGAGAATACATGTACTGCGATCTCTCTCTCTCTCTCTCTCTCTCTCTCTCTCTCTCTCTCTCTCTCTCTCTCTCTTCTCTCTCTCTCTCTCTCTCTCTCTCTCTCTCTCTCTCTCTCTCTCTCTCTCTCTCTCTCTCTCTCTCTCTCTCTCTCTCTCTCTCTCTCTCTCTCTCTCTCTCTCTCTCTCTCAGCTATTCTGTATTGATCATTGTCTTGAGTGAGTCACCATCATTCCCTTCTTCTCTTCCCGTTTCTCTGGAACTGACTTGCTGGCATTGGGCCCATCGATTGAGCCTCTCTGTCTGTCTGTCCGTCTGTCTGTCTGTTTCTTCTGAAGTCTCGTGCTTTGATCCTAGTCACCTGCCTAAGCCTACTAGTAGTTGCACAGAAGATTTCTGAGTGTGGGAAAAAGGCTAATAAGTTGCAGTTTAGCTACCCCCCCCCCCCCCCCCCCCCCCCCCCCCCCCCCACGACCCTCAATCTCCACAAAGCCTGCTTCTTTCAGTTTCATGACAATAAAACTCTTAGGGTGAAACTAGTGGTATCCCTGCCGAGCAAGGTACAATGTAGCAACATTGCTGGGCTACCTTGTACTTTAACTACCCTCCCCTCACCACCCCCCCATGGATAATCTTCACTGAGAAGGAGGAAGATGCTGCCGTTCTTGGGACAGGGGGTAGGGTTAGAATCAGCCTAGGAACATGTTCACTGAACGAACCAAACTTTGTGATTGAGGGTCGTAAACATGAGGGGTGGCTAAAGTACAAGATTGCCGAAAAGGCTAATGGCTAAGTTGCAGTTTAGCTAACCCCCTCATGTTCACGGCTTTCAATCTCATGTGTCTTGTGGGGGGGTGGGGGTGGGGGTGGGGGGGGGGGGTTTTGTGGGGGGGGGTCTAAAGTACTACTGATGTGGTAGGGGCACCATCACCATGCTATACAACCCTAACCCCTGCCCCTTCTTGACTACATCCCAAACACCTGAGGCCCTCAAACGTCCCTCGAGCCCCCCCTCCCCCTTCCTGTCCCCTTTCCATTGCTACA
>CM065713.1:17754149-17759149 GCA_017654935.2 Phymorhynchus buccinoides
TTGGTGAGTGAAGCACACTGATGGAGGCATAGCCTAAAGCATGGGGCCAGTGAGAAAAAACATCACTATGTTGTGATGCCATGAAAGCATGATTGTGTAGTGTGGTCTGCGTGTATGTGGGGTGGATGGGGTGGGGGTGGTAGGGAGGATGAATAAACAGAGCGTGGGTTCAGTGGAGGTCAAGTAGGGGAGATGGGGTGGTAAGGGTGGGGAAAGGAAAAGGGTCTGGCTATTTCTGGTAGAGATCTACTGGCTTTAGGCCTACTATACTTGATAAGTTCCAGTGCCGGTATTGACCCAACTAAACGGTGCTGGCGAGAAAGACCACGGCTTTGTTGTGATGGAATACAAGCCAGTATGCCGAGAGCGTTGGTCTGTGTTTGTGGCAGTTTATACCAGGCCTGGTTGGCAGTGAAAGGGCGAAGGTGTAGTTTATACACACACGCCATTCTTGTTTACGACACTCTATCTCAAAGTCTGCTAGTGCAATACACCAAATAAAATAAGACTTGTAACAGTTTTGACCACTCATAAATTATGTTTTTATATTTAAGAATCACAAAACACCGTCCATGGGGATAGTTGGGATTAATTTTAAATAGTTCCCCCGCCTTCTGGTAGTTGTGTGCTGGCAAAGCCCTCTATCAGTCCCTTTGACTCTGCCTCTCCTTCCTTACTGTCACCTTGTATGTTCTGCCTTTATTCTAGATAAACTTCAAATACAAATAGTTCCCCCGCCTTCTGGTAGTTGTGTGCTGGCAAAGCCCTCTGTCACTCCCTTTGACTCTATCTCTCCTTCCTTACTGTCACCTTGTATGTTCTGCCTTTATTCTAGATAAACTTCAAATACAAATAGTTCCCCCGCCTTCTGGTAGTTGTGTGCTGGCAAAGCCCTCTGTCACTCCCTTTGACTCTATCTCTCCTTCCTTTACTGTCACCTTGTATGCACCTCTGCTTTGACTTTATTCCTTCCTTACTGTAGATAAACTTTCAAATACAAATAGTTCCCCCGCCTTCTGGTAGTTGTGTGCTGGCAAAGCCCTCTGTCACTCCCTTTGACTCTATCTCTCCTTCCTTACTGTCACCTTGTATGTTCTGCCTTTTTGATACCCCCTCCCCCCCCTCTATCTCTCCTCTTACTTCTCTTGTAATTTATTCTAGATAATCTTCAAATACAAATAGTTCCCGTGCCTTCTGGAAACTCCGTGCCAGCAAAGTCCTCTATCACTCTATTTGACTAAATAAAAAAATACTAGAGAGAGATCCTTGGCCAGTGTGCACATTACAGTTAGTGAAGGTTTCTCGAGTCATAATGAACTGTAGTGAAATAGGAAGGCAAAACAGGACAAAGTGATTCGTAAAGAGGGGGGGGGTTGGGGGGGGGGGGGGGGGGGGGCTTTATTCTTGTATCGTACATGCCTGGGGGCAGAGAGGGGTGGGGTGGGCTCCAGAACCCAGGAAACCCCCCCCACACCCACACCCCGGTCCGGCCCTGATTTTATTTTTGTATTCTTGCATAAAAAAACACCACCCCATCAACAACATACAAATAAAGAAAACATGTAACAAAACTGTACGAGGACATTTAATTCATTGCCTCTGTCTGTGTTCCCCGGAGAAGAAGGCAATGTCTGGTCTTCAGTTTCATATTCTTCTCACTGCTTTCTACCAGCACATTTCGAATGGAAGAGTTCAATGGAGAAAATTGTAGATTTTCTTGACTAAAAGCGTGTACAGGACCATGTAGCAACACACAAGGCAGAACACACTGACAGGCAGAACACACAAAAGGCAGAACACACTGAAAGGCAGAACACAAAGGCAGAACACACTGAAAGGCAGAACACACTAAAAGGCAGAACACACTGAAAGGCAGAACACACTGAAAGGCAGAACACACTGAAAGGCAGAACACACTGAAAGGCAGAACACACTGAAAGGCAAGCAAAACACAAAAAAGAGGGGAAGACAGACAATGAGTCAAGAGACCACTGACAGAGGGGTACAGGACTGACGAGAGTATGTGGACATAAAACTGAAAGGCAGAACACACTGAAAGGCAGAACACACTGAAAGGCACTAATGAAAGGAAGACATGAGTCAAAGAGAGGGGTAGAGGACTTTTGCTAGCACAGAGCTTCCAGAAGACAGGGAAACTAGTTGTATTTGGAAGATTATCTAAAGACAAGAAAAAGTGAAAGAAGGCAGAAAATACTAGGTGACAGCAAGAAAGGAAAGTCATAGTCAAAGATAGTGATAGAGGGCTTTGCCAGCTCAAAACTTCCAGAAGGCGGGGTAACTATATAAAATCCATCCCAACTACCCCCACGGGCGGTTTATTGTGATTCTTAGATACAAAAAAATAAAAAAATTAGGAGAGGCTAAAATCGTTACAAATCGTATTGACATGTTCTCTACTTGGTGTATTGCGCTATAATTACTATATAGATAATCATAGTCACGTGACTGATAATGGCCACAGATTTGTTTGGGCCGACTCTAGATTTTATCAGTAAAGAATCACCACAGAAAGTTTAGCACTTTTGCCCACCAGGTTCCATCCCAATGACTAACAGCCCTAGCTATTGTGCTGATACAATGGCAAGAAAGGGAATAAACATGAAAAACCGTATATAATTGTGTGTGCAGTAGAAAAAATAAGCTTTGTGTGAATCTCAGTCTGTCTGTGTAGTACTCGTTTTAGGGCTAGAAAGAGAAGAGAGAGAGAGAGAGAGGAGGAGAGAGAGGAGAGAGAGACGAGAGAGAGAGAGAGAGAGAGAGAGAGAGAGAAAGAAAGGGGGGGAGGGGGTGTTACTTATTTGCCTAATGAGCAAAGCGGTACCACATAAGGTTAGATGGATAAGAAAGTTCCTACAACATTGCCTCGTACACTCGTACTCTCTCTGTGTCTCTGTCCCTCTCTCTCTCTCTCTCTCTCTACTCTCTCTCTCTCTCTCTCTCTCCTCTCTCTCTCTCTCTCTCTCTCTCTCTCTCTCTCCCACCCCCCCCCCCCCTCTCTCTCTAGCAGAGACTCCGGGATGGCATAGGTCTAGCACACAGCAGGCCTGAACAAAATATTGACTTAAAGAAAGACAAAAAACGTGACTTCGTTTTCTTCTTTTCTTTGTGCAAAAATATAGCCCCTACTACAACTGTAAAGGGTATTTACCCGTTGCCGGATCCCTGGTCTAACCAGGCTGCACATGTACACCCCCACGAGGCATCAGACTGGAAACCCAGGTAGACCCACCCACACACACCTCGCAGCTGCCCTGTTTCATACCACCTCCTCTTCCCCGACACACACACACACACACAATGCGCGAGTGCGCATAATGCTACACACACACACACACACACACACACACACACACACACGTATGCACCCCGACACACACACACACACATGCACGCGCGCATATGCACACACACACACACACACACGTCATGCCACACCGACACACACACACACACACACACACACACACACACACACACCACACACACACACTGCGGCATACATCTGTTTTCAACATGGGTTAGCAAAAGCCAATGGGTTTTTTTAGCTTTATTTTTATTTAGCGGAGAGAGGAGAGAGAGAGAGAGAGAGAGGAGAGAGAGAGAGAGAGAGGACGCATATAGTAGGTCTGTGAAGGAGGAAAGGGGACTACTAAGAAATGAGTGGGGGGGGAGATGGGCTGGGGTGGGGGGGGGGGGGGGATAGAGATGCTGATAATTATAGGGAGATCGGGGGAAAATGGGGGGGGGTAGTTGAAAGGAGAGAGAGAGAGAGAGAGCGGAGAGGAGAGAGAGAGAGAGAGAGCGGAGAGAGAGAGAGAGAGATCGAGAGAGAGTCGAGAGAGAGAGAGAGAGAGCGGAGAGAGAGAGAAAGAGAGAGCGGAGAGAGAGAGAGCGGGAAGAGAGAGAGAGAGAGAGAAGCGGGCGGAGAGAGAGAGAGGAGAGAGAGAGAGGCGGAGAGAGAGAGAGAGAGAAGAGAGAGAGAGAGAGAGCGGAGAGAGAGAGAGAGGGAGAGAGAGAGAGCGGAGAGAGAGAGAGAGAGGAGAGAGAGAGAGGGGGGGGGGGGGCTCCTCTTCCTCCCTCTGTGTGCGATGGCTTGGAGTCAAAACGGACATATCGTTCATTGACATATTATTGAACTTATTACGAAAAACTAATAACTTGTATAAAAAAAAAAAAGACTGCAGAAATATGAAAAGCATAACTCCCTTTTTTATATTTCTGCAGTCATTGTTTGATACAAGTTATTAGTTTAAAAAAAATAAGCCATCGTTAAAAATATCAACTTAATGACAGGTTCCTAATGCTATGAACAGATATCCGCGGGTCTACTACACCCACACTGTATATGTATGTATATTATATGGGTATAATGTATAACTGCGATATTATTTGTTGTTGTGCTTTGTAAGGCTTTTTTAAGCTATTTGAACGGGTGTTTTAGAGTGCGTACAGTATGTATGTATTCATATGTGTGTATCTGTCCGCGCGCGTGTGCGTGTGTGTGTGCGCGCGTGTATCTGCGTGCTTGTGCACGCGCATTATACAAACGTATATATTTGAGTGTCTTCATATCATCCAAGTGTGTGAAAATATTAGTTTTATCAACATGGCATGATATTGATGCTTGCGTTCAACACAGATATGTATGTATTTGCCAACACACTTGAGAGTGGTTGTTGGCCTTTACTCAAATGGCTTGTATCATTGGTTGACATCAGCCTGTAGTAGGGGCCAACAACAACACGAGAGCTGTACAATAGATGGTTTTCTACAGTCATGGAAAATCATGGTACAGTTCAGTCTCTTGTGGAAGACTACGACTCTCAAACTAGGGACATTTGCACTGACTCTGGTGCTGCAGCCAAAGGGATGGGTTGGCCTTTGGAGACCTTCTTCAACGCCAGCTGTCCTCAAATCCCTTTGGCCGAGAGAGTGGAGATGTACCCTGGGCAAGGCTTCTCCATGATAAAAACAATTCT
>CM065713.1:17774149-17776649 GCA_017654935.2 Phymorhynchus buccinoides
AGTACTACTCTCTCTCTCTCTCTCTCTCTATCTCTCTCTCTCTCTCTGCGCCGCGCGCGCCCCCCCCCCCCCCCCCCCCCCTGAAAAGAAAGACCTTACACATTTGTGATCCATTTTCTTGGAAGGTGAAATGCTGCCTTCTTCTTGGAAATGTAAAACCGAAAGTTTTACTTTCGTGTGTTTGAGACTGGCTGTCTGTTGAAAGCCACAATAGCAAACAAGTGTGTCGCCGAGTGGCAGATAAGTCCCCGAGCAAGTAAATGTGGGGAGGGGGTAGGTGTAGGGAGGAGATAGCTGCCACGGGGTTAAAACTGCCACGGGGGTTAACTGCCACGGGGCGATTGCTAGTCATATAATAAAAAGCCAACTGTCCGTCCGTGTGTGTGAAACACAAAACGGGCCTTATAAATCCGCTGTTTTCGACAGAATCGCTTCAAATTTGCTGTGAGCCCTAATGGCAACGGCAACCAAGGCGGCCGTGTCATTTGCGCGGAAGCGAATCGGTTCAGAAACGCGCGCGCTAGACGCCGCTTCACAGCTTCTTCACCGGAGGGATGGTGGGGGGGGGGCAGTGGAGATTACTAGGGGATGACACTACATGTATCTGTATTATTAAAAAATCGGGACTTTACTGGTTTAGCACTGCCTCCGGGCATTGCCTCCAGTATTGTTCCCACAGTCTTTGTATTTACAAATGTCCCACATGCCGAAAGGCCGAACTAAGTTGGCTTTCAGTTCTTTTTTCTGTTTTTGTCCTTTGCCAATCTACGATCGCAAAGGAGTAAGTTTTAGTTCAGGTTTGTTTCCTTTTTTTGTTTGTTTGTTGTTCTTTTCTGTCTGTCCTAAAGATCTCCCGAACCGCTTGACCGAATCACTTCAAATTTTGTGTGATGGTGTGTCCCTATGAGAGGAAGGCATCCGCACAAAACTTTTCGCCGCTCTGACCTTGACCTTGGCGTATGACCTTGAAAACCCCAAATCGTTAAGGGGCCATAACTTCCACACCGCAGGTCCTGGAGTCATGAAACTTGGCATGGAGGTACTTTCGCTTATGGCCGTTCTGATGATGGCGTACCGATGAAGGTCAAGGTCAAGGTCAGGGAGATCGGTATGCCTTGAAAGTGGTATGGGTCTAATAATTGGGGTTTTTCTGCCCCACGCATATCTTCCGAACCGCTTCACCGAATCGTTTCTAATTTTGTGTGGTGGCGTGCCACCATGAGAGGAAGGCGTCCGCGCATAAATTATCGCCGTCATGACCTTCACCTTGGCGCATGATCTTCACAACCGAAAATCTTTAAGGGGCTGCAACGTCCACACCGTTGGTCTTAGGGACTTCAATCTTGGCATGTAGGTACTTTGGCATATGTTTGTTCTGATCATTGCATACTGATCAAGGTCAAGGTCATGGAGATCGGTAGGCCTTGAAAGTGGTAGGGGTCTAAAAATTGGGTTTTCAGCCACAACAATAAAAATATAATATTTCGCGGACCCGGCGAAACTGGTACTCAGCGTTACCGGTACTTGGCGTTACCTGTACTAGGCGTTACCAGTACGGGGCGTTGCGCTAGTGATAATAATAATAGAAGGGGAAGGGTTAGTATTGCTGCTGAAGCCAGCTTGCTAACGGTTTTCCTGTTACTACTAGAAGTCCATAAGGGCAAGTCTAAAAAAATAGCCACATACTTCTGTTTTAGATTCTCGTAAAACTGTTTTCTGCTAAAGTATCAAATGTTTTCAGATGGGGTTTAATACGTATAAAGGATCGCTTGAAGGTCACACGAGTGGGGTTTTCTAAGCGTGAAATTTTAAAGTTATGTGTTTGAGCGAAGTTGGTGAGTCAAACTTCGGGTGATGGAACTTCTCGGTTTTTGAACCGAGTTTATAACGTCTCTCTCTCTCTCTCTCTCTCTCTCTCTCTCTCTCTCTCTCCTCTCTCTCTCCCTCTCTCTCTCTCTCTCTCTCTCTCTCTCTCTCTCTCTCTCTCTCTCTCTCTCTCTCTCTCTCTCTCTCTCTCTCTCTCTCTCTCTCTCTCTCTCTCTCTCTCTCTCTCTCTTATTATGCTCTTTAGTGTGTACGTGTCTTGTGTACACGTCCTAATGTCGATAGGCCGGAGGCCTCACATTAAAGTTCACGAGTTATCTCATATAATACTCACACACACACACACACACACACACACACACCGCACTTCTCCCCCAGCTGTTGTTCATCCTGTCCTTTCTAACTTTCCTTTGTCTGAAACCGGAAGTAAGCCCCCCCCCCCCTACACACACACACACTAACCTGATATCGACAGACAGAGAGGAGTGGGGGGGGGGGGGGGGGGGTGAACAGTGTGTGTGTGTGTGTGTGTGTGTGTGTGTGTGTGTGTGTGTGTACAGAGTGTAAAATAAAGGGATATTTTGTGTAGTCTTTCCTGCTTGGTATGTTGTTTATTTCGCGCGTGTCTGCCTCATGGTAGCATGCAACCACGTGTAAACTCTCTCTCTCTCTCTCT
>CM065713.1:17781649-17784149 GCA_017654935.2 Phymorhynchus buccinoides
CCAAAGAAACGGCAAAAAACGGTTTAAACGGTCAAATTTCAAATCTAAATAAATAAATACATGTCTGGATAAATAAATAAATGTGTTCATATTTCAAGTTGCAACAACTGTTTGTATGCAACATGTACAATATAAAGAGTATTCACTGCGTGTTTGCCCCTTTAAAACGGTTAAAACGGTCAATTTTCAATTTTCAAATTCAAATAAATAAAAAATGTATATATGTATATGTATTCATATTTCAAGTTGCAATAACTGTTTATATGCAAACTGTGCAATATAAACGGTATTCACTACATTTTTTGCACACACCCCTCCCTCCCCCTCCCCCAAACCGCCCAAAACGGTGAAAACGGTCAAATTTCAATGATTAAAAAATATGTCGACAGAATGTTTTCATATTTCAAGTTGCAACAATTGTTTCTATGCGAAATGTGCAAATTAAAGGGCATTCACTTCATTTTTGCCCCCTCAAAACGGCCAAAAACGGTTACAACGGTAAAATTTCAAATAATATTTTTAAAAAATATGTCTGTTCAAGTTGCAACAACTGTTTCTAAGCAAAATGTGTGGTATAAAGGGTATTCACCCCAAAAAACAACAACAAACAAACCACACACACAAAACCCGGCCGAAAACGGTCACATTTAAATTTAAATAATAAAATAATGTCTGTAAATAATGTGTTGACATTTTAACTTGCAACTACGGTTACCCTGCAAACTGTACAATATAAAGGGTATTATTCACTGCATGTTTTGCCGAAAAAAGGCACACACACAAATGGTTAAGACGTGTTTGTCTGTCTCAGTGTTGGTCTGGGTTTTTTTCTCTTTTGTATCGCTTGTGTGTCTGCCTGAATCTGTCTTGGTTGGTATGTTTGTTTCAGTGTCAATTTCGTTTAACTTTATTGATGGCGAATACTAATGAGAGAACAGTACGTAATCTAACTCTGTATTTGTACAAAGCTTTCCGGTTAAGAGAGGCAATTATGTCCTAGTTTGTAATTGTTTGCTAGTATATGCTTGTGTTCCAAAGCGATTTGGTGTCGTTCTCAAGTGCTATAATCCACGGATGTATTAATATTGTTAATTATTGCCCCTTATTCATATGGGGCCTTGGCCTTTGAATGAATAAACCATTCGACTTCGACTTCTCTCTCTCTCTCTCTCTCTCTCTCTCTCTCTCTCTCTCTCTCTCTCTCTCTCTCTCTCTCTCTCTCTCTCTCTCTCTCTCTCTCTCTCTCTACCCCCCCCGCCCCTCCCTCCCTCCCTATCCCTCTCCGTATCTATATTTCTCGCTCGTGAAGAAAGACAGATACCTGTCTACCTGTTAAGTTTCTTTGGTAGATGCAGTCTTTTTTCCTGCGTGAGGGGAGTGTTAATTTCCTTCGAAAAAAGGACTTTGGGAGTGTTTTCCCCCTGACGTCTGTTTTGCCTGCTTTCATGCGCCAATGACTTATACTCTTATACCCGCACACAAAATTTGAAGGGGTTGTATCCTCAAAGACTGTACAGGGGAAGATAAACATCCGCTCTCTTTTCCCTATATGAGTAGTGAGGACAGAAACACTGGTTATGTCCCTTTGAAGCGTGACACATTTTACACATCGATAGGCCAGTTGAATTCTCCGTTCAAGTTCCAGTCCGAGTTTTTGGACAGCCTCCACTGTGAATAGTGTACACGTCCGCACTAACGATAACTCTATCAGCCCGGAATCCATCTTACCCTTTTAGAATATCTTTGGTATCCTCTGGTTCAGAAGCAATATATAGTGAACTATATAGCGCAAACACGAACTATATAGTGCAAGGTGATACACAACCATACACAATCTGAAGCGCTTTTGTCAATTAGAAATGGGGAAAGTATGGATAAAAACCCAATTTTTAGACCCCAAACATTTCAAGGCCTACTGATCTCCTTGACCGTGATCGGTACCCACCCCACCCGTCAGAATCGCAATAAGCCAATGCACCTACATGCCAAGTTTGAAGATTTTAAGTCCAACGGTGTAGACGTTGTGGCCATTTAAAGATGTTAGGTTTTCAAGGTTTTACGCAAATGTCAAGGTCACGACGGTGATAATTAATACGCGGATGCCTTCCACTCATTGTGACACACCACCACACAACATTTGAAGCAGACTGGCAAGCGGTTCAGGAGATATCATTAAGACAGACACCCCCCCCCCCCCCCCCCCCCCCCCCCTCCAAAAACCCCCGCAACAAATGCAGACTCCTTTGCCCAGTGTAAAACTGGGGCATAGGACAATAATGCATTATTTAGCAAAATTATGCATTATTCAGCTAATGCATTATTTAGGAGATAGAAACATGTAGGACTTTCTGGACACAGGGAATGCCATACATTTCTTACTTTGGCAATTCTGAAAGCCAGTTAGAATTTTTATTCTTTAGCCCAGTAACTTCCGGTTGGCACTTCCGGTTATTTTTTATACCGGAAATTCTACAAACGTGATTTTCAGTAGATTAGTTAA
>CM065713.1:17794149-17796649 GCA_017654935.2 Phymorhynchus buccinoides
GACTTTGAGATTTGGGGTTGTAAACAGAGAGAGAGAGAGGGGGAGAGAGAGAGAGAGAGAGAGAGAGAGAGAGAGAGAGAGAGAGAGAGAGAGAGAGAGAGAGAGCATAAGAAGGAAGGATTTAGTGGTTAAATTTGGAGGAAAATGACAAAGGTATAATTATTAAAGTTGATGGTCGAATACACTGAATTCTAAATGTAGAACAAACAAACATCTATATTTCCTAACTACGTCATTTTTATCTTCAAAGAAATTGAACAAAAACAATAAGGAGTAATAGCACTTACAAAGCATACATGAATAATAGAATAGAAATTAATGTAAAAGAGGTGAACCCTAATCAGCAAAGAAACTGTATAGTGTAGTAATATGGAACATGGCAAAATAATGTGTAAAATGTCATCAGATTATTGCGTGTGAACTTTGTTTCTGCATGGGCCTTTACACCGCTTAGTTGTAATGGCAGCAAGGTAGAGCACCTCGGACATAGAAGTCCTTTACACCGCTTAGTTGTAATGGCAGCAAGGTAGAGCACCTCGGACATACAAGCCCTTTACACCGCTTAGTTGTAATGGCAGCAAGGTAGAGCACCTCGGACATAGAAGCCCTTTACACCACTTAGTTGTAATGGCAGCAAGGTAAAGCACCTCGGACATAGAAGTCCTTTACACCGCTTAGTTGTAATGGCAGCAAGGTAGAGCACCTCGGACATATAAGCCCTTTACACCGCTTAGTTGTAATGGCAGCAAGGTAGAGCACCTCGGACATAGAAGCCCTTTACACCGCTTAGTTGTAATGGCAGCAAGGTAAAGCACCTCGGACATAGAAGTCCTTTACACCGCTTAGTTGTAATGGCAGCAAGGTAAAGCACCTCGGACATAGAAGCCCTCTACACCGCTTAGTTGTAATGGCAGCAAGGTAAAGCACCTCGGACATAGAAGTCCTTTACACCGCTTAGTTGTAATGGCAGCAAGGTAAAGCACCTCGGACATAGAAGCCCTCTACACCGCTTAGTTGTAATGGCAGCAGGGTAAAGCACCTCGGACATAGAAGCCCTCTACACCGCTTAGTTGTAATGGCAGCAGGGTAAAGCACCTCGGACATAGAAGCCCTCTACACTGCTTAGTTGTAATGGCAGCAGGGTAAAGCACCTCGGACATAGAAGCCCTCTACACCGCTTAGTTGCAATGGCAGCAAAGCACCTCGGACATAGAAGTCCTTTTGAACGTTTGTCTTGTCCAAAGTGTGAGCCTTATATTTATCTACAGTTACTGTTATTTCTGCTGCTATCGTACGTACACCGCCCACCCCCCATACACATACACTATAAAGGAAAAGGAGTGGTTCCAACATTGGCTTGGTTTTGGGTTCTGACAATAATGTGAATGTAAAAGATGCAATAAAGGCCTCTCCTGAAACAATACGCTAAAGCTCTGGAATGGAATCACATGAAGTCATGTATTTCTCCTTTTTTTATACTTTATTTTACCTTTTTTTTTTGGGGGGGGGGGGGAGGAGAGTCTGTAACCCCCCCCCCCCTAAAAAAAATCCGCCTCTGACACATGCATGCTGGTGCGTGGGCTGTCAAGGCAGTCAAAGTACTTCCGTACATTCACTCCATTTGCAAAACAACTTACAAGCATAATTATTCTTGAATTTCACTTACTTTAATGTTACTCATTAAGCCAACTGACCTAATCTTGCCACAGAGAATATATACTTCTCAACAAAAGTTATGTACCACTTGCTGCAAAATTTCAGACACCGTTTTGAGTGCTTAAACTGGCATTTTTACACTTTCTGATGCTGTAATATTATCGCATGTAACTCTTATGCAATATAATAATATCCTGCACAACATTATAACATTACACTGCCTTAAATGAGCCAATGGAATGCCTTGCCGTGCCGATAACATTTAAAGCATGGCAGTATTCACACATCTCTATTAAATAAAAATGAAACTTAATTTTTCTTATAAACCTTATTTGCGATTAAGAGAAACCCAAAGACTTATAAACATGCAATTAGCCCTTTGGCTTCTCAGTGGCCAGTGATGACGTCACAGAGATTAGAAATGTAATGAAAGACATTGTCACTATGCTCAATCGCTAAAAAAATGTTTCTGGTAAATTAGTGTGGCAGTTCCATAGGCAGCAGCAGTTACGTCTTGCATCACTAAAGCAGGGCCACATGATTTGTGACTGGCTTCCATGAAGCTGTGGATATGTCTGAAGACCCCTAGCATGTTTGCACATTTATTTACCAACGATCCTTTTAAGAATTATACTGTGAACATTCTCTATATTTGGCGTTTTATTGGGCATGGTCACGTGACCCCATTTGTCCCAAAACATTAATTGCTCATTTGTCATGATTGGAAATCATGGAAAAAGAGCAATTAGTGCATGGGGAAAGAACAATTAGTGTTTTGGGACACATGTATCACTGATCATATGACCAGGCCATGGCCGGGCCAGCCGGACCGGGCCGCCTGCTA
>CM065713.1:17801649-17826649 GCA_017654935.2 Phymorhynchus buccinoides
CAGCATTTATTTAATGAGCACAGCGAGCTATAAGCTGATATGCGCTCACTCAAACTCATTTCAGTTGAAAACATGAGGCTGCATCATGAATTTACTTCAATATCTATAAGAATATCAGTTACATTGATGAAATAGGAAAAAAACAAGAATACAATACAACATGCCCTCATTTATAACCAGAAAGGACAATACAATAAAAAAGATACAGGAAAAAGGAAAAACGAAGAAGAAAAAGCAGAATGTTACAAAATACAACATACAAAGTACACTATAAACCAACAATAAAGAGAGGCTAATTTGACATCAACGCATCTCAACAGGGCACATGTGGTATGCTTTTGAATAATTATTGTTTTTAAGTACAAGTGCTTTTGCAAAATACGAATAAAACATCAATCAGTTTCAACTGACTTATAAAATTGCCCACTGTCAACATAATTGCTTAGTTTTCATTGATATTGTTGTCCCTTCTTCCAAGCAGAAGGGTAGAAACATTAGTTTGACCATCGGGTGCTAACAGTCCAATCGTTTGAGCTCTAGGTTCAATTTGCAAAAGGCATTTGAAAGGAAAATGAGTAATCATCTTTGTCATCTTCTTCTTCTCTTATTTCAGTTGTCATTATTAATTGTTGATGGTTCATCATCCACTTCCTTCCTGACTCGGTGAGAGAGAACCTTTCCAACAGAATTATCAATTAAAAATTCATTCAAAACTAAACTCTTTCACGTACTATCAACATTTTGTTGCTGGTTGTTATGGCCTGATTTTCTTTTGGTTAAACGTTACCAAAAAAAGCCTACCATTTGTCTCTTTATTCTCATTATTATTATTATTCTCATAAAAGATATGATTCTTTCATTCATTGTTTTGTTTTTGTTTTTGTTTTTTAGCGGGACGTCGAAAGCGCCGAAACAGGGCGGCCAACCGAGAGAGCCTCCTTTCAGCGAAGAGTGACCAGGGACCAGGATGTAGCAGCTCCACCAAAGACCTTGACCTTGGGGTGACCACCTACCGCGCCACGCGCTCCTTCCCCTCCTTCTCCCCCGGGCCCCCCCATGCTGTCCCCCCTCCCCAGGTGGGGGCCATGAGGTACCAGAAAGGAGCTCCAGGTGTGTAGGCTTTTCTTCCTTCTCTCTGTAACGCTGTCCCCCCTCCCCAGGTGGGGGCCATGAGGTACCAGAAAGGAGCTCCAGGTGTGTAGGCTTTTCTTCCTTCTCTCTGTAACGCTGTCCCCCCTCCCCAGGTGGGGGCCATGAGGTACCAGAAAGGAGCTCCAGGTGTGTAGGCTTTTCTTCCTTCTCTCTGTAACGCTGTCCCCCCTCCCCAGGTGGGGGCCATGAGGTACCAGAAAGGAGCTCCAGGTGTGTAGGCTTTTCTTCCTTCTCTCTGTAACGCTGTCCCCCCTCCCCAGGTGGGGGCCATGAGGTACCAGAAAGGAGCTCCAGGTGTGTAGGCTTTTCTTCCTTCTCTCTGTCCCCCCCCCCCCCCACGCTGTCCCCCCTCCCCAGGTGGGGGCCATGAGGTACCAGAAAGGAGCTCCAGGTGTGTAGGCTTTTCTTCCTTCTCTCTGTCTCCCCCCCCCCCCCCCCCACGCTGCCCCCCCTCCCCAGGCCATGAGGTACCAGAAAGGAGCTCCAGGTGTGTAGGCTTTTCTTCCTTCTCTCTTGCTCCCCCCCCCCCCCACGCTGTCCCCCCTCCCCAGGCCATGAGGTACCAGAAAGGAGCTCCAGGTGTGTAGGCTTTTCTTCCTTCTCTCTGTCCCCCCCCCCCCCATGCTGTCCCCCCTCCCCAGGTGGGGGCCATGAGGTACCAGAAAGGAGCTCCAGGTGTGTAGGCTTTTCTTCCTTCTCTCTGTCCCCCCCCCCATGCTGCCCCCCCCCCCCCCCCCCATGCTGCCCCCCCTCCCCAGGTGGGGGCCATGAGGTACCAGAAAGGAGCTCCAGGTGTGTAGGCTTTTCTTCCTTCTCTCTGTCCCCCCCCCATGCTGTCCCCCCTCCCCAGGTGGGGGCCATGAGGTACCAGAAAGGAGCTCCAGGTGTGTAGGCTTTTCTTCCTTCTCTCTGTCCCCCCCCCCCCCACGCTGTCCCCCCTCCCCAGGCCATGAGGTACCAGAAAGGAGCTCCAGGTGGGTGGATCCCACAATAGCGAGTCCCGAAACAGCGCATCCCAAAACAGCGAGGACAAAACCGCGAATGCCCCAAATCAGCGAATCCCAAAACAGCGAGTCCCAAAACAGCGAGTCCCAAAACAGCGTGAGTGACAAAATAGCGAGGATACCATAACAGAGACAGTCGAAAGAGCGAGTCCCAAAACAGCGAGTTCTCCAGAAAATATCAAAGCAACCAATTGTCATATGTTTCAATATTTGTTACTTTATTTCAAGTTATTAAAAAGACAAACACAGGTAATGGTGCAAATTTAAATGACGAAAAATGCACACGAAAAGTTAAAAAAAACACCACAATAATAATTACTCTCTCTCTCTCTGTGTCTCTCTCTCTCTCTCTCTCTCTCTCTCTTTCTCTCTGAGTGCAGACGACTGTTACTTGGGTCATTGAAGTGCCTACGCTACATTGAACTCTAGATTGTAGGACACGGCACGCAAAAACGCAAGTTTGTCGTCCCCAGTGTCGTCTTGTATTAGTTGTTTCAGTCGGGTGTTGGTTGCCTCGTGGGTAGCCGATTTGGTGGCTACGTGGCCGCCATCCATCCGGACTTTCATCGCGTGCTGAAGCGCTTGTTCTTTTTGAATTTGCGACGATGAACTTCCAGATCGTCGGATGTGCGGTGTCGAACATGGACTGCAGCCCCCGATGCCAGCCCTCCAGTTTATTGTTCGTGCGTGGTATGTCGTCCTCCGTGCACTGTCTGACGTTCCAGAACGGTTGGCTGAATCTCGTGGCAATTCGCCGACGCCCACGACGCATGCGCCCAACGTAGTTGTTCTCGAAGAAGTTGTACAGTTCTGCGACGGATGGGTGCAAATCTTGCTGCTCCATGCTTTCCTGTAACGTCTCGAGCCCATCAATGACGTCATCCGGCTTGAGAAAGGCAAGAGCTGCAAGCATCTTGCAGTATCTTCTAAGGTCCGTATCAGTAACATATGCATTCTGCAATCCAAATTCTTGAATTTTTCTCCAAATGCACTGACAGAGGTGAAAAAAGCATCCTGCTACTTCAATTCCCGGAAAAGCTGCCTGGATTGATGTCTTCGCTGCAATCTCAAAGTCAAGAATGCAACGTGTCGGGGCAGCATTCAACGCAAATGTCTTCACCAAGTCCCACATTCTGTCGTACGTCGCACGACTTTTGGACGGAAGCAGGGCATAGATGCAAGGGAAAACGTTACCATTCTTCACCGCATGTATTGTGAACAACTGGTAGAATAACTGTGGCGACACCTTGAAGGTGCCATCGACCATCCAGTGGGGTTGATTCTGCAAGAATCGTAACATGTCATTTCTAGCGAAGAGAATGATTCTCCCCAACCCTTGGTCTTCGTCCTCGTGATCCTTGGTGTC
Organism: Phymorhynchus buccinoides; assembly: GCA_017654935.2. Lineage (NCBI taxonomy): Eukaryota > Metazoa > Mollusca > Gastropoda > Neogastropoda > Raphitomidae > Phymorhynchus > Phymorhynchus buccinoides. The sequence goes on from CM065713.1 coordinate 17,805,172, forward strand.
GCACAGCAGAAATCGTACTTCGTGCCCACCACATCTCACAACTCTGAAGCGCTGTGGTATCTCGAATTCAGCAGGATGCTGTGGAGCGGGCGGGAATGCTGTTTCAAATTTTCTCTTCCGCTGTATGGCTTTGCGGAGAGCGGTTTTGCTTGGCATTTTTATAGCCACTTCATCGTCAAGGTGAGCAACGAACTCGCTGATGAGTCTTCTTGGCACGGCATCAGTCTCACCTCCTCTTGCTTTCATGCGGGCAACTGATCTCCGTACCTCTACAAATGTTGGATCAGCAGGGTGGCTGTGGAGAGATTTATCATCCGGTGGAGGGTGGTCACTCTTCCACTGCACTTCGATGTCGTGCATCTCCAGTTAATGGTTGTCTTGTTCTGTCTATCAACACGATAGGAAAATCCATTGTACACAAGCAAAGGTTTACCCTTCTGCGTTGTTATCGTTTCCGCCATGTTAAAAGCAACTTAGTCAAACTGGTTGAGATGAAATATGTGAAATGTCTGTGTGATAGCAACTACGGCCCAACATCACAATGTTCCTGGGCTCCATTAACCCCTACACAGATCCCTTCGCCTTCCTCTTTCTTTTCCCAGCTGACAGGGGCTATGACCTGGGCTCCATTAACCCCTACATTAACCCCTACACAGAGCCCTTCGCCTTCCTCTTTCTTTTTTGGTTATGTACATATTTCAAGAGACTTTTCTTTCTTGAAAGTGTGGATAATGATCAGACCTGAAGTTGGCTTGTTTTCCAGATGACACGGGCTACGTGTCTGGGTCCAGCAACCACTACTCCGAGCCGTACGCCTGCCACGAGGAGCCGTTTGGCACCGCCGAGAGGACGCGCTCCGCCCCCCGGCCTGGCCTGCCCCTGATCAAAGGCAGCCCCCAGCCCCCCCGCCTCCCCGACAACCACCCATGACATCATCACAGCTGATGACGTTGCCATCATCGCTCTGAGGAGAGGTCTCTTGTCACATCATCATCAGGATCCCCTATGAAATCGTTGAGTTTGTGAGATACATCATTTTTTGAAGTTCTGCTGTCCGTCATCTTGTGAAATCATTATCGTTGTCGTTTGAGGATCGGACGTCATTATGTCACATCATCTACGAAGCTTGTGACATCACCATCGTTTGAGGTTCTTATATCATCCTATAACATGATTGTCATTTGGGGTTCTGAGGTCATCTTGTGACATCATCATTGAATATTGGATATCACAGCTAACAGTGACATTAGTATTGAATATTTGATTTCGGTGCATGTGACATTATTAGCACAGACTTGAATTGATCATTAAAGTTTATAACGTCATCGTCATCCAAGATCAGAAATCTGAACCTGTGACATCGTCATTGAAGATTGGACATCGAAGCGTGTAACATCATCCTGGACAGAAAGTGATTCAAACTGTAAGGCATGTTAAAGCAGCACCTTTAAGGGTGCATGGATGGACAGCCATCACTCATCATAGGGGCTTTTATTTTAATGTCAGACTCTGATTGTCATCATTTACGATTGAATATCAGTCTTATGACATCACCATTGTAGGTTTCCTGTCATGATATGGCTATCTGGAGATGTGATCTGACGTGGAAGTATGTGAGATCATCCATCATAAACAATGGGAAATGTCACCATGAGAATGTCTTACCAATGTCCATTCTGTTCATCTGACCACTAACGCATGTTCAGTCCCCATGTGTATAGTTGGGGTGGGGTGGGGGCTTGGGGTGGGTGGGGTGTTGTGAGAAGCGCGAGTTGAGATGGAGGGGGGGGGAAGATAGTAGTTAGTGATTGACCCAATTATGGTTTGTTTCTTTTTCGTTTTTCTGTTCTTCTCTCTTTCTTATTTCCTTCATTTCTGTTTTTCCAATGTGTGAGTTAACTGCTTGATAACTATGAGATGTGCAAGCATTACCACTTGTGGTCACATTGTGCAAGCATTACCACTTGTGGTCACATTGTGCAAGCATTACCACTTGTGGTCACATTGTGCAAGCATTACCACTTGTGGTCACATTGTGCAAGCATTACCACTTGTGGTCACATTGTGCAAGCATTACCACTTGTGGTCACATTGTGCAAGCATTACCACTTGTGGTCACATTGTGCAAGCATTACCACTTGTGGTCACATTGTGCAAGCATTACCACTTGTGGTCACATTGTGCAAGCATTACCACTTGTGGTCACATTGTGCAAGCATTACCACTTGTGGTCACATTGTGCAAGCATTACCACTTGTGGTCACATTGTGCAAGCATTACCACTTGTGGTCACATTGTGCAAGCATTACCACTTGTGGTCACATTGTGCAAGCATTACCACTTGTGGTCACATTGTGCAAGCATTACCACTTGTGGTCACATTGTGCAAGCATTACCACTTGTGGTCACATTGTGCAAGCATTACCACTTGTGGTCACATTGTGCAAGCATTACCACTTGTGGTCACATTGTGCAAGCATTACCACTTGTGGTCACATTTTGTGAAATGAAAAGGAGCTTTGATGGAAAAACCCATGTTGATAACACAAACATTTTGCTCACTTTATGACGAAAAACAATCAACCACCTAAAACGTTTTTCTAACTTTTCCCCATTAATTTGATGCTATTGTTTTTGTGGGTTGTTTTTAATGAAAATGATATAATTCATGTATCACTGTTAAATTCAAATATTAATTAAAGCATGCGCGCATTCAACACACCTATTCTGTTTGAAAGTATTACATACCCAAAATGACAGTATGTGGATTTGGGTATCGGCAAATTCTAGCCATTGTAACTGATCATGTTGTGCTCAGTTTGGGTGAATATGTTTCTGAGACCTTTTTTTCTCTTCATGGAAGTCCAATTTTGTGAGACTGAGACTAGTAGTCAGTTTCTACGATATAAGGGTGATCTATGTCACACTGTTTCTGTGTGCAAAAAGAGGAGGATTGCACAAGTACAAAAGTCTTGATCACATGATGTCATCATTATTTGATTCTAAAGAAGAAGAAAAAATTGTCTTTCAAAGTTAAAAATCAAAATTATTCTTTTTTATAGTGAACAATTAAAAACAATTTAGGCAGCTTTCAATTTTGTTTTTTAACATGCTGACTTTTGAATTCATGCCATTTTTGTTTTTATAATGTTCGTTTTGGCTGGACAGTGTGCACTTAAATCATTTCCATGAAGTGTTGCAAACTGTGGACTTGTTATTTTGTCTAGCAAAGTTTCTTCTGTCTTGCGATGTTTGATATAATATAATAATGAAATTTGGATATTTTGGTTTTTTGTTTGCATCCGCACCTATTTCTAAGCTTAAAATATCAGAACAGACAGAGTGAATAAATTCCCTGCATTGCAAGTAAAAGAAAAACAGTCTTGAAATATTTATTGTGAACTTCTCATATTTCCTTTAAAATATCAAAACAATTATAATCTGTGTCAAAGTCAAAGTCAAAGGTGAGGAAAACATTCAACTCACGTTTTGTTCTAAAGAAACAAACAAGACTGCACTTATGATCACTAAAGACTGGACCGCATCATTTTGTTGTATTTAATTACCAAATTCCCATCGGAGTAATCTCGCTGATTTAGTGTGTGGATTGTGTTAGTTTTAAAGTTCAACGATGTTAGTTTTGAATCATTTTAATCATTAATAATTATATTTATTATGTTAATGATTATGCACTCAATGAAGAGTGCTGCCATGAAATTAAATAATGATGTGTCAATTAAAGCTCTTTAGTCCTTGTTAACACATTCTCGGGAAACGACATCATTTGCATATGTGATGGATGAGCATTTGTGAAAGTCGAGACGAACCACATATTTTGTATATAGTGTAAATAAAACAACAATACAATCATTGTGTTTTGTTCCAAGGTAAAGACATCATTGTGTTTTGTTCCAAGGTAAAGACATCATCTGTTCTTTCAGTAGTACATGTAGATACATTATTGAGTCATAATAATTATTTTGTTTTTCTGAAGCTTTTTTTATTTGCTTAGTTTTGCTCGCAGGTTTCTTTGCGATCTATTGTAAATCACTGTTATGATAAAGTCGTTTGTTGTCACTTGCAATTCACATAATTCAATGTTTCATATCCATAATTCAATATTTCATATCCATATTTCAATGTTTCATATCCATATTTCAATGTTTCATATATTTCATCTACTATCATGTATGTTCTCACTCTGAAAGTCATACATTTCAACGTTTCATACAGTGGAGGCTTATTGATATGGTACCTGTCATGCAATTCATGCCACCTGGTTTCCTACCAAACGGTAAAACATTGGGGGTCAATATTTGCGTGTGAGGTTTGGACAGGGGAAGGGAACATTTTATTACAACCAAAATGCAACAAAGCGGAAAACCCTTTGCAAGGCAAACAAAACTTCATTTTAGCAGCATCTGATATTATTTTGGGTAATGCTTTTGTTGTTCAATGCACCAATACAAAGATTAAAACTGGAAATGCCACTTAAAACTCTTTACAGTCTTAGAGTCAATTTGTCCATTTTGCAAATGAAAATATTCAAAGCAAAAAATACTGGGCCATAGTCGCACAATTCGTACAACTATCACATAATTTGTACCTCCTATGTCTTTGGAATGGCGCAGGCACTCAAAGGCATTCAGAAGCCTGTTTTGCGTGACATCAAAGTGTTGATGAGGAAATGACATCAGAATTATTTTGACGTCACAGAGACTAACTGGAACATATAGAAGAGAGAATGGCCTATTGTTAATGCCAAGTCACGAGCATCCTACAGTTGAATTAGTGCTATAAACCCCCTGGTATGATATCAGTAACTTGGTGGTACAAATTGTGTAACAGGTCTTGTAATTTGTACCTTTTGAAAAGAAAACAAATACTATTATCCGAAAGGTATAAACGTTATCTTTATAATGATAGTACAGTTATAGCCCTCCACCAGCAGTATCCATGTTGAAAGTTTTATAGCGGTAGGATTATCTGCTCTTAAAGTAGAGATCTGTATCGTTAGGAGGTACCATATCAATAAGTCTCCCCTATTTCATCTTGTGATTTTCCCACGCTAAAAATGTCACATTGAAATTTCATTTAAAATAAATAAGAAGTCATGTCTCTTTGATTCATGTTGCGTTTGCCATGTGTGTGTGTGCATCTAGTCGCATCATTCCCTGTTCTGTCATTTGTATTTGCCTGTTGTTGGAATCAAGTGCAGATGCTTTAAAGGCCGATCTTTGGCTGTGTGTATTTTCAGCAGGGAAGAGGAATGGTGTGAACTTACTTACGTAATAGCATCAACAATCTTGTGCAAACACGGTCACTGTATCTAAAAGCAAGTATTTCCACTAATAAGTTTGACTATTTTAGCACTTAAGACACAATGAGGTTTAACAAATGAGTCATAGTTTACTGGTGAAATGTATCAAACCAAAAACAGTAAGACGATTGTAAATACCAGCATAATGATGAAAGTTACGAAATGGGTGATCCAATTTCTGACTGAAAGCAATTTAAATCACAAACATTGAAGCTGTCTTGGTGAACTTCAGAACAGTGAATGTGAGAAGTTTTGTTGTTTGAAGGATTCCAGTTTAAAAAAAAAAAGCTACATTTTCTTTCAATACTATCCAGAGTTCTGAAAACTGTCATCATATTTTTGCTCATCACCAGCGCTTAACATTCCCCAGTTAATGCTCATAGAAAGGATCTCCCCAAAACACTGATTGATTGATTGATTGGTTTCATAGTCCTTTAACATTTCAGAGGAAAGTGCCAAGAACCCCTTCAGAGAGCTGGACAGCAGAGGGTCTTCAGAGCAGAAGCCCTCTACCACCCTCTCTGCAACATGTTAATCCAAATGATCTTGCTTGAGCAATAGACCCTTTGCCTCGGGTGCGCAACCTTGACCTTCACTGAAGGCCTCGATCTCTGCTTGTAAGGGCAAAGCATGCGGGCAGTGGTGTAGTCTAGTGTACAGTAGGAACGCCCATGGCAAATGACGTTTTGAGACACATATTATAGTGAATGTCCAGTCCAATGTATCAGACAGTTCATCACATGTTTAGTAGCTTTGAGGTAAACAACAACCAAGCAAACAAACAAAAATAAGTTGACAGGTAAAGTTTGGTAGAAAAAAGAATATTGCTCTTGAGAAAAAACAGTCTGTTTGTTTAAAAAGTGGATGCTCTAAAGCGTTTGGAAATGAAATAAACTGAATCGCAGAAACAAGTTATTTGAAACTCAATTTAAACGCAAAACGTTTTTTTAACAATATGCTAATAACCTCATTTCACTATTTGTTTTTCTAATGTCATTGAAATATATATCGTCATCTCATGTTTACAGTACAATTTGAGCACGCGTGTGTGTTGCTTGCTTGATGCCATTTATGTATGTAAGAAAAGCAAATGCAGCCATAACCAGTGCATGACTTACTAGGATCTGCATATGACAAAAAGAACAACAGTAATGGAATTTAAGCAGTCATAGATGGGTTGGAGTTTTATTTATGATTTGTGCCAATCATGCATTTATGAAATGTATCCATCAGTCATTGATCATTGTTGTTTTAGACCACAGAATAGTACTAGTATGTGACTTATATTAGTCATGTACATAATCGGTTACACTGTTCTTCATTGTTTGCTCTTGTTTTCTGACAGTATTGTAATCATTTGTTTTAAACAAAGATCATCATCCAATGTTTCTTTTATGTTACTGTTATATTTATGAAGTAAAATGTGTTTTTTCAATGCATAAGAGTAATCGTTCTTTATATAGATTATTTGTGTTCCACTGCAAAGCTACGATATAAGCACATTATGTGTTTTGCTGTCTGTATGTTTATGTCATTTTTGTTATATTTTTTCCCTTTTTTTTCTTCATTGTTTTATTCCTTCTCTCTCTCTTTCCCCCTCTCTCTTTCTATCACTCTCTCTCTCTCTCTCTGAACTCACTTGCTTCATTATTTTGTTTATATTACTAATATTTGATAAGAAAAATATCCAGAGCTGTTGCCATCTACTGCTAACGTGTGTGTGCGCGTGCGCGCCTGTGTGCAAATGCGCCTGTGTGCAAACACACGTGTGCATGTTTGCAAGACTTGGAGCGTGAGTGTGGAAAAGGAAGTTGGCGTGATAAATGATTATTCCAGGAAGGAATAGATGTATGTACCATCATCATCATCGGCATCTTAGTAGATGAAGCCCTTAGCATATTATACCCCCACCTTACAAACCCATCGGTTGGACATCTGTACATGTGTGTTCCATTTTTTTCTGTGTTGTGTTTTGAATGTATATTATCAATTCATTGTGCCTGCATGTTCCGTGCCCCCTGTCTTTTGTGAAGATTTGATTATTATGTTCTAGTTGATCTGTAGTATAGATTGTAGAATTGGTTTCTCAGCAAGCTGTGCATGCCTTTATTACTGTCCAATCTGGTATATTCTTTGTAAGGTGCGCTTTGGGTTTCAACGATTAAAAAATAAATATGAGCCTTTATAATTGTGTAGGTTTTAGGTTAAATGTTATTTATATTCTGGGCATTTTGTACCCTATTTTAGGATATGATTATAATAGATTGGTTTTGTGGGTAGAATTTGTTTTGTTTTTCTAGTTTAGGTTGTGTCTATTGGTTATTTATCTAGTTATGGTTGTACAAATAAGTTATTATTTTTTATTATTAATTTTTCTCTATCTCTATTATTGGAACGTTTTTCAAGGGATGTTTTACTTCAGTTCTATGGTTCTCATTGCTAGACTTGAAAGTGTCCTTGGTGACGATCTGGACAGAATCTGTTTTGTTCTCTTTTGGAATGCAAAGTAGTAGAAGAAATCTTCAGCTACAAAATTCAATGGACAAAGAGACTCTGCTTGTCATCATTGACTTGAAAAACACAAAAAATCAGACAAACCTTCGAAATTGTAAGTTTTCAAGATAAAGGAATAAACATAAATATAGGTGTTTTTTGGGTGGTTGTGTGTGTTTTGTCTGGGGGGGGGGGGGGGGGGGGGGGGGTGAATTTTCATATAATATTTGTTGTTTCAATTGGTTTTATTCCTGGCATTTTGCTCTATTGTTTTCTGTATATTTCCACTGTCCACTGCTGTTCATCATTGTATTTGTCTTCCCTTCACTCGCCACTCTGTGGAGTACAGTTAGTCCTGTTCTTCATCTTCATTGTGTTTGTCTTCCCTTCACTCGCCACTCTGTGGAGTACAGTTAGTCCTGTTCTTCATCTTCATTGTCACATTTTGTTCTCTGTTGCCATTATTGTGTACAGACTTCTGTTGCGTTTTATTAAAGAACTCACGCGTGTGAAATGACTGAATCTCAATTTTTCAACTTTGCTTTAGATTGTTTTGTAGTTGATTTTCAAAGATTTTTTAAAAGTTGATTTTCAAGTTATCGACTGTGCCCGTTGTTCCGTTTCGTTTCATTTTATTTTGTTCCAAAGCATTTTGAGTCCCAGTTGTTGTTACTTTCTGATTAATTATAGAGGGATATAAACCAGAAGGTACTATCATTCTTCAAGGGTAAGGAAGGTACTATCATTCTTCTCAGGGTTAAAGCTAGTAGGTAATATTCTTCAAGGGTGAAAGCCAGAAGGTACCACTATTCTTCTTCTTTGGGTTAAAGCCAAAAGAAGCTTCAAGGGTGAAAGTCAGAAGGTACTATCATTCTTCTGGGGTTAAAGCCAGAAGGTACTATCATTCTTCAAAGGTGAAAGTCAGAAGGTACTATTATTGTTTGGGGTTAAAGTCAGGAGGTACTATAATTCTTCAAAGGTGAATGTCAGAAGGTACTATCCTTGTTCTGGGGTTAAAGCCGGAAGGTACTATCCTTGTTCTGGGGTTAAAGCTGGAAGGTACTATCATTCTTCAAGGGTTAAAGCTAGAAGGAATGAAGAAGGTTAGTTGGTTATAAGGACCTTCTGGCGTTCACCAGAGAAGAAAGGTAGTGCATCCTGACATTTGACATTTAAAGAAATTATGTTACTGGCTTAGTGTATGTTTTTGTTTCTGTTAAAAAGAAAATAATTAATCTCTTGTTCAGTTAATTAAAATAATTCTGTTACCAAAGTATTGCATTTATGTAAATCCAGATGGATTTTGAATGTTTGAGAAGTGATTTAATGTAGTTTGTAACCTTATACTCTTTCTGTCTCTCTGTCTGTCTGTCTGTCTTCTATTTCTCTGTCTGCCTGCCTGTCTATATGTGTACATCCTCTCTCTCTCTCTCTCTCTCTCTCTCTCTCTCTCTCTCTCTCTCTCTCTCTCTCTCTCTCTTTCACTCTCTCTCTGTGTCTCCCCAACTCCTGCTCTCTCTCTCTATCTGCTTCTCTTTCTTTGTCTCTTTCTCTCCCCCTCTTCTCTCTCTCTCTCTCTCTCTCTCTCTCTCTCTCTCTGCTTCTCTTTCTTTGTCTCTTTCTCTCCCTCTTCTCTCTCTCTCTCTATCTGCTTCTCTTTCTTTGTCTCTTTCTCTCCCTCTTCTCTCTCTCTCTCTGTCATTTGGGGGCATTTTACTTATATGATTAATGCCATATTATTTTAAAGCATCCCATTTCATTGTATCTTAGACATTTTAACTGTCTCAATATTGTTTGATTGTTCAGTGCAATATTGTATTAGGATGTCAATCAAAAACAAATCTGTTCTGTTGCTTTTGCCTCTTAATCAGAAAGAAACAAACGCTTTCTGTACTAAAAAATAATGTCATTGTTTTAAAATGTTTGGGTAATTACACTATTTTTGGCTCAGTCGAAAAAAGAGAGAAATGCTTGGTAACATATGTAACAAAACAACAAACATTTAAACCTTATTCAGACTCATATTGAGATCAGTAACTGCATAATATGTCTTAGGAAATGTACACACACGCATGCACGCACACGCACACACACACACACACGCACACGCACACACACACACACAGACACACACACACACACACACACACACACACACTAAATTGAAGGAAGAACACAACATCAAAATGTAAAAGCATAGCGCATCAAAAGTGTTGTTTTATTGTACAGATTTATTTTCTTTTTGTTACACTGCAGGACCAGAACAAAATCAATCGTTGAACTCCAAAAATCCACATTGACACTTTTTCACATATTGTTTTTCATAGATATTTACAATTTCTGTTTTTGTTTTTTTGGTCTTTAAAGATTATTTCTGACATTACGCAATATATTTTTGTTTTCGTGGCTTTACAATCTGTGCTAATGAAAAAAAGTTTTAGTTTTATGCAAATTTCTGCGAAGTGTTTGCGCTTTTTTTCTTCTTTTCTTTCTTTTAATTTGGATGCCATCTATTATTATTATTATTATTATTATTATTGTGTCTGCAACGCATTGCTATTCAATGGCTTCAGTGTGACTTTATTGTATGAGTAAATAAACATTTTTACATCCAACGTTGGAGTGTTCGTCTTTGTGTCAAGTACAAAGCAACGAGCGCGCACACGTGTGTGTCTGCGTGTGTCACGTACACACACTCTCTGTCTGTCTCTCTTTCTCTCCCTCTCTCTCTGTTACACATACACACATTCTCTCTATTCCTCTGTGTGCGCGCGTATGTGTGGGAATGTATGCATGTGTCACACCCTTCTCTATCTCTGTCTTTTTCTCCCTCTCTGTTATACGCTTTCTCTCTCTCTCTCTCTCTCTCTCTCTCTCTCTCTCTCTCTCTCTCTCTCTCTCAAGTAGAAAACATAGTTCATGTATTGCAAGAAAGTATCAATCAGTTAACAGAATGGTCTGAACTAAACCACATGAGTCTAAGCCCTAGCAAAACTAAATCCATGCTTGTGACCACTTGGCAAAAACGACAGCGGTTTTCCTGTTCTCTCCCCTTGCATATTGATATTGAAGAAGTTAACTCGCATAAAGTATTAGGGGTCATTATCGATAATAATTTATCTCGGTCTAACCATGTACAAACTCTTTGTAAAACAATTTCAAAAAATATATATCTTCTATGCACAATAAAACACTTTCTAAACACAGATTCACGCAAAATTTACTTCCATGCATACATTGAATCTCACATAAACTATTCGTCTACACTCTGGGATTCAGCAAGTGAGCAAACCCTAAAGCCACTGCATAGTCTCTATGGACGAGCACATCATTCCACTGAGCTCTTTCAATGAGAGAGGTCGCATTTCAAAAGCGCTCCAGTTTTTGCACGTTCTCTAACGACGCGACGGGTCAGCTGTCTTGAATTGAACTCAAGCCAAGAAAAACCGGCCTACCTGCCTACGCCGTTGATCAAAGATCAGCTGAAAATCTCAAGAGGGAAGGTGGAGGAGAAAGCCAAAGAACAAAACTCCGAAAGTGATGTAGCTGCCTACCACGAACCGTCAACCACCCCCAACTTCACACGAGGGATTCAACACCCCCCCATCCACGCCTTCAACTACAACTGAGCTGCAGGGACAGCGTCTGTGGCGGTGGGACCCACCTTTTCCATCTGGTACCCCACCTGGGTGGGCTTTGCTCTTCCTGCTGTCTTGGTGCCTCCAGTCTGCTCTACATGCTTCGGAGTGAGTTGTTACAACCCTCTCCTGTCTAGTATTGTGGGGAAATCAGGGAGACACTGCTGTCAGCCAGGGGACACTGCCTAACCCCCAAAGTAAAATTAAATTTTTCCACTGCCCAGTTAGTCAGAAAATGTAGTCTTTCCTTTATTTGTGTCTTTTTTTTGCTTTGACAATAAGATTTCCGGGCTCGCATTTTTTGTAGTACATGTTAAATTAAACCTAGTCATTTTGTATTTAGATTTATTTTAGACTAGAGTACCCGACATGTCTCACGCGTCTCCGAAGAAAGGGGCTGACCCGAGTCAGCCCACAGCCATTTTACTTTCGCGATCAGATTCCGAGTCCTCCGAGAGTCTCGAATCACCCGAGTCCCCCGTCTTCAACGAAAGCCCAACAGAAAGCCAAACAAGAGAAGTAGGGAACTCCACTCTCTATTACTCCCCAGAAAATGAAAATCTCAACCTCACCCCCCATCTTAAAAGACCAAGAGCCCAACGAGGCTCCCAATCGACAGACGATGATGTCGTCCATCCTAGTGGAAAAAAAACCAAAACCCCAACAGAGCCAGAAACAGATCTGTCCTCCAAGGAGGCCCCAAAACCCCAAAGAGACAGACCCAAAGCTAGAATAAGTCTGAACATGAATGCCCCAAACCCACAAAAACCCAAATCCCCCTCGCGATCTCCCAAAGGCTCCTCCGGCCCGATTTCCGAAGCTACCCCCCCTCTTGGTGGGGAGGAGGAGCCAGCCGCGATGGACACGAACCAAAACGCCGAAGTTACCTCGATCTGGGGAGCCTCCTAGGCCTCCCCCCAACACACCGTAGCTGCAGATGAATCCCCCCCTCTCTCACAGAAAGTGGACCCCCGGCCCACTGCACAACAACAAACCAGACAAGACCGCCAAACTAGCAGAAAACGAAATAACACCTCCAACGATCTTCCGCCTGAATTTCTCAAACACCCTGTCAAAGTTCAAGACCTGCGTTCCGGGCAAGCCACCCTTCGAGGCCTCGGCCCCACCACTTCTTACCAAATGTGGCAAAACACAATAGGGCCCATTCAGAGCCAACGCACGCTACCTGACAACTGTTGGCTGATCGGCTGCCAGTCAGCTAAACAACAACAAAAATTGGCCGAGATGCAAACCGTCGCGGGCATTAACATCAGATGCACCATCCCCACTGCAACCACCGAGGGAGTCATTAAAGGGATTCCGCTAGCGGAGAGCGTGTCTGACATGCTCCCGCACATCCCAGAGGCCAAACATGCCATAAGACTAAAAAACCGCGACGGCACAGAATCAAGAGCGATCAAAATTACATTCACATGACTACGTCAAAATCAATGCCATGGAGTACAGGGTGCATACTTACGTAGCCCCTGTACGAAAATGCCAAAAGTGCGCTCGACTCGGCCATACAGCTACGCAATGTCGCGCCGAAAAAAAGACTTGCGCCCGGTGCGCACAAACAGGACACCTCGCTGCCGAGTGCTCATCCGCCATACGCAAATGCATTAACTGCTCTGGAGATCACTCGGCAGCGTACGCTGGATGTCCCCAGTACAAACTCCGTCTCAGAGCCAATAAGTTCCGAGGTGAGACCTTCATCCCCTACTCCGAAGCAATAAGAAGAGCCAAGGCGACCATCGAGCAAGACAACAAATACAAACAAAAACAAAGCAGTCCCCCCCCCCTTCCCCCCCCCCTCCCATCATTGACCCATCCTGGAGAACTGATGACTTCCAACAACTTCCTGACCCCAACAGTTACGCAAACAAAGTTAAAGCTATCCCCCTCAGAAAACCAACCCCTGCCCCTCGCACCAACATAACGCGACCCAAACTCAACATTCTACAAAAAGACCCACCAGCCCCACCAGTACCCGCCCAAACAAAAAGCTACTCCCTTACCAGAGGTAAACCGACAAGTTTCCGACGAAGACTCCCCTCCTACCAAGCTACACAATACAAACTTAGGGCCCAACTCCTCAGAGAATCCCGAGCCAAAAACCTGACGGAACAACGTATACAAGAAATAGTGACAGAACAAATTGCAAAACAAACTGACCTGATGATGAAGAAACTCGACAGCCACCTAACACAACTAGTAAAGGCATTGACAGACAAACTGACAACCCACCTACCAACCCCCCCCCCCTTCCTCAACCCCCCCCCCCCCCCCCCCACTCCCATCATCGAACTCAACCTTAGTAACATAGACTTAAGAGACAAATCCCCAGGGGAACAATTCATGACGCAGATGCTCACAGAGATAGCCAAAGCCCGAACCTCCACCAAACCACTCACTCTCGTAGAGGGACTCAGATCCCTCTTGCCACAATCCATGTTCTCAAAGCCGCTAGATACATCCCCCTCATCCAACTGTATGAGAATTGCACAAATAATCTGCCGCCCCGACCAAGAACAAATGGAAGCTAAAAAGAACAGACAAAGAACAAACTAGTCCTCCCCCAGCCCGCCCTTCGCTGCTGAGGGCACCCCACAGAACCACAACAAACCCACTACACAAACCAATCCCCCCTCCGCTACTACACTTAAGTCCCTTAATCTACTACAATGGAACTGTCGCGCAATAACACCCAACTTCCCCTTCCTTCTCAACTTCCTAGCAACAAACACCACCCAATTTCATATTATCTGCTTACAATCACTAAAAGTTCCATACTCCAAACTTCCAAAAATAGACGGCTTCTGCCATCCACCAGGGGTCAGCAACTTTCAAGGCAACGTACAAACAGCCACTTATATCCACCAAAATATTCAACACCAATACATACCCTCCCCCATACAAAACCTCCCCCCAGTAGTTTACTCTAATACCACCCAAATTACATTAAATAATAAACCCACCCAAATTATCAACACCTATTTCCCCCAAGGTTACAATAAGATGCCCTCTGAAGACTGGATTGCCTCCCTCCCCCCCACTGAAGCATGGGTCGTGGTCGGTGACTTTAATGCACACCACCCAGCATGGGAAAAAGACGCGACCCAACACTCCCAAGGAGGACAGACACTTTTTACTGACATCTTAAATTCCAACCTAACCCTGTTAAATGACGGCTCCACCACTCGATACCCTGACAAACCGACAAACAACCCCTCAGCCATTGATCTAACCTTAGCTAGCCCCCAACTTCTAACCGAATTCTCATGGACCCCCCAAGTAGACCCTTTAGGATCCGATCATAAACCCATTATTATTTCCCTTACAGTTGAAATTGAGATCTCCGATGACCCCCCGCCCCCCCCTCACTATAACTTTGATAAAGCCAATTGGCAACAATTTAAAACATTACTTAATACACATACCCATGAAGACCTACAAAATACTAACTTAGAAACCTACTACGATAATATAAAAACAGCCATCACCACAGCAGCAGACACTACCATTCCCAAATCATCCCCGAACATTAATTACCAAATAAAAAACAACCCCTGGTGGAATAATGAATGTGCGGAGGCCGTCCAACAAAAACACTCTGCAAGTAACACCTTTAATAACCAACCTTCTCACCCAAACCACCAAAATAAACGCAAAGCAGAAAAACACAGCAAAAAGATGGTCGCCAAGGCAAAATTAGAATATTTCACAAACGAAAATTTTTTATCCTTTAAAGACCTAAACAACGCATGGAAACGCTTACGCAGAATTAAAGCGGGAGGCAAACCTAAAACACCAAGAATTCTCTGTCCTACCACTAATTCACTCACTAAAACAAACCTACAAACAGCCAACGTCCTGGCCGAGACATTCGCCAAAGCCAGCCAAACAAAACATCTTTCCCCTGCTGAACAACAAAAACGAAACTCAATCCCCCCCCCCCCCCAAATCTACAAACAACTCTAATTGTATTAATGCCCCCTTAAAACTAGCCGAGCTTGCTACGGCCCTTCGAAACATTAAAAAAGTCAATAAAGCAACAGGAGATGATCCTATCTCCTATAGAATACTCAAACAACTACCCCCATCATTTTTATCTATCCTTAACCAATTTTACTCTAGGTGTTGGGAGAGTGGGGAAGTGCCCCAGGCATGGAAATGTGCACAGGTAGTCGGGATCCTGAAAAATGGAAAACCAAGGCAGGATCCCAAGAGCTACCGCCCCATCTCCCTCACCCCTCACCTAGGTAAAGTGTACGAAAGAATCGTACGTTCACGATTAGAATACCACTTACAAAAGAATAACTTACTCCCCCAAGTACAAGCAGGATTTAGAAAGCACAGAAGTTGCACCGAACAAATTGTTAAACTCACCTCCCACGCCAGAAAAGCCTTCGCCCGTCAGAAGAGTATGCTAGTCACCTTCTTTGACATAAAAGGCGCTTATGACACTGTCTGGCATGGGAGGCTGCTCCAAAAAATTAGCAAGCTCGGCATCGAAGGAAACCTCTTCAATTTCATAAAATCTTTCCTAAATAACCGATCTATGAAAGTAAGGGTGGGCCAGTCCCTCTCTGACAGTCACTCGCTGGATATGGGGGTGCCCCAGGGTAGTATAGTTGCCCCTACCCTCTTCAATATCATGTTATCAGATATAAATAAAACAAACATCAACAACAATAAACTTAGTATGTATGCAGATGACATAGCCACCTGGACACCAACACAGAAAACACTTAACCAAAAAAACCTCAAAGAAGCTCTCAAACAACACCAAAAACAAACAGACCTGATAGCCCTCTACCTACAAGATAACGGTTTCTCATTAGCTCCAAATAAATGCATCTTCATAATACTAACTAACATAAGAAAACCCTCAATTAATTACAACCTTTCAATCAACATCAATGGACAAGCAGTATTAGCATCCAACACTGCCAAATTTCTAGGAGTGGTCATAAAATACAACCTTTCCTGGACCGAACACATCAATTACATAACTAGGAAAGCCTACAAAACTTTAAACTTCATTAAAATGATCTCTTTAGAAAAATGGGCACAAAACCCCAAAATATTAACAAACTTAGTCAGATCTCTTATTCGCAGCCAATTAGTATACGGAATAGAAGCAATGCACTCCCTAACAACACACGATCTAATATTGCTACAAAGAATAGAAATCCGCGGTCTAAAAATAGCTCTGGGGCTTCCCCGTTATGCGGTGACTGACCTTATTTACCGAGACGTGGGCTGGCTCCCATTACGTAAACTATTAAAACTCAACTGCTCCATCCTCCTTCCCCGTATATACGCTACCCAAATGTACTCAGACTTTGAATTCTACGATAACTTCTCAGACCCATATTACCACTCCCATCCTGACCATATAACTAAACTCCCTTCCCTATATCACAAAACCATCCCTATAACGAGGCAGGAGTAAACATAGCGGAAGTCTCCACTCACCCAACATATGATTACCCACAGTGGGAGGTGACCCCCATAACAATAGACACCTCCCTACATGAACAATACTCCAAACAAGAAGACCCAAATAGATTAAAAATTGCAGCACTAGAAAAAATTCACAGTCTTAAACATAATCTTCTTATATACACAGATGGCTCAAAAATCAACCAACAGACAGGCTGCGCATTCACTATCCCAGACCTAAAAGTAACAAAATCATTTCAACTCAATAATAATATATCAATTTTTAGTGCCGAACTCTGGGCTATATTAGAAGCATGCTCATACACCAATAACTTTCCAAACCCCCCACGGAGTGTAGTCATACTAACAGACTCACTCTCATCTATTCAAGCTCTAGTGGGGGACACCAACAATAGACGATCTGTCATACAAGAAATTAATTTCCTCATACACCAAATAACAATTAAGGGAACTGACATCTCGCTAGGTTGGATCCCTTCCTACTGTGGCCTATACGGCAATGACCGGGCCGACGGGGCCGCCAAAGAGGCGGCCCTTGGTCGGTCCGGAACCAAAATCAATATCAAACTTTCAATCTCCGAAATTAAATCAGCACTCAAGAAAACCTCTTTCCAGGGGTGGGCTCGGGAACTAGAGACCCGTTGTGCGGCTCACTCCTGGGACCACCAAATTGTGACAGGGGGTCTTTTCCCCCCGTACCTAGGCCCGTTTTATCCATGATTTACAGACTTAGAACCGAGGCCACATATAATAAATTCCAAGAACTAGAGTGTGAATGTGGAGACTTCCTCACAGTAGACCACCTATTTACACAATGCCATATTATAACCCCCGAATTAGATAAATTAGTAACAAAACTCAAAACAAACAAGATCCCCTTCACAAAACAAACAATAATACAAAGCCAAACATATGACTGGCAACCAATAATATGGCTGGCGGAGGCCCTCGGCCAGGCCTCCTTTGGACACCATTTCTAAAGCTATTTCTATACCTTTCCAAATACAGCCCTTCCCCGTGACCCCTGGTCTGGTGTATGCTGCCTCTCCAAAGGGTCTCACTCCCACCTCCTAGTGACTCGGGTGGCTCCCCCCCGTCGGCCGGGGGCCGGACGGGGGTGCAGGCGGGCACGGAACCCCTTCGGCCCCTTTTAGTGTCGCCGCTCCCTCCGGCCGGTGGCCCGGCCGGTGGGGGGTGTCACCTCGGCCCCTCTCGCCCCCAACTTCCAACTGGTCCTTGTCTCTGGGGGCAAGTGAGTCGCCGGGGGTTGCCGTCCGGGACAGTACGCCCGATTGCCTCTACCAGGGGCGTGCGGGCCCGGACGGCGCCCCCCGGAGGCTCCCCCCCCGGAACGAGCGGCATCTCCCTGGACCGGTCCCCAGGTCTAGCCAACCTCTACCCATCCCCCCTCCCCCCTGAGACCCGGATGGAGAGGTCTTGTCACATCGCAGGGGTTCACAAATCCCCAACAATTTTGGGGATCCCCCCCCCCCCTCTTTCCTTCTATCGTCCCTTCACGGGGGGCCAGTCCAAGCCCCCTCCCCCCTCTCTATGGGCTACAAACTTCTTTCAACAATACTCACCTCAACATACATATAACTTAATATGCCTCCCGCGGAAGGTTCACTCACCTCGGGGCTTAATAAACAATCTTATTATTTCGTACGGACTGGCAGTCGATCATTTTTTTAAACAAATTTTAACACTAATATCTTTTACTAAATCTCAGCTGAAAACTTCACATTTTATACATAATCTTAGATTTTATTAAAGTTTTAACCCCCGGACTGCCCACGGGTCTCCATGGGTGAACACCATGTCCAAAATCAAATATTAATACCCGGTTCGCAGGTCAACCCCCACCCCCCTCTCTATTATTACCCAAACCAAAAGTTAACTCCATATCAAAGTAGTACTCATCAAATCACTCCCATCAAATATCAAATGCACGAAACATCTCAACCCCTTATTTACACAAGCCACCATTGTAACCTATTTTTTTTTTTTTAAGAAACCACTCACCTTGAACATACCAGTCAAGGCTCGCCGTCACTGCCTACTTTTTATTCTTCGAGTTCGGTTTTAATAATGTATATATTTTACCGTCGAAGAAATGGCTGTACATAGGCATGTCGGATGTATATACTTGTATATAATTAAAATTTACTAATTCAATTCTTTTTAATCCGCAGTAGTTTAGGGTATAGGGAACCCCACGTTTTAGATGGGAGACCTCCCCCTGCGGTATTAGTTGAAAAAGATAATTTTAACCTGTTTATAATAGATAGAGCAACAGCCGAATGGATAAGACACTGCACACTCACACTGCAGGTCAGAGGTTCGCACCCGGCCCAACATCTTTTTTCTTTATTTTCGCTTTAGTTGTTTTTTTACAGCTAGCCATAAATAAACACACACATATCAACTTTTACAATCTTTTATTGAACTATCTAAATCATAATAAATAAATATGTACTGTATATAGTTTGTTTGTTCTCTGATTTTAACAGACCTTCCGTGATATTTTAAAAGATTTTATTAATAAAAAGTATAATTTTAACCAGTGGTCCTGGAAATTTTAACGATAAATTCGAGAAGATGCTCATCAGTGGACATTTTATAAACAGTAACGTTTTAGGTAGATTTTAAAGGTCAGTCTGTAGAATGCGAGCCCGGTTACAAACAAAAGTCAAAGTAATAAGTTAACATTTTAGTCTTACTAAAATCATCGAGTCTTACTCAATCCGATTATGTATCATTAGACATTCTCCTTCTTCATTTTAAATTAAGATATAATAAAGCAATATTTATGTTCAAAATTATGTCAGGCTATGCTCCTCCTTCTCTACAAGAAACATTTCGATTCATCATGAAATGTCTTCCTCATAGACTGACCTTCCCAAATTAGATTTATTCAAATCTAGCTTACAATATGCAGGGGGTCTCCTCTGGAACGGCATTTCTTCCCAAATTAACGTTCATGTGTGTCTAAACACATTCAAAAAAAGATATCAAATACTCATGAACGAATAGCTCATAATATCCAAGAACGTCTTCTTTGTATCCTTTTCCAAATCTCTCATACATGGGAACAACAAATCAAGCTTTCGGGTATAATACATGCTGATGTGTTCAGTCTTCTTATATGTACATTGTATTTACGATGCATTATTGTTCCTTTCATCTACCTTCAGTCTGTTCATAATAATGGTATACGTTGCAGTGACCTTCAGTCTGTTCATAATAATGGTATACGTTGCAGTGACCTTCATCTACCTTCAGTCTGTTCATAATAATGGTATACGTTGCAGTGACCTTCAGTCTGTTCATAATAATGGTATACGTTGCAGTGACCTTCATCTACCTTCAGTCTGTTCATAATAATGGTATTCGTTGCAGTGACCTTCAGTCTGTTCATAATAATGGTATACGTTGCAGTGACCTTCATCTACCTTCAGTCTGTTCATAATAATGGTATACGTTGCAGTGACCTTCAGTCTGTTCATAATAATGGTATACGTTGCAGTGACCTTCAGTCTGTTCATAATAATGGTATACGTTGCAGTGACCTTCAGTCTGTTCATAATAATGGTATACGTTGCAGTGACCTTCAGTCTGTTCATAATAATGGTCTGCGTTGCAGTGACCTTCAGTCTGTTCATAATAATGGTATACGTTGCAGTGACCTTCATCTACCTTCAGTCTTTCATAATAATGGTATGCGTTGCAGTGACCTTCAGTCTGTTCATAATAATGGTATGCGTTGCAGTGACCTTCAGTCTGTTCATAATAATGGTATACGTTGCAGTGACCTTCATCTACCTTCAGTCCGTTAATAATAATGGTATACGTTGCAGTGACCTTCAGTCTGTTCATAATAATGGTATACGTTGCAGTGACCTTCAGTCCGTTAATAATAATGGTATACGTTGCAGTGACCTTCAGTCTGTTCATAATAATGGTATACGTTGCAGTGACCTTCATCTACCTTCAGTCCGTTAATAATAATGGTATACGTTGCAAATACTGTAGGGATTTATGAATGTATTTGATAATCCGTTTCGCTTCGTCTGCATACGTTCGTTAAACCACACAGACACGGCTATAGTATTTCCCGCGGACATTAAGTTTGATTAACATGTTTATGTTATTATCAGAGCTCTGTGAATGCCCAAAATGTACCAATTGCCCAAAATGTACCAATTGGTACATTTTGCCCAAAATGTACCAATTGCCCCAAATGTACCAATTGCCCAAAATGTACCAATTGGTGCAATTGGTACATTTTGGGCAATTGGTACATTTTGGGCAAATGGTGCATTTTGGACATTCACAGAGCTCTCTTATTGAACGCTCGACTGATGAATATGGACAAGGACACCAAATGTAGAGTGGCACAGTGGTAGCGCGTTCGCCTCGTGTCAACTAAACCCGAGTTCCAACCTGGGTACAGGGGATTTTTCCTCTCACTTTGCACTAGGCCTTGCGGTCTGAACGTGGAGTCTTTCGGATGAGACGATAAACCGAGGTCCCGTGTGCTCATGCACTTAGCACACGT
>CM065713.1:17831649-17852658 GCA_017654935.2 Phymorhynchus buccinoides
TGCATGCATGCATACATACAATTTCGGTGAAATAGTGTCGCAGTAGCGACCATATGGACCATATTTTTGGTGAAATAGTGTCGTAGTAGCGACCGTCTTTGCCGTGAAATAGTGTCGCAGTAGCAACCGTTTTTGCCGTGAAATAGTGTCGCAGTAGCGACCGTTTTTGCCGTGAAATAGTGTCGCGGAAGCGACCGCATTTGTCGTGAAATAGTGTCGCGGAAGCGACCGCATTTGCCGTGAAATAGTATCGCGGAAGCGACCGCATTTACGTTGAAATATTGTCGCAGTAGCGACCGTATATTTCAATGTAGCGACCGTTTTTATTGTGAAATAGTGTCGCGGAAGCGACCGTATTTGCCGTGAAATATTGTCGATAGAGCGACTGTTTTTATGGTGAAATAGTGTCGCGTAGCGATCGTATTTGCTGTGAAATAGTGCATTTGCTATGAAATAGAACGACTGTTTTTATGGTGAAATAGTGTCGCGACCGTATTTCACCATAAATCGTGTCGCTAGCGGTAGTATCAACGGTGAAATTCTGTCGCGGCGACCGTATTTCACGGCAGCGACAGAATTTCACAATAGATCGTGGCGATAGGATCTACGGTGAAATGCTGTCGCAGCGACAGTATTTCACGGCGACAGTATTCTATGCGACACCGGCAAGCACTACACCCTGCTCATGGAACTGGAATGGTTGATAGGTACTTTTCGCACAGTAATTAGGAACGGTTCCTCCGATGCCATTGTTTCAATACTAGTTTCCGCTGCAAGTATTTACTCAACCACTCATTAAAACTCGGAAAGACGCGATGAATAATTCATGGCGTGATTTTGATGCATCAGTTTTTCTCGTGCACAGTTTTGGTCGACCAATTTCGAAAACGAGGCATTTTGATGGACCATTCCGAAATTGGTCATTTTGGTCGACCATTTCGAAAACGAGGCATTTTGATCCACAAATGTGGAAAATGGTCGATCATTTTGGTCGACGGTTTTGGTCGAATGAATGAGCCGTTTCGCCTCCCATAAATCCTCGCTGATCCTCGCCGATCCTTTGTTCTTACGGACCTTTGTGAATGTATTTGATAATCCGTTTCGCTTCGTCTGTTATTCGTTCGTTAAGCCACACAGACACCCTGCACATGTCTGACAAACCCCCGGGGGATGCACGGGATAGGGTGGCCCACACACTATAGATTGATGCACGGGATAGGGTGGCCCACACACTATAGATTGATGCACGGGATAGGGTGGCCCACACACTATAGATTGATGCACGGGATAGGGTGGCCCACACACTATAGATTGATGCACGGGATAGGGTGGCCCACACACTATAGATTGATGCACGGGATAGGGTGGCCCACACACTATAGATTGATGCACGGGATAGGGTGGCCCACACACTATAGATTGATGCACGGGATAGGGTGGCCCACACACTATAGATTGTTAGAGTATGTTCCGTGTGTTTCAGTAGACTAAAACAGATAGACCGTCAGACAGACAGACAAACAGACCGCCAGTCAGTCAGACAGACAAACAGACAGACCGTCAGTCAGACAGACAAACAGACAGACCGTCAGTCAGACAGACAGACAAACAAACAGACCGTCAGTCAGACAGACAAACAGACAGACCGTCAGTCAGTCAGACAGACAGACAAACAGACAGACCGTCAGTCAGACAGACAGACAAACAAACAGACCGTCAGTCAGACAGACAGACAGACAGACAGACAGTCAGACAGACAGACAGACAGAAGTCAGACAGACCGTCAGTCAGACAGACAGACAAACAGACAGACCGTCAGACAGACAGACAAACAGACAGACAGTCAGTCAGACAGACAGACAAACAGACAGACCGTCAGTCAGACAAACAGACAGACCGCCAGTCAGACAGACAGACAAACAGACAGACCGTCAGACAGACAGACAGACAAACAGACAGACCGACAGTCAGTCAGACAAACAGACAGACCGTCAGTCAGACAGACAGACAGACCGTCAGTCAGACAGACAGACAGACAAACAGACAGACCGTCAGTCAGACAGACAAACAGACAGACCGCCAGTCAGACAGACAGACAAACAGACAGACCGTCAGTCAGACAAACAGACAGACCGCCAGTCAGACAGACACAAACAGACAACAAACAGACAGACCGTCAGTCAGACAGACAGACAAACAGACAGACCGTCAGTCAAACAGACAGACAAACAGACAGACCGTCAGTCAGACAGACAGACAAACAGACAGACCGCCAGTCAGACAGACAGACAAACAGACAGACCGTCAGTCAGACAAACAGACAGACCGTCAGTCAGACAGACAGACAAACAGACAGACACCAGTCAGACAGACAAACAGACAGACCGACCAGTCAGACAGACAGACAAACAGACCGCCAGTCAGACAGACAGACAAACAGACAGACCGTCAGTCAGACAGACAAACAGACAGACCGTCAGTCAGACAGACAGACAAACAGACAGACCGCCAGACAGAGAAAGCAAACAGACAGACAGACAAACAGACAGACCGTCAGTCAGACAGACAGACAGACAGACAGTCAGTCAGACAGACAAACAAACAGACCGACAGTCAGACAGACAGACAAACAGACAGACCGCCAGTCAGACAGACAGACAAACAGACAGACCGTCAGTCAGACAGACAGACAGACAGACAGACAAACAGACAGCCAGTCAGACAGACAGACAACTGGCAGTTGTCTGTCTGGTAGTTGTCTGTCTGGTAGTTGTCTGTCTGGCAGTTGTCTGTCTGTCTGTCTGTCTGGTGTCTGTCTGGCAGTTGTCTGTCTGGTAGTTGTCTGTAGTAGTTGTCTGTCTGGTAGTTGTCTGTCTGGTAGTTGTCTGTCTGGTAGTTGTCTGTCTGGTAGTTGTCTGTCTGGCAGTTGTCTGTCTGGTAGTTGTCTGTCTGGTAGTTGTCTGTCTGGCAGTTGTCTGTCTGGTAGTTGTCTGTCTGGCAGTTGTCTGTCTGGCAGTTGTCTGTCTGGTAGTTGTCTCTGTCTGTCTGGTAGTTGTCTGTCTGGTAGTTGTCTGTCTGGTAGTTGTCAGTCTGGCAGTTGTCTGTCTGGCAGTTGTCTGTCTGGCAGTTGTCTGTCTGGTAGTTGTCTGTCTGGTAGTCTGTCTGGTAGTTGTCTGTCTGGTAGTTGTCTGTCTGGTAGTTGTCTGTCTGGCTGTCTGTCTGTCTGTCTGCAGTTGTCTGTCTGTCTGGTAGTTGTCTGTCTGGTAGTTGTCTGTCTGGTAGTTGTCTGTCTGGTGTTGTCTGTCTGGTAGTTGTCTGTCTGGCAGTTGTCTGTCTCAGTTGTCTGTCAGTTGTCTGTCTGGCAGTTGTCTGTCTGGTAGTTGTCTGTCTGGTAGTTGTCTGTCTGGTAGTTGTCTGTCTGGTAGTTGTCTGTCTGGTAGTTGTCTGTCTGGTAGTTGTCTGTCTGGTAGTTGTCTGTCTGGTAGTTGTCTGTCTGGTAGTTGTCTGTCTGGTAGTTGTCTGTCTGGCAGTTGTCTGTCTGGTAGTTGTCTGTCTGGTAGTTGTCTGTCTGGTAGTTGTCTGTCTGGTAGTTGTCTGTCTGTCTGTCTGGTAGTTGTCTGTCTGGTAGTTGTCTGTCTGGTAGTTGTCTGTCTGGTAGTTGTCTGTCTGGTAGTTGTCTGTCTGGTAGTTGTCTGTCTGGTAGTTGTCTGTCTGGCAGTTGTCTGTCTGGTGTCTGTCTGGTAGTTGTCTGTCTGGTAGTTCTGTCTGTCTGGTAGTTGTCTGTCTGGTAGTTGTCTGTCTGGTAGTTTGTCTGTCTGTCTGGTAGTTGTCTGTCTGGTAGTTGTCTGTCTGGTAGTTGTCTGTCTGGCAGTTGTCTGTCTGGTAGTTGTCTGTCTGGTAGTTGTCTGTCTGTCTGTCTGTCTGGCAGTTGTCTGTCTGGTAGTTGTCTGTCTGGCAGTTGTCTGTCTGGTAGTTGTCTGGTAGTTGTCTGTCTGGTAGTTGTCTGTCTGGTAGTTGTCTGTCTGGTAGTTGTCTGTCTGGTAGTTGTCTGTCTGGTAGTTGTCTGTCTGGCAGTTGTCTGTCTGGTAGTTGTCTGTCTGGCAGTTGTCTGTCTGGGTCTGTCTGTCTGTCTGGTAGTTGTCTGTCTGGTAGTTGTCTGTCTGGTAGTTGTCTGTCTGGTAGTTGTCTGTCTGGTAGTTGTCTGTCTGGTAGTTGTCTGTCTGGTAGTTGTCTGTCTGGTAGTTGTCTGTCTGGTAGTTGTCTGTCTGGTAGTTGTCTGTCTGGTAGTTGTCTGTCTGGTAGTTGTCTGTCTGGTAGTTGTCTGTCTGGTAGTTGTCTGTCTGGTAGTTGTCTGTCTGGCAGTTGTCTGTCTGGTAGTTGTCTGTCTGGTAGTTGTCTGTCTGGTAGTTGTCTGTCTGGTAGTTGTCTGTCTGGTAGTTGTCTGTCTGGTAGTTGTCTGTCTGGTAGTTGTCTGTCTGGTCTGTCTGTCTGGTAGTTGTCTGTCTGGTAGTTGTCTGTCTGGTAGTTGTCTGTCTGGTAGTTGTCTGTCTGGTAGTTGTCTGTCTGGTAGTTGTCTGTCTGGTAGTTGTCTGTCTGGTAGTTGTCTGTCTGGTAGTTGTCTGTCTGGCAGTTGTCTGTCTGGTAGTCTGTCTGGTAGTTGTCTGTCTGGTAGTTGTCTGTCTGGTAGTTGTCTGTCTGGTAGTTGTCTGTCTGGTAGTTGTCTGTCTGGTAGTTGTCTGTCTGGTAGTTGTCTGTCTGGTAGTTGTCTGTCTGGTAGTTGTCTGTCTGGTAGTTGTCTGTCTGGTAGTTGTCTGTCTGGTAGTTGTCTGTCTGGTAGTTGTCTGTCTGGTAGTTGTCTGTCTGGTAGTTGTCTGTCTGGTAGTTGTCTGTCTGGTAGTTGTCTGTCTGGTAGTTGTCTGTCTGGTAGTTGTCTGTCTGGTAGTTGTCTGTCTGGCAGTTGTCTGTCTGGTAGTTGTCTGTCTGGTAGTTGTCTGTCTGGTAGTTGTCTGTCTGGTAGTTGTCTGTCTGGTAGTTGTCTGTCTGGTAGTTGTCTGTCTGGTAGTTGTCTGTCTGGTAGCTGTCTGTCTGGTAGTTGTCTGTCTGGTAGTTGTCTGTCTGGTAGTTGTCTGTCTGGTAGTTGTCTGTCTGGCAGTTGTCTGTCTGGTAGTTGTCTGTCTGGTAGTTGTCTGTCTGGTAGTTGTCTGTCTGGTAGTTGTCTGTCTGGTAGTTGTCTGTCTGGTAGTTGTCTGTCTGGCAGTTGTCTGTCTGGTAGTTGTCTGTCTGGTAGTTGTCTGTCTGGTAGTTGTCTGTCTGGTAGTTGTCTGTCTGGTAGTTGTCTGTCTGGTAGTTGTCTGTCTGGTAGTTGTCTGTCTGGTAGTTGTCTGTCTGGCAGTTGTCTGTCTGGTAGTTGTCTGTCTGGCAGTCTGGTCTAGTTGTCTGTCTGGCAGTCTGTCTGTCTGGTAGTTGTCTGTCTGGTAGTTGTCTGTCTGGTAGTTGTCTGTCTGGCAGTTGTCTGTCTGTAGTTGTCTCTGGTAGTTGTCTGTCTGGTAGTTGTCTGTCTGGTAGTCTGTCTGGTAGTTGTCTGTCTGGTAGTTGTCTGTCTGGTAGTTGTCTGTCTGGTAGTTGTCTGTCTGGTAGTTGTCTGTCTGGTAGTTGTCTGTCTGGTAGTTGTCTGTCTGGTAGTTGTCTGTCTGGTAGTTGTCTGTCTGGTAGTTGTCTGTCTGGTAGTTGTCTGTCTGGTAGTTGTCTGTCTGGTAGTTGTCTGTCTTGTCTGTCTGGTAGTTGTCTGTCTGGTAGTTGTCTGTCTGGTAGTTGTCTGTCTGGTAGTTGTCTGTCTGGTAGTTGTCTGTCTGGTAGTTGTCTGTCTGGTAGTTGTCTGTCTGGTAGTTGTCTGTCTGGTAGTTGTCTGTCTGGTCTGTCTGTCTGGCAGTTGTCTGTCTGGTAGTTGTCTGTCTGGCAGTTGTCTGTCTGGTAGTTGTCTGTCTGGTAGTTGTCTGTCTGGTAGTTGTCTGTCTGGTAGTCTGTCTGTCTGTCTGTCTAGTTGTCTGTCTGGTAGTTGTCTGTCTGGTAGTTGTCTGTCTGGTAGTTGTCTGTCTGGTAGTTGTCTGTCTGGTAGTTGTCTGTCTGGTAGTTGTCTGTCTGGTAGTTGTCTGTCTGGTAGTTGTCTGTCTGGTAGTTGTCTGTCTGGTAGTTGTCTGTCTGGTCTGTCTGGTAGTTGTCTGTCTGGTAGTTGTCTGTCTGGTAGTTGTCTGTCTGGTAGTTGTCTGTCTGGTAGTTGTCTGTCTGGTAGTTGTCTGTCTGGTAGTTGTCTGTCTGGTAGTTGTCTGTCTGGCAGTTGTCTGTCTGGTAGTTGTCTGTCTGGTAGTTGTCTGTCTGGTAGTTGTCTGTCTGGTAGTTGTCTGTCTGTCTTGTCTAGTTGTCTGTCTGGGTCTGTCTGTCTGTCTGGTTTGTCTGTCTGGTAGTTGTCTGTCTGGTAGTTGTCTGTCTGGTAGTTGTCTGTCTGTCTGGTAGTTGTCTGTCTGGTAGTTGTCTGTCTGGTAGTTGTCTGTCTGGTAGTTGTCTGTCTGGTAGTTGTCTGTCTGGCAGTTGTCTGTCTGGCAGTTGTCTGTCTGGTAGTTGTCTGTCTGGTAGTTGTCTGTCTGGTAGTTGTCTGTCTGGTAGTTGTCTGTCTGGTAGTTGTCTGTCTGGTAGTTGTCTGTCTGGTAGTTGTCTGTCTGGTAGTTGTCTGTCTGGCAGTTGTCTGTCTGGTAGTTGTCTGTCTGGTAGTTGTCTGTCTGGTAGTTGTCTGTCTGGTAGTTGTCTGTCTGGTAGTTGTCTGTCTGGTAGTTGTCTGTCTGGTAGTTGTCTGTCTGGTAGTTGTCTGTCTGGTAGTCTGTCTGTCTGGTAGTTGTCTGTCTGGTAGTTGTCTGTCTGGTAGTTGTCTGTCTGGTAGTTGTCTGTCTGGTAGTTGTCTGTCTGGTAGTTGTCTGTCTGGTAGTTGTCTGTCTGGTAGTTGTCTGTCTGGTAGTTGTCTGTCTGGTAGTTGTCTGTCTGGTAGTTGTCTGTCTGGTAGTTGTCTGTCTGGTAGTTGTCTGTCTGGTAGTTGTCTGTCTGTCAGTTGTCTGTCTGGCAGTTGTCTGTCTGGCAGTTGTCTGTCTGGTAGTTGTCTGTCTGGTAGTTGTCTGTCTGGTAGTTGTCTGTCTGGTAGTTGTCTGTCTGGTAGTTGTCTGTCTGGCAGTTGTCTGTCTGGTAGTTGTCTGTCTGGTAGTTGTCTGTCTGGTAGTTGTCTGTCTGGTAGTTGTCTGTCTGGTAGTTGTCTGTCTGGTAGTTGTCTGTCTGGTAGTTGTCTGTCTGGTAGTTGTCTGTCTGGTAGTTGTCTGTCTGGTAGTTGTCTGTCTGGTAGTTGTCTGTCTGGTAGTTGTCTGTCTGGTAGTCTGTCTGTCAGTTGTAGTTGTCTGTCTGGTAGTTGTCTGTCTGGTAGTTGTCTGTCTGGTAGTTGTCTGTCTGGTAGTTGTCTGTCTGGTAGTTGTCTGTCTGGTAGTTGTCTGTCTGGCAGTTGTCTGTCTGGTAGTTGTCT
Organism: Phymorhynchus buccinoides; assembly: GCA_017654935.2. Lineage (NCBI taxonomy): Eukaryota > Metazoa > Mollusca > Gastropoda > Neogastropoda > Raphitomidae > Phymorhynchus > Phymorhynchus buccinoides. Next base: position 17,839,205 of record CM065713.1, read on the forward strand.
GTCTGGTAGTTGTCTGTCTGGCAGTTGTCTGTCTGGTAGTTGTCTGTCTGGTAGTTGTCTGTCTGGTAGTTGTCTGTCTGGCAGTTGTCTGTCTGGTAGTCTGTCTGTCTGGCAGTTGTCTGTCTCTGTCTGGTAGTTGTCTGTCTGGTAGTTGTCTGTCTGGTAGTTGTCTGTCTGGTAGTTGTCTGTCTGGTAGTTGTCTGTCTGGTAGTTGTCTCTGGCAGTTGTCTGTCTGGTAGTTGTCTGTCTGGTAGTTGTCTGTCTGGTAGTTGTCTGTCTGGTAGTTGTCTGTCTGGTAGTTGTCTGTCTGGTAGTTGTCTGTCTGGTAGTTGTCTGTCTGGTAGTTGTCTGTCTGGTAGTTGTCTGTCTGGTAGTTGTCTGTCTGTCTGGTAGTTGTCTGTCTGGTAGTTGTCTGTCTGGTAGTTGTCTGTCTGGTAGTTGTCTGTCTGGTAGTTGTCTGTCTGGTAGTTGTCTGTCTCTGGTAGTTGTCTGTCTGGTAGTTGTCTGTCTGGTAGTTGTCTGTCTGGTAGTTGTCTGTCTGGCAGTTGTCTGTCTGGTAGTCTGTCTGTCTGTCTGTCTGGTAGTTGTCTGTCTGGTAGTTGTCTGTCTGGTAGTTGTCTGTCTGGTAGTTGTCTGTCTGGCAGTTGTCTGTCTGGCAGTTGTCTGTCTGGTAGTTGTCTGTCTGGTAGTTGTCTGTCTGGTAGTTGTCTGTCTGGTAGTTGTCTGTCTGGTAGTTGTCTGTCTGGTAGTTGTCTGTCTGGTAGTTGTCTGTCTGGTAGTTGTCTGTCTGGTAGTTGTCTGTCTGGTAGTTGTCTGTGTCTGTCTGGTAGTTGTCTGTCTGGCAGTTGTCTGTCTGGTAGTTGTCTGTCTGGTAGTTGTCTGTCTGGTAGTTGTCTGTCTGGTAGTTGTCTGTCTGGTAGTTGTCTGTCTGGTAGTTGTCTGTCTGGTAGTTGTCTGTCTGGTAGTTGTCTGTCTGGTAGTTGTCTGTCTGGTAGTTGTCTGTCTGGTAGTTGTCTGTCTGGTAGTTGTCTGTCTGGTAGTTGTCTGTCTGGTAGTTGTCTGTCTGGTAGTTGTCTGTCTGGCAGTTGTCTGTTGTCAGTTGTCTGTCTGGTAGTTGTCTGTCTGGTAGTTGTCTGTCTGGTAGTTGTCTGTCTGGTAGTTGTCTGTCTCTGTCTGGTAGTTGTCTGTCTGGTAGTTGTCTGTCTGGCAGTTGTCTGTCTGTCTGTCTGGTAGTTGTCTGTCTGGTAGTTGTCTGTCTGGTAGTTGTCTGTCTGGTAGTTGTCTGTCTGGTAGTTGTCTGTCTGGTAGTTGTCTGTCTGGCAGTTGTCTGTCTGGCAGTTGTCTGTCTAGTTGTCTGTCTGGCAGTTGTCTGTCTGGTAGTTGTCTGTCTGGTAGTTGTCTGTCTGGTAGTTGTCTGTCTGGTAGTTGTCTGTCTGGTAGTTGTCTGTCTGGTAGTTGTCTGTCTGGTAGTTGTCTGTCTGGTAGTTGTCTGTCTGGTAGTTGTCTGTCTGGTAGTTGTCTGTCTGGTAGTTGTCTGTCTGGTAGTTGTCTGTCTGGTAGTTGTCTGTCTGGTAGTTGTCTGTCTGGTAGTTGTCTGTCTGGCAGTTGTCTGTCTGGTAGTTGTCTGTCTGGTAGTAGTTGTCTGTCTGGTAGTTGTCTGTCTGGTAGTTGTCTGTCTGGCAGTTGTCTGTCTGGCAGTTGTCTGTCTGGCAGTTGTCTGTCTGGTAGTTGTCTGTCTGGTAGTTGTCTGTCTGGTAGTTGTCTGTCTGGTAGTTGTCTGTCTGGTAGTTGTCTGTCTGGTAGTTGTCTGTCTGGTAGTTGTCTGTCTGGTAGTTGTCTGTCTGGTAGTTGTCTGTCTGGCAGTTGTCTGTCTCTAGTTGTCTGTCTGGTAGTTGTCTGTCTGGTAGTTGTCTGTCTGGTAGTTGTCTGTCTGGTAGTTGTCTGTCTGGCAGTTGTCTGTCTGGTAGTTGTCTGTCTGGCAGTTGTCTGTCTGGTAGTTGTCTGTCTGGTAGTTGTCTGTCTGGTAGTTGTCTGTCTGGTAGTTGTCTGTCTGGTAGTTGTCTGTCTGGTAGTTGTCTGTCTGGTAGTTGTCTCTGGCAGTTGTCTGTCTGGTAGTTGTCTGTCTGGCAGTTGTCTGTCTGGTAGTTGTCTGTCTGGTAGTTGTCTGTCTGGTAGTTGTCTGTCTGGTAGTTGTCTGTCTGGTAGTTGTCTGTCTGGCAGTTGTCTGTCTGGTAGTTGTCTGTCTGGTAGTTGTCTGTCTGTCTGGCAGTTGTCTGTCTGGCAGTTGTCTGTCTGGTCTGTCTGGCAGTTGTCTGTCTGGTAGTTGTCTGTCTGGTAGTTGTCTGTCTGGTAGTTGTCTGTCTGGTAGTTGTCTGTCTGGTAGTTGTCTGTCTGGTAGTTGTCTGTCTGGTCAGTTGTCTGTCTGGTAGTTGTCTGTCTGGTAGTTGTCTGTCTGGTAGTTGTCTGTCTGGTAGTCTGTCTGTCTGGTAGTTGTCTGTCTGGTAGTTGTCTGTCTGGTAGTTGTCTGTCTGGTAGTTGTCTGTCTGGTAGTTGTCTGTCTGGTAGTTGTCTGTCTGGTAGTTGTCTGTCTGGTAGTTGTCTGTCTGGTAGTTGTCTGTCTGGCAGTTGTCTGTCTGGTAGTTGTCTGTCTGGCAGTTGTCTGTCTGGTAGTTGTCTGTCTGGTAGTTGTCTGTCTGGTAGTTGTCTGTCTGGTAGTTGTCTGTCTGGTAGTTGTCTGTCTGGTAGTTGTCTGTCTGGTCTGTCTGGTAGTTGTCTTTGTCTGGTAGTTGTCTGTCTGGTAGTTGTCTGTCTGGTAGTTGTCTGTCTGGTAGTTGTCTGTCTGGTAGTTGTCTGTCTGGCAGTGGTCTGTCTGGCAGTTGTCTGTCTGGTGGCAGTTGTCTGTCTGGTAGTTGTCTGTCTGTAGTTGTCTGTCTGTCTGTCTGTCTAGTTGTCTGTCTGGTAGTTGTCTGTCTGGCAGTTGTCTGTCTGGTAGTTGTCTGTCTGGTAGTTGTCTGTCTGGTAGTTGTCTGTCTGGTAGCTGTCTGTCTGGCAGTGTGTCTGGTCTGTCTCTGGTAGTTGTCTGTCTGGTAGTCTTGTCTGTCTGGCAGTTGTCTGTCTGGTAGTTGTCTGTCTGGCAGTTGTCTGTCTGGTAGTTGTCTGTCTGGTAGTTGTCTGTCTGGCAGTTGTCTGTCTGTCTGGCAGTAGTTGGCAGTTGTCTGTCTGGTAGTTGTCTGTCTGGTAGTTGTCTGTCTGGTAGTTGTCTGTCTGGCAGTTGTCTGTCTGGCAGTTGTCTGTCTGGTAGTTGTCTGTCTGGGTAGTCTGTCTGTCTGGCAGTTGTCTGTCTGGTAGTTGTCTGTCTGGTAGTTGTCTAGTTGTCTGTCTGGTAGTCTGTCTGTCTGGTAGTTGTCTGTCTGTCTGGTAGTTGTCTGTCTGGCAGTCTGTCTGGTAGTTGTGTCTGGCAGTTGTCTGTCTGGCAGTTGTCTGTCTGGTAGTTGTCTGTCTGGTAGTTGTCTGTCTGGTAGTTGTCTGTCTGGTAGTTGTCTCTGGTAGTTGTCTGTCTGGCAGTTGTCTCAGTTGTCTGTCTGGTAGTTTGTCTGTCTGGCAGTTGTCTGTCTGGTAGTTGTCTGTCTGGTAGTTGTCTGTCTTGTCTGTCTGGTAGTTGTCTGTCTGGTAGTTGTCTGTCTGGCAGTTGTCTGTCTGACAGTTGTCTGTCTGGTAGTTGTCTGTCTGACAGTTGTCTGTCTGGACAGTTGTCTACCAGACAGTTGTCTGTCTGACAGTTGTCTGTCCAGTTGTCTGTCTGGTAGTTGTCTGTCTGGCAGTTGTCTGTCTGGACAGTTGTCTGTCTGGTATCTGTCTGTCTGGCAGTTGTCTGTCCAGACAGACAGTTGTCCAGACACCACTACCACGACAGACAACTACCAGACAGACTGTCAGACAGACAACTGTCTGTCAGACAACTACCAGACAGTTGTCTGTCTGACAGTTGTCTGTCAGACAGTTGTCTACCAGACAGTTGTCTACCAGACAGTTGTCTGTCCAGACAGACAACTGTCTGACAGACAACTGTCTGTCTGACAGTTGTCAGACTGACAACTGTCAGTCAGACAACTACAGACAGACTGACAGTTGACAACTGCCAGTCAGACAACTACCAGACAGACAACTACCAGACAGACAACTACCAGACAGACAACTGTCAGTCTGACAACTACCAGACAGACAACTACCAGACAGACAACTACCAGTCAGACTGTCTACCAGACAGACAACTGTCAGGTAGACAACTGTCCAGACAGTTGTCTACCAGACAGACAACTACCAGACAGTTGTCTACCAGACAGACAACTACCAGAGAGACACTACCAGACAGACAACTACCAGACAGACAACTGTCCAGACAGACAACTACCAGACAGTTGTCTACCAGACAGACAACTCACCAGACAGACAACTACCAGACAGACAGACAGACAACTGCCTGGTGACAGTTGTCTGTCTACCAGACAGACAACTACCAGAGACAGACAACTAGACAGACAGTTGTCACTACCAGACAGACAACTACCAGACAGACAACTGACAGACAACTGCCAGTCAGACAACTACCAGACAGACCAGACTGTCTACCAGACAGACAACTACCAGACAGACAACTACCAGACAGACAACTGTCCAGACAGACAACTACCAGACAGTTGTCTACCAGACAGACAACTACCAGACAGACAACTGCCAGACAGACAACTACCAGACAGACAACTACCAGACAGACAACTACCAGACAGACAACTACCAGACAGACAACTGCCAGACAGACAACTACCAGACAGACAACTACCAGACAGACAACTACCAGACAGACAACTACCAGACAGACAACTACCAGACAGACAGACAACTGCCAGACAGACAACTACCAGACAGACAACTACCAGACAGACAACTACCAGACAGACAACTACCAGACAGACAACTACCAGACAGACAACTACCAGACAGACAACTACCAGACAGACAACCAGACAGACAACTACCAGACAGACAACTGCCAGACAGACAACTACCAGACAGACAACTACCAGACAGACAACTACCAGACAGACAACTACCAGACAGACAACTACCAGACAGACAACTACCAGACAGACAACTACCAGACAGACAACTACCAGACAGACAACTACCAGACAGACAACTACCAGACAGACAACTGCCAGACAGACAACTACCAGACAGACAACTGCCAGACAGACAACTACCAGACAGACAACTACCACCAGACAACTACCAGACTACCAGACAGACAACTACCAGACAGACAACTACCAGACAGACAACTACCAGACAGACAACTACCAGACAGACAACTACCAGACAGACAACTACCAGACAGACAACTACCAGACAGACAACTACCAGACAGACAACTACCAGACAGACAACTACCAGACAGACAACTACCAGACAGACAACCAGACAGACAACTACCAGACAGACAACTACCAGACAGACCAGACAGACAACTGCCAGACAGACAACTACCAGACAGACAACTACCAGACAGACAACTACCAGACAGACAACTACCAGACAAGAGAACTACCAGACAGACAACTGCCAGACAGACAACTACCAGACAGACAACTACCAGACAGACAACTACCAGACAGACAACTACCAGACAGACAACTGCCAGACAGACAACTACCAGACAGACAACTACCAGACAGACAACTACCAGACAGACAACTACCAGACAGACAACTGCCAGACAGACAACTACCAGACAGACAACTGCCAGACAGACAGCTACCAGACAGACAACTACCAGACAGACAACTACCAGACAGACAACTACCAGACAGACAACTACCAGACAGACAACTGCCAGACAGACAACTACCAGACAGACAACTACCAGACAGACAACTACCAGACAGACAACTACCAGACAGACAACTACCAGACAGACAACTGCCAGACAGACAACTACCAGACAGACAACTACCAGACAGACAACTACCAGACAGACAACTACCAGACAGACAACTACCAGACAGACAACTACCAGACAGACAACTACCAGACAGACAACTACCAGACAGACAACTACCAGACAGACAACTACCAGACAGACAACTACCAGACAGACAACTACCAGACAGACAACTACCAGACAGACAACTACCAGACAGACAACTACCAGACAGACAACTACCAGACAGACAACTACCAGACAGACAACTACCAGACAGACAACTACCAGACAGACAACTACCAGACAGACAACTACCAGACAGACAACTACCAGACAGACAACTGCCAGACAGACAACTACCAGACAGACAACTACCAGACAGACAACTACCAGACAGACAACTACCAGACAGACAACTACCAGACAGACAACCAGACAGACAACTACCAGACAGACAACTACCAGACAGACAACTACCAGACAGACAACTACCAGACAGACAACTGCCAGACAGACAACTGCCAGACAGACAACTACCAGACAGACAACTGCCAGACAGACAACTACCAGACAGACAACTACCAGACAGACAACTACCAGACAGACAACTGCCAGACAGACAACTACCAGACAGACAACTACCAGACAGACAGACAGACAAGACAGACCAGACAGACAACTACCAGACAGACAACTACCAGACAGACAACCAGACAGACAACTACCAGACAGACAACTGCCAGACAGACAACTACCAGACAGACAACTACCAGACAGACAACTGCCAGGTGAGACAGCTACCAGACAGACAACTACCAGACAGACAACTACCAGACAGACAACTACCAGACAGACAACTACCAGACAGACAACTACCAGACAGACAACTACCAGACAGACAACTACCAGACAGACAACTACCAGACAGACAACTACCAGACAGACAACTGCCAGACAGACAACTACCAGACAGACAACTACCAGACAGACAACTACCAGACAGACAGACAACTACCAGACAGACAACTACCAGACAGACAACTACCAGACAGACAACTACCAGACAGACAGACTACCAGACAGACAACTACCAGACAGACAACTACCAGACAGACAACTACCAGACAGACAACTACCAGACAGACAACTACCAGACAGACAACTACCAGACAGACAACTACCAGACCACAACTACCACAGACAACTACCAGACAGACAACTACCAGACAGACAACTACCAGACAGACAACTACCAGACAGACAACTACCAGACAGACAACTACCAGACAGACAACTACCAGACAGACAACTACCAGACAGACAACTACCAGACAGACAACTACCAGACAGACAACTGCCAGACAGACAACTACCAGACAGACAACTACCAGACAGACAACTGCCAGACAGACAACTACCAGACAGACAACTGCCAGACAGACAACTACCAGACAGACAACTACCAGACAGACAACTACCAGACAGACAACTACCAGACAGACAACTACCAGACAGACAACTACCACCAGACAGACAACTACCAGACAGACAACTACCCAGACAGACAACTACCAGACAGACAACTACCAGACAGACAACTGCCAGACAGACAACTGCCAGACAGACAACCAGACAGACAACTACCAGACAGACAACTACCAGACAGACAACTGCCAGAAGACAGACAACTACCAGACAGACAACTACCAGACAGACAACTACCACCAGACAGACAACTACCAGACAGACAACTACCAGACAGACAACTACCAGACAGACAACTACCAGACAGACAACTACCAGACAGACAACTACCAGACAGACAACTGCCAGACAGACAACTACCAGACAGACAACTACCAGACAGACAACTACCAGACAGACAACTACCAGACAGACAACTACCAGACAGACAACTACCAGACAGACAACTACCAGACAGACAACTACCAGACAGACAACTACCAGACAGACAACTACCAGACAGACAACTACCAGACAGACAACTACCAGACAGACAACTACCAGACAGACAACTACCAGACAGACAACTACCAGACAGACAACTACCAGACAGACAACTACCAGACAGACAACTGCCAGACAGACAACTACCAGACAGACAACTACCAGACAGACAACTGCCAGACAGACTACCAGACAGACAACTACCAGACAGACAACTACCAGACAGACAACTGCCAGACAGACAACTACCACAACAGACAACAGACAACCAGACAGACAACTACCAGACAGACAACTACCAACTACAGACAGACAACCAGACAGACAACTGCCAGACAGACAACTACCAGACAGACAACTACCAGACAGACTGCCAGACAGACAGACCAGACAGACAACTACCAGACAGACAACTACCAGACAGACAACTACCAGACAGACAACTACCAGACAGACAACTACCAGACAGACAACTACCAGACAGACAACTACCAGACAGACAACTACAGACAACTACCAGACAGACAACTACCAGACAGACAACTACCAGACAGACAACTACCAGACAGACAACTACCAGACAGACAACTGCCAGACAGACAACTACCAGACAGACAACTACCAGACAGACAACTACCAGACAGACAACTACCAGACAGACAACTACCAGACAGACAACTACCAGACAGACAACTGCCAGACAGACAACTGCCAGACAGACAACTACCAGACAGACAACTACCAGACAGACAACTACCAGACAGACAACTACCAGACAGACAACTGCCAGACAGACAACTGCCAGTGAGACAACTACCAGACAGACAACTACCAGACAGACAACTACCAGACAGACAACTACCAGACAGACAACCAGACAGACAACTACCAGACAGACAACTACCAGACAGACAACTACCAGACAGACAACTACCAGACAGACAACTACCAGACAGACAACTACCAGACAGACAACTACCAGACAGACAACTACCAGACAGACAACTGCCAGACAGACAACTACCAGACAGACAACTACCAGACAGACAACCAGACAGACAACTACCAGACAGACAACTACCAGACAGACAACTACCAGACAGACAACAGACAGACAACTACCAGACAGACAACTACCAGACAGACAACTACCAGACAGACAACTACCAGACAGACAACTACCAGACAGACAACTACCAGACAGACAACTACCAGACAGACAACTACCAGACAGACAACTACCAGACAGACAACTACCAGACAGACAACTACCAGACAGACAACCTACCAGACAGACAACTACCAGACAGACAACTGCCAGACAGACAACTACCAGACAGACAACTACCAGACAGACAACTGCCCAGACAGACAACTACCAGACAGACAACTACCAGACAGACAACTACCAGACAGACAACTACCAGACAGACAACTACCAGACAGACAACTACCAGACAGACAACTACCAGACAGACAACTACCAGACAGACAACTACCAGACAGACAACTACCAGACAGACAACTACCAGACAGACAACTACCAGACAGACAACTACCAGACAGACAACTACCAGACAGACAACTACCAGACAGACAACTACCAGACAGAGACAACTACCAGACAGACAACTACCAGACAGACAACTACCAGACAGACAACTACCAGACAGACAACTGCCAGACAGACAACTACCAGACAGACAACTACCAGACAGACAACTACCAGACCAGACCAGACAGACAACTACCAGACAGACAACTACCAGACAGACCAGACAGACAACTACCAGACAGACAACTACCAGACAGACAACTACCAGACAGACAGACACTACCAGACAGACAACTACTAGACAGACAACTGCCAGACAACTGCCAGACAGACAACTACCAGACAGACAACTACCAGACAGACAACTACCAGACAGACAACTACCAGACAGACAACTACCAGACAGACAACTACCAGACAGACAACTACCAGACAGACAACTACCAGACAGACAACTACCCAGACAGACAACTACCAGACAGACAACTACCAGACAGACAACTACCAGACAGACAACTACCAGACAGACAACTACCAGACAGACAACTACCAGACAGACAACTACCAGACAGACAACTGCCAGACAGACAACTACCAGACAGACAACTACCAGACAGACAACTACCAGACAGACAACTACCAGACAGACAACTACCAGACAGACAACTACCAGACAGACAACTACCAGACCAGACAGACAGACAACTACCAGACAGACAACTACCAGACAGACAACTGCCAGACAGACAACTACCAGACAGACAACTACCAGACAGACAACTACCAGACAGACAACTACCAGACAGACAACTACCAGACAGACAACTACCAGACAGACAACTACCAGACAGACAACTACCAGACAGACAACTACCAGACAGACAACTACCAGACAGACAACTACCAGACAGACAGACAGACACTACCAGACAGACAACTGCCAGACAGACAACTACCAGACAGACAACTACCAGACAGACAACTACCAGACAGACAACTGCCAGACAGACAACTACCCAGACCAGACAGACAACTACCAGACAGACAGACTACTGCCAGACAGACAACCTACCAGACAGACAACTACCAGACAGACAACTACCAGACAGACAACTGCCAGACAGACAACTACCAGACAGACAACTACCAGACCAGACAGACAACTGCCAGACAGACAACTACCAGACAGACAGACAGACAGCTACCAGACAGACAACTACCAGACAGACAACTACCAGACAGACAACTACCAGACAGACAACTGCCAGACAGACAACTACCAGACAGACAACTACCCAGACAGACAACTACCAGACAGACAACTGCCAGACAGACAACTACCAGACAGACAACTACCAGACAGACAACTACCAGACAGACAACAGACAGACAGACAGACAACTACCAGACCAGACAGACAACTACCAGACAGACAACTGCCAGACAGACAACTACCAGACAGACAACTGCCAGACAGACAACTGCCAGACAGACAACTACCAGACAGACAACTACCAGACCAGACAGACAACTACCAGACAGACAACTACCAGACAGACAACTACCAGACAGACAACTGCCAGACAGACAGACAGACAACTACCAGACAGACAACTACCAGACAGACAACTACCAGACAGACAACTGCCAGACAGACAACTACCAGACAGACAACTACCAGACAGACAACTACCAGACAGACAACTACCAGACAGACAACTACCAGACAGACAACTACCAGACAGACAACTACCAGACAGACAACTACCAGACAGACAACTACCAGACAGACAACTACCAGACAGACAACTGCCAGACAGACAACTGCCAGACAGACAACTACCAGACAGACAACTACCAGACAGACAACTACCAGACCAGACAGACAACTGCCAGACAGACAGACAGTGCTACCAGACAGACAACTACCAGACAGACAACTACCAGAGACAGACAGACAACTGCCAGACAGACAACTGCCAGACAGACAACTACCAGACAGACAACTACCAGACAGACAACTACCAGACAGACAGACAGACAACTACCAGACAGACAACTACCAGACAGACAACTGCCAGACAGACAACTACCTGTCAGACAGACAACTACCAGACAGACAACTACCAGACAGACAACTGTCAGACAGACAACTGCCAGACAGACAACTGCCTGTCTGGAGTTGTCTACCAGACAGACAACTACCAGACAGACAACTGTCAGACAGACAACTGTCAGACAGACAACTGCCTGTCAGACAACTACCTGGTATCTGTCTACCAGACAGACAACTGTCTGTCTGACAACTGTCTGTCTGGTAGTGCCAGTCTGACTGGTAGTTGTCTGTCTGGTAGTTGTCTGTCTGGTAGTTGTCAACTGGCAGTTGTCTGTCTGGTAGTTGTCTGTCTGACAGTTGTCTACCAGTTGTCAGTCTGACAGTCTGTCTGTCTGGCAACTGTCTGTCTGGCAGTTGTCTGTCTAGGTGTCTGGCAGTTGTCTGTCTGGCAGTTGTCTGTCTGGCAGTTGTCTGTCTGGCAGTTGTCTGTCTGGTAGTTGTCTGTCTGGTAGTTGTCTGTCTGGCAGTTGTCTGTCTGGTAGTTGTCTGTCTGGTAGTTGTCTGTCTGGTAGTTGTCTGTCTGGCAGTTGTCTGTCTGGCAGTTGTCTGTCTGGTAGTTGTCTACCTCTGTCTGGTAGTTGTCTGTCTGGTAGTTGTCTGTCTGGTAGCTGTCTGTCTGGTAGTTGTCTGTCTGGCAGTTGTCTGGCAGTCTGTCAGTTGTCTGTCTGGTAGTTGTCTGTCTGACAGTTGTCTGTCTGGTAGTTGTCTGTCTGGCAGTCTGTCTGTCTCTGTCTGGCAGTTGTCTGTCTGGCAGTTGTCTGTCTGGTAGTTGTCTGTCTGGTAGTTGTCTGTCTGGCAGTTGTCTGTCTGTCATCTGTCTGTCTGGCAGTTGTCTGTCTGGTTGTCTGTCTGGCAGTTGTCTGTCTGGTAGTTGTCTGTCTGGTAGTCTGTCTGGTAGTTGTCTGTCTGGTAGTTGTCTGTCTGGTAGTTGTCTGTCTGGCAGTTGTCTGTCTGGCAGTTGTCTGTCTGTCTAGTTGTCTGTCTGGTAGTTGTCTGTCTGGTAGTTGTCTGTCTGGTAGTTGTCTGTCTGTTGTTGTCTGTCTGGTAGTTGTCTGTCTGGTAGTTGTCTGTCTGGCAGTTGTCTGTCTGGTAGTTGTCTGTCTGGTAGTTGTCTGTCTGGTAGTTGTCTGTCTGGTAGTTGTCTGTCTGGTAGTTGTCTGTCTGGTAGTTGTCTGTCTGGTAGTTGTCTGTCTGGTAGTTGTCTGTCTGGTAGTTGTCTGTCTGGTAGTTGTCTGTCTGTCTGGCAGTTGTCTGTCTGTCTGTCTGTCTGGCAGTTGTCTGTCTGGCAGTTGTCTGTCTGGCAGTTGTCTGTCTGGTAGTTGTCTGTCTGGTAGTTGTCTGTCTGGTAGTTGTCTGTCTGGCAGTTGTCTGTCTGGTAGTTGTCTGTGTCTGGTAGTTGTCTCACCTGGCACTGTCTGGCAGTTGTCTGTCTGGTAGTTGTCTGTCTGGTGGTTCGACCAAAATGACCAATTCGGAATGGTCCATCAAAAATGCCTCTTTTCGAAATTGGTCGACCAAAAATGGTGCACGAGGAAAAACTGATGCTCAAAATCACGCCATTGAATTATTCATCGCGCTTTTCCGGTTGAATGAGTGGTGAGGAAATACTGCAGCGGAAACTAGTATGAAACATGGCATCGGAGGAGGAACCGTTCCTAAATTACTGGGCGAAAGAAAAAGTACCTATCAACCATTCCAGTTCCATGAGCAGGGTGTAGTGCTTGCGGTGTTGCATAGCATACTGTCGCCGGAAATACTGTCGCTGCCGACAGATTTCACCGTTAGATCTATCGCACATCTATTGTGAAATTTCTGTCGCTGCCGTGAAAATACGG
>CM065713.1:17853158-17865658 GCA_017654935.2 Phymorhynchus buccinoides
TCTACTACAATGACGGGTCGCGCAATAACACCCAACTTCCCCTTCCTTCTCAACTTCCTAGCAACAAACACCACCCAATTTCATATTATCTGCTTACAATCACTAAAAGTCCCATACTCCAAACTCCCAAAAATAGACGGCTTCTGCCATCCACCAGGGGTCAGCAACTTTCAAGGCAATGTACAAACAGCCACTTATATCCACCAAAATATTCAACACCAATACATACCCTCCCCCATACAAAACCTACCCCCAGTAGTTTACTCTAATACCACCCAAATTACATTAAATAATAAACCCACCAAATTATCAACACCTATTTCCCCCAAGGTTACAATAAGATGCCCTCTGAAGACTGGATTGCCTCCCTCCCCCCCACTGAAGCATGGGTCGTGGTCGGTGACTTCAACGCACACCACCCAGCATGGGAAAAAGACACGACCCAACACTCCCAAGGAGGACAGACACTTTTTACTGACATCTTAAATTCCAACCTAACCCTGTTAAATGACGGCACCACCACTCGATACCCTGACAAACCGACAAACAACCCCTCAGCCATTGATCTAACCCTAGCTAGCCCCCAACTTCTAACAGAATTCTCATGGACCCCCCAAGTAGACCCTTTAGGATCCGATCATTAAACCCCATTATTATATCCCTTACAGTGAATCGAAATTGAGATCTCCCCCCCCCCCGCCCCCCCACCACCCCCCCCTCCCCCTCCCCCCCCCCCCCCCCCCCCCCGACCCCCCGCCCCCCCCTCACCCCTATAACTTTGATAAAGCCAATTGGCAACAATTTAAAACATTACTTAATACACATACCCATGAAGACCTACAAAATACTAACTTAGAAACCTACTACGATAATATAAAAACAGCCATCACCACAGCAGCAGACACTACCATTCCCAAATCATCCCCGAACATTAACTACCAAATAAAAAACAACCCCTGGTGAAATAATGAATGTGCGGAGGCCGTCCAACAAAAACACTCTGCAAGTAACACCTTCAATCACCAACCTTCTCATCCAAACCACCAAAATAAACGCAAAGCAGAAAAACACAGCAAAAAGATGGTCGCCAAAGCAAAACTAGAATATTTCACAAACGAAAATTTTTTATCCTTTAAAGACCTAAACAACGCATGGAAACGCCTACGCAGAATTAAAGCGGGAGGCAAACCTAAAACACCAAGAATTCTCTGCCCTACCACTAATTCACTCACTAAAACAAACCTACAAACAGCCAACGTCCTGGCCGAGACATTCGCCAAAGCCAGCCAAACAAAACATCTTTCCCCTGCTGAACAACAAAAACGAAACTCAATCCCCCCCCCCCCAAATCTACAAACAACTCTAACTGCATTAATGCCCCCTTAAAACTAGCCGAGCTTGCTACGGCCCTTCGAAACATAAAAAAAGTCAATAAAGCAACAGGAGATGATCCTATCTCCTATAGAATACTCAAACAACTACCCCCATCATTTTTATCTATCCTTAACCAATTTTACTCTAGGTGTTGGGAGAGTGGGGAAGTGCCCCAGGCATGGAAATGTGCACAGGTAGTCGGGATCCTGAAAAATGGGAAACCAAGGCAGGATCCCAAGAGCTACCGCCCCATCTCCCTCACCCCTCACCTGGGTAAAGTGTACGAAAGAATCGTACGTTCACGATTAGAATACCACTTACAAAAGAATAACTTACTCCCCCAAGTACAAGCAGGATTTAGAAAGCACAGAAGTTGCACCGAGCAAATTGTCAAACTCACCTCCCACGCCAGAAAAGCCTTCGCCCGTCAGAAGGAGCATGCTAGTCACCTTCTTTGACATAAAAGGCGCTTATGACACTGTCTGGCATGGGAGACTACTCCAAAAACTTAGCAGGCTCGGCGTTGAAGGAAACCTCTTCAACTTTATAAAATCCTTTCTAGATAACCGATCTATGAGAGTAAGGGTGGGCCAGTCCCTCTCTGACAGTCACTCGCTGGATATGGGGGTGCCCCAGGGTAGTATAGTTGCCCCTACCCTCTTCAATATCATGTTATCAGATATAAATAAAACAAACATCAACAACAATAAACTTAGTATGTATGCAGATGACATAGCCACCTGGACACCAACACAGAAAACACTTAACCAAAAAAAACTCAAAGAAGCTCTCAAACAACATCAAAAACAAACAGACCTGATAGCCCTCTACCTACAAGATAACGGTTTCTCATTAGCTCCAAATAAATGCATCTTCATAATACTAACTAACATAAGAAAACCCTCAATTAATTACAACCTTTCAATCAACATCAATGGACAAGCAGTATTAGCATCCAACACTGCCAAATTTCTAGGAGTGGTCATAAAATACAACCTTTCCTGGACCGAACACATCAATTACATAACTAGGAAAGCCTACAAAACTTTAAACTTCATTAAAATGATCTCTTTAGAAAAATGGGCACAAAACCCCAAAATATTAACAAACTTAGTCAGATCTCTTATTCGCAGCCAATTAGTATACGGAATAGAAGCAATGCACTCCCTAACAACACACGATCTAATATTATTACAAAGAATAGAAATCCGCGGTCTAAAAATAGCTCTGGGGCTTCCCCGTTATGCGGTGACTGACCTTATTTACCGAGACGTGGGCTGGCTCCCATTACGTAAACTATTAAAACTCAACTGCTCCATCCTCCTTCCCCGTATATACGCTACCCAAATGTACTCAGACTTTGAATTCTACGATAACTTCTCAGACCCATATTACCACTCCCATCCTGACCATATAACTAAACTCCCTTCCCTATATCACAAAACCATCCCTATAACGAGGCAGGAGTAAACATAGCGGAAGTCTCCACTCACCCAACATATGATTACCCACAGTGGGAGGTGACCCCCATAACAATAGACACCTCCCTACATGAACAATACTCCAAACAAGAAGACCCAAATAGATTAAAAATTGCAGCACTAGAAAAAATTCACAGTCTTAAACATAATCTTCTTATATACACAGATGGCTCAAAAATCAACCAACAGACAGGCTGCGCATTCACTATCCCAGACCTAAAAGTAACAAAATCATTTCAACTCAATAATAATATATCAATTTTTAGTGCCGAACTCTGGGCTATATTAGAAGCATGCTCATACACCAATAACTTTCCAAACCCCCCACGGAGTGTAGTCATACTAACAGACTCACTCTCATCTATTCAAGCTCTAGTGGGGGACACCAACAATAGACGATCTGTCATACAAGAAATTAACTTCCTCATACACCAAATAACAATTAAGGGAACCGACATCTCGCTAGGCTGGATCCCTTCCTACTGTGGCCTATACGGCAATGACCGGGCCGACGGGGCCGCCAAAGAGGCGGCCCTTGGTCGGTCCGGAACCAAAATCAATATCAAACTTTCAATCTCCGAAATTAAATCAGCACTCAAGAAAACCTCTTTCCAGGGGTGGGCTCGGGAACTAGAGACCCGTTGTGCGGCTCACTCCTGGGACCACCAAATTGTGACAGGGGGTCTTTTCCCCCCGTACCTAGGCCCGTTTTATCCATGATTTACAGACTTAGAACCGAGGCCACATATAATAAATTCCAAGAACTAGAGTGTGAATGTGGAGACTTCCTCACAGTAGACCACCTATTTACACAATGCCATATTATAACCCCCGAATTAGATAAATTAGTAACAAAACTCAAAACAAACAAGATCCCCTTCACAAAACAAACAATAATACAAAGCCAAACAGATGACTGGCAACCAATAATATGGCTGGCGGAGGCCCTCGGCCAGGCCTCCTTTGGACACCATTTCTAAAGCTATTTCTATACCTTTCCAAATACAGCCCTTCCCCGTGACCCCTGGTCTGGTGTATGCTGCCTCTCCAAAGGGTCTCACTCCCACCTCCTAGTGACTCGGGTGGCTCCCCCCCGTCGGCCGGGGGCCGGACGGGGGTGCAGGCGGGCACGGAACCCTTTCGGCCCCTTTTAGTGTCGCCGCTCCCTCTGGCCGGTGGCCCGGCCGGTGGGGGGTGTCACCTCGGCCCCTCTCGCCCCCAACTTCCAACTGGTCCTTGTCTCTGGGGGCAAGTGAGTCGCCGGGGGTTGCCGTCCGGGACAGTACGCCCGATTGCCTCTACCAGGGGCGTGCGGGCCCGGACGGCGCCCCCCGGAGGCTCCCCCCCCGGAACGAGCGGCATCTCCCTGGACCGGTCCCCAGGTCTAGCCAACCACTACCCATCCCCCCTCCCCCCTGAGACCCGGAAGGAGAGGTCTTGTCACATCGCAGGGGTTCACAAATCCCCAACTTTTTTGGGGATCCCCCCCCCCCCTCTTTCCTTCTATCGTCCCTTCACGGGGGGCCAGTCCAAGCCCCCTCCCCCCTCTCTATGGGCTACAAACTTCTTTCAACAATACTCACCTCAACATACATATAACTTAATATGCCTCCCGCGGAAGGTTCACTCACCTCGGGGCTTAATAAACAATCTTATTATTTCGTACGGACTGGCAGTCGATCATTTTTTTAAACAAATTTTAACACTAATATCTTTTACTAAATCTCAGCTGAAAACTTCACATTTTATACATAATCTTAGATTTTATTAAAGTTTTAACCCCCGGACTGCCCACGGGTCTCCATGGGTGAACACCATGTCCAAAATCAAATATTAATACCCGGTTCGCAGGTCAACCCCCACCCCCCTCTCTATTATTACCCAAACCAAAAGTTAACTCCATATCAAAGTAGTACTCATCAAATCACTCCCATCAAATATCAAATGCACGAAACATCTCAACCCCTTATTTACACAAGCCACCATTGTAACCTATTTTTTTTTTTTTAAGAAACCACTCACCTTGAACATACCAGTCAAGGCTCGCCGTCACTGCCTACTTTTTATTCTTCGAGTTCGGTTTTAATAATGTATATATTTTACCGTCGAAGAAATGGCTGTACATAGGCATGTCGGATGTATATACTTGTATATAATTAAAATTTACTAATTCAATTCTTTTTAATCCGCAGTAGTTTAGGGTATAGGGAACCCCACGTTTTAGATGGGAGACCTCCCCCTGCGGTATTAGTTGAAAAAGATAATTTTAACCTGTTTATAATAGATAGAGCAACAGCCGAATGGATAAGACACTGCACACTCACACTGCAGGTCAGAGGTTCGAACCCGGCCCAACATCTTTTTTCTTTATTTTCGCTTTAGTTGTTTTTTTTTACAGCTAGCCATAAATAAACACACACACATCAACTTTTACAATCTTTTATTGAACCATCTAAATCATAATAAATAAATATGTACTGTATATAGTTTGTTTGTTCTCTGATTTTAACAGACCTTCCGTGATATTTTAAAAGATTTTATTAATAAAAAGTATAATTTTAACCAGTGGTCCTGGAAATTTTAACGATAAATTCGAGAAGATGCTCATCAGTGGACATTTTATAAACAGTAACGTTTTAGGTAGATTTTAAAGGTCAGTCTGTAGAATGCGAGCCCGGTTACAAACAAAAGTCAAAGTAATAAGTTAACATTTTAGTCTTACTAAAATCATCGAGTCTTACTCAATCCGATTATGTATCATTAGACATTCTCCTTCTTCATTTTAAATTAAGATATAATAAAGCAATATTTATGTTCAAAATTATGTCAGGCTATGCTCCTCCTTCTCTACAAGAAACATTTCGATTCATCATGAAATGTCTTCCTCATAGACTGACCTTCCCAAATTAGATTTATTCAAATCTAGCTTACAATATGCAGGGGGTCTCCTCTGGAACGGCATTTCTTCCCAAATTAACGTTCATGTTTGTCTAAACACATTCAAAAAAAGATATCAAATACTCATGAACGAATACTCTAGCTCATAATATCCAAGAACGTCTACTTTGTATCCTTTTCCAAATCTCTCATACATGGGAACAACAAATCAAGCTTTCGGGTATAATACATGCTGATGTGTTCAGTCTTCTTATATGTACATTGTATTTACGATGCATTATTGTTCCTTTCATCTACCTTCAGTCTGTTCATAATAATGGTATACGTTGCAGTG
This sequence comes from Phymorhynchus buccinoides, assembly GCA_017654935.2. Taxonomy (NCBI): domain Eukaryota; kingdom Metazoa; phylum Mollusca; class Gastropoda; order Neogastropoda; family Raphitomidae; genus Phymorhynchus; species Phymorhynchus buccinoides. The sequence continues at coordinate 17,859,246 of CM065713.1, forward strand.
ACCTTCAGTCTGTTCATAATAATGGTATACGTTGCAGTGACCTTCATCTACCTTCAGTCTGTTCATAATAATGGTATACGTTGCAGTGACCTTCAGTCTGTTCATAATAATGGTATACGTTGCAGTGACCTTCATCTACCTTCAGTCTGTTCATAATAATGGTATTCGTTGCAGTGACCTTCAGTCTGTTCATAATAATGGTATACGTTGCAGTGACCTTCATCTACCTTCAGTCTGTTCATAATAATGGTATACGTTGCAGTGACCTTCAGTCTGTTCATAATAATGGTATACGTTGCAGTGACCTTCAGTCTGTTCATAATAATGGTATACGTTGCAGTGACCTTCAGTCTGTTCATAATAATGGTATACGTTGCAGTGACCTTCAGTCTGTTCATAATAATGGTATGCGTTGCAGTGACCTTCAGTCTGTTCATAATAATGGTATACGTTGCAGTGACCTTCATCTACCTTCAGTCTTTCATAATAATGGTATGCGTTGCAGTGACCTTCAGTCTGTTCATAATAATGGTATGCGTTGCAGTGACCTTCAGTCTGTTCATAATAATGGTATACGTTGCAGTGACCTTCATCTACCTTCAGTCCGTTAATAATAATGGTATACGTTGCAGTGACCTTCAGTCTGTTCATAATAATGGTATACGTTGCAGTGACCTTCAGTCCGTTAATAATAATGGTATACGTTGCAGTGACCTTCAGTCTGTTCATAATAATGGTATACGTTGCAGTGACCTTCATCTACCTTCAGTCCGTTAATAATAATGGTATACGTTGCAAATACTGTAGGGATTTATGAATGTATTTGATAATCCGTTTCGCTTCGTCTGCATACGTTCGTTAAACCACACAGACACGGCTATAGTATTTCCCGCGGACATTAAGTTTGATTAACATGTTTATGTTATTATCAGAGCTCTGTGAATGCCCAAAATGTACCAATTGCCCAAAATGTACCAATTGGTACATTTTGCCCAAAATGTACCAATTGCCCCAAATGTACCAATTGCCCAAAATGTACCAATTGGTACATAATTGGTACATTTTGGGCAATTGGTACATTTTGGGCAAATGGTGCATTTTGGACATTCACAGAGCTCTCTTATTGAACGCTCGACTGATGAATATGGACAAGGACACCAAATGTAGAGTGGCACAGTGGTAGCGCGTTCGCCTCGTGTCAACTAAACCCGAGTTCCAACCTGGGTACAGGGGATTTTTTTTCCTCTCACTTTGCACTAGGCCTTGCGGTCTGAACGTGGAGTCTTTCGGATGAGACGATAAACCGAGGTCCCGTGTGCTCATGCACTTAGCACACGTTAAACCCAGTGGCAACGAAAAAGTTGTCATTTGGTCAACATTTACCCCCCTCCCTTCCTTCCACATCAGTCACACATAAATCGTATGCACATTTTTTTTTAAATTGGGTGGCGCGTCTCTGGCTGCGACGCGCTCTCCAGGTGGGAGCAACCCGAATTTCACAGAGACGCCTCTGTGACTGTAATGTACCTAACCTAACCTAACCTAAATGGTTGGCTGTTTCATCACTGAGCACTTCAGGTAATGCTTTGGAAGAGTCATCGTCAGGTTGGAAAGGTCAGCTACTAATTTAGAACGGATATCGGAGTACATGACTTGTATCCTTTACAATCAAACAGAAAACGGCACTCGGTTTCAGGCTCGCGTTTACATGCTGCACACAATGCATTTTCTTCTGTTGCATTAAAACGAAAACGATGCACATTGAGCTGAGACACTCCCATTCGTATTTGAGTAAGAGCATTTCGACATGCATCTTTCGATCATTTGCAATTCTTTGGCAAACCGTGCTTACATTCCATTGAATGATCAGATGAGAGAGAGAGAGAGAGAGAGAGAGAGAGAGAGAGAGAGAGAGAGAGAGAGAGAGAGAGAGAGAGAGAGAGAGAGAGAGAGAGAGAGAGAGAGAGAGAGAGAGTGTGTGTGTGCGTGGGTAGTGCGAGCGTGCGTGCGTGCGAGAGAGAGAGAGAGAGAGAGAGAGAGAGAGAGAGAGAGAGAGAGAGAGAGAGAGAGAGAGAGAGAGAGAGAGAGAGAGAGAGAGAGAGAGAGAGAGAGAGAGAGCCGATGGTCAAGTACCGTCGACCAAAATGATCGACCATTTTCCAAATTGGTCGACGGATTTTTGGTCGACAAATTCCGATTTTTACCGGAGAGACCCGAGTGGTTGAAAAAAAACTGGAATCGGGCACAAGAACAGTGCCAGAACAGTGCCATAATCCAGTCTGTGGCGGGAAGTTTTCAAAGATGGATGCTGAGGGCCTTCTAACAGATGCGTTGCAATTGATCGACGAACGCCGGTGTCGTATAGAATATTGTCGCCGTGAAATACGGTCGCTGCGACAGCATTTCACCGTAGATCCTATCGCTAGCGACACGATCTATGGTGAAATTCTTTCGCTGCCGTGAAATACGGTCGCCGCGACAGAATGTCACCCAAAATATGGTCGCTATGGTCGCTACTGCGACACTATTTCACCGAAATTACGGTCGCTAATGCGATTTAGTTTTGTTTTGTTACCATCCAACCTACCAGAATAGCAAGTATCTGCACAGGGCTGCTACCTGACAGTTATAGTCAGAAACAAGTCAGTTGACTCACACACACATAATTATGTATGTATGTATGTATGTATGTATGTATGTATGTATGTATGTATGTATGTATGTATGTATGTATGTATGTATGTATGTATGTGTATGTATGTATGGATGTATGCGTGTGTGTATGCATGTATGTATGTATGTATGTATGTATGTATGTATGTATGTATGTACAGTATGTATATATCTATGTACGTATGTATGTATGTATGTATGTATGTATGTATGTATGTATGTATGTATGTATGTATGTATGTATGCATGTATGTATGTATGTATGTATGTATGTGTGTATGTATATGTGTATGTTTGTTTGTATGTATGCATGTGCGTATGTGTGTATGTACGTATGTATGTAAGTAAACATGCATGCATGTATGTACGTATGTATGTATGTATGTATGCAGGTAGGTAGGTAGGTAGGTAGGTAGGTAGGTAGGTAGGTAGGTAGGTAGGTAGGTAGGTAGGTATGTATGTATGTATGTATGTATGTATGTATGTATGTATGTATGTATGTATGTATGTATGTATGTATGTGTATGTATGTATGTATAGTATGTATGCATGCATGGATGTATGCGTGTGTGTATGCATGTATGTATGTATGTATGTATGTATGTATGTATGTATGTATGTATGTATGTATTTATGTATAGTATGTATATATCTATGTACGTATGTATGTATGTATGTATGTATGTATGTATGTATGTATGTATGTATGTATGTATGTATGTATGTATGTATGTATGGATGGATGGATGGATGGATGGATGGATGGATGGATGGATGTATGTATGTATGTATATATGTGTGTGTATGTATATGTGTATGTTTGTTTGTATGTATGCATGTGCGTATGTGTGTATGTACGTATGTATGTAAGTAAACATGCATGCATGTATGTACGTATGTATGTATGTATGTATGCAGGTAGGTAGGTAGGTATGTATGTATGTAAGGTAGGTAGGTAGGTAGGTAGGTAGGTATAGATAGGTAGGTAGGTAGGTAGATAGGTATGTATGTATGTATGTATGTATGTATGTATGCATGTATGTATGTATGTATGTATGTATGTATGTGTATGTATGTATGTATGTATGTATGTATGTATGTATGTATGTATGCATGTGTGTATGTGTGTATGTATGTATGTATGTATGTATGTGTGCCACCCCCCTACATTTCTCGGTTAATTGTATTTTTCCGTTTTTGCCTTTCTTACCTATCCCTAACCCTAGCCCTAACCCTAACCCTACCCCCCCCCTACCCTATAACACGGAAAAACGCAACGAACCACAACTGTGACAAATCGCGGTGTACTGCAGTACATAGTGGGGGGTAGGGTTAGGCTTAGGGCTAGGGCTAGGGCTATGGTTAGTATTAGCTGAAAATGTTCCTAAAATACAGCTTTATGTATGGTAAGAAAGGCAAAAACGGAAAAATACAATTAACCGAGAAATGCAGGGGGGTGGCACATCTTTACCTTTACCGTTTGTTTGTTTGTATGTATGTATGCATGTGTGTATGCTGTGCCTTCACGTCGCTCTGCTTGAATTGCTTGTTTGAGTCACTTCCGTGGTCACTGTCCTCGTCAACACAGTCAGTCCAGAAATGCAACGACACCTGCAACTGGTCGCTGAAGTGAAAACTTCAGTGAGAGCTGTGTTAAAGCCCAATTTGCAACAATTGCCCAAAATGTAACAATGTTACATTTTGGGCTGTCAAGGCTGACCCAAAATGTAACAATTGTTACATTTTGGGCAGCACTTGCTGCCCCAAATGTAACAATTTGCCCAAATTGTAACAATTGTTCATTTTGGGTCATCCTTGGCAATTGTTGCAAATTGGGCTTTAACAGAGCTGCTCTGCAGAGTGGCGCCATCCACCGTGTTGTCGACCGAAGAGTACGAGGTTGTTGTTAGTATTACTATTAGTGTTACATTTTCTGGACAATGATGCATATTTGTAGATATTACAAAATTTGCAATAAAGTAATTGATATGTAAGCATGCATGCATGTATGTATGTATGTATGTATGTATGTATGTATGTATGTATGTATGTATGTATGTATGTATGTATGTATGTATGTATATATGTATATATGTATGTATGTATGTATGTATGTATGTATGTATGTATGTATGTATGTATGTATGTATGTATGTATGTATGTATGTATGTATGTATGTATGTATGTGTGTATGCATGTATGCATGCATGTATGCATGTATGGAGGTAGGTAGGTAGGTCGGTAGGTAGGTAGGTAGGTAGGTAGGTAGGTAGGTAGGTAGGTAGGTAGGTAGGTATGCGTGTGTGTCCGCGTGCGTGCACGTGCGTGCATATGTACCTGTATATGTATGTATGCATAATATATGAGCGTATGTGTGTATGTGTGTGTGTGCGTGTGCACGTATGTCCGCGTGCGTTCGTGCGAGGTATTTATGCGTATGTATGTGAGACTACGCCTTTGCCCCAGGCCATTCGCCCCCTGCAAATTGCCCCCTGGCCATTTGCCCCCTTGGCCTTTTGCCCCTAGGCCTTTTGCCTTCCGGCTATTTGCCCCCTTGGCCTTTTGCCCCTAGGCCTTTTGCCTTCCGGCTATTTGCCCCCTTGGCCTTTTGCCCCTAGGCCTTTTGCTCCCCAGCCATTTGCCCCCTTGGTCTTTTGCCCCTAGGCCTTTTGCTCCCCAGCCATTTGCCCCCGGGTATTTAGCCCCTGGCCATTTGTCCCCCATGCACACGCATACGCACGCAAACACACACATAACAATATTATAAAATCTGTTTTGACAGCCATACAGACAGACGTAGACATACACACACACACGCGCGCGCGCGCGCGCGCGCGCACGCTCACGCACACACACACACACACACACTCACGCACACACATACATTCATACACATATTATACATACATACATACATGTACAGGTACATATGCATGCACGCACGCGGACACACACGCATACATACATACATACATACTTACCTACCTACCTACCTACCTACCTACCTACCTACCTACCTACCTACCTACCTACCTACCTACCTACCTACCTACCTACCTACCTACCTACCTACCTACCTACCTACATACATACATACATACATACATACATGCAAACATACATACATACATGCAAACATACATACATACGTACATGCATGCATGCATGCTTACATACATACATGCAAACAAACAAACATGCATGCATGCATATGCATGCATACGCATGCATACATACATACATACATACATACATTCATGCATACATACATACATACATCCATCCATCCATCCATCCATCCATACACACATACATACACACATACATACACACATACATACATACATGCATGCATGCATGCATGCATACATACATACATACATACATACATACATACATACATACATACATACATACATACATACATACATACATACATACATACATACATACACACTTACATACACACTTACATACATACATACATACATACATACATACATACATACATACATACATACATACATACATACATACATACATACATACATACATACATACATACATACATAGGCCTGCATATACAGGTACATGCACGCACGCACGCGGACACACACGCATACCTACCTACCTACCTACCTACCTGCATGCATACATACATACATACATACAAACATACATACATACGTACACACATGCATGCATGCATGCATACATACAATTTCGGTGAAATAGTGTC